>JAOWBW010002030.1:0-140578 GCA_026119855.1 Campanula takesimana | reverse complement strand
AATTTTGTTGCAATAGATTAAAGATAACATAAAGATTGACAACTAAACCAATGTGTCACTTTTTATAAAGGAATGTAACACTATTTTTCAAATGTAACTCTTTTTTTTTCAAATGTAACACTTATTTTTTCAAAATGTTCCACAATTTTGCTGCAATAGATTAAAGATTGACAACTAACCAATGTCACACTTTTTATAAAGTAATGTAACACTCTTTTTTCAAATGTAACATTTTTTTTTCAAAATTAAACATAAGATAACAAACTAAACTAATGTTACATTTTATAAAAATGAATGTAACATTTTTTTCTCAATTGTAACAGTTTATATTCTTAAATGTAACATTATATCTGAAATGTAACAATTTTTTTTTTGAGAAAGTAACAATTGAAATGCAACCTCATTTTTTTTTATATAAAAAACTGTTGTTATCTTTAACAGTAGAAAGTGTTACTTTTTGAAGATGAAATTGTTACTTTTATCAGAACATAGTGTTACATTTCAGCTGACAAGTAGATCAATTTTTTTTGTCTTAAAAAGTATGTTTTTTTTAAAAAAAAATCAAACTATATCATTACCTATGTAGTTTTCTTGGTCTTGTCGAGACGAACACAACGATATTTTTAAATATTTTTTTCGACTTATAAATCTCAAGATATAGCATTTTGAAGTTAAGGGTTTTTTTTTAGAAAGGACAAACGTCGTTTTCAAAAAAAAAAAAAAAAAGGACACATGTCGCGACGGGACAGGAGGAAGGGGGTGGATCCGGACGGGTTAACATGGAGCGCACGGGCCGACCCGTGGGCACACCCCCCGCACGGGGTGCGGCCGCCGTTCCTGAGAATTTGTCATAAAAAAATGACATTGTTAGTGTTAAGAGTCCCGTTTTTTATTGAAACCATACCAGCCAAATTAAGAACTATTTTTTTTATATAGGGCAAATTGCAATTTAGTTATCTGAGTTTGTCATCAAGTTTCAATTGATTATCAAATTTGTGTTCGTTACAATTTCATTATTGAATGTGTCTTTTTGTTGCAATCAAGTGAAATTTTGGACGGACTGTTAAAAAACTAATGAAAATAGATGAAAAACGTAACAAACTTCTTTCAAAATTGCAATGACCACTCCTACAGTTTAAATTACCTCACTTCACCCCCTGGATCATAACGAATGTTAAAATTCAGATTTGGCTCATTCACGTGACTCGCACACACTCACACACACTCCAAATTCAGATCTGGCTTTAACACCCTCAAAAAACCGTTCCCCTTCCTCCCCTTCCCCTACCTTGATCCGACGACACCTTCTTCGTCTCCTATGCCTCGTCCCTCCTCTCCATCTGGTGCCGTGTCCTGTCCTTCCCGCGACCTTCGTCTTCCCATCTTAAAACTTCTCAATAGTCTTAAAACAAACTCGTCTACAACTTCCTCCTAATTCCCAGATCTACGATTTTGGTGGCGGATAGAGAATCTGATGATGTTGGATGGCAGGATATACCTCGCACTGTCGGAGCGACTCTTATATTCTACTTCGGTGCCTCTAACTCACCCATTCTTGCCTCTTCAGATCTGCCGATTAACTCTCTGATCATCTTCTTCAGTGAGTTTGACAACAATTGTGGGTTTTCAATGATAGAGGTAGCTGCCATTCCTATCGAAGGTATGTTACCGTGCTTGAATTTCGATCTGGGAGTGAAGAGCCCACACCAGATGGACCGGGCTCAGAAGCTAGACCGGATACTAGCGAACCGGAGTCGTTCCAGAACCGGTTCAATACCAGCAAGTTTTGTCAACACCGTCTCCTCTACGACGACATCGAGATCACTCGGATATTGCGAGCCGGAATGAGCTCTCAGATCAGTTCCTAGCCTCCGGGATCCGCCACCTCGGCGAGCTCGGGGCCTCCTCGGCGAGTCCGGAATAAAGGCCGCATTAATGGCTTGATCAGAGCCATCCTATCTCATTAAATGCCCCGTGGACTTCTTTGTCCATCTACCATGCACGGCGCCGAATGCGTCCCATCACGATATCCCTTGGTCAGAGCCTGTCAAGTCCGAAATACCGACCTATCGCAGGGCGACACATGGCCAAGTTGGTGAAGTCTACTCCTAGACCTACGGTCGGACCGTTGGGTAAAAGGGGGTATATATAAGCCTTTTTCTACCTCTCTCTCAGGTATGACCAACCCCTTACACACACTAAAACACACAGATGTTGGGTTTCGTGGTAACATGCGCAGCGGAATTAAGCATTTAAAATTTATGAAACCCAAAGCCCATAGATCCATTCATATGATTAAGTCAAATACAACATAATGAATACTAGAATACTAACCCTTGATGCCTTTGATTTTGCAACTTTGAATTCGAGGGAGGCTTGAAATCTTGATCACGAACAAAGCAAGAATCACGAACTATGAAGATGATAAGTTTCACCCTCTAGCGGTATCCACACCACGAACGAATATCAAGAACACTTGATTTTGGTTGCTAGACCAAATTATGAAACACGCTTTCACAATTGTAAGAACTATATGGAATTATGAATATTCTTGTTCTTCACTTTTGGGATCTTAGAACAAGAAAAATAACCTCTCAAAACCTTATGGAGGCACTCACAATCATGTCTAATGGCTGTAAAAAGGATCCTTAAATAGGTCCTAATCCTTAACCCTTAAGGACTTAGGAACCCTAAATCCCGTCACCAAATTAGGCAACAAGGAATTCTGGCCGACTTGACTGGCACGGTTGTGCCCTACAATATGGCACGGTCGTGCCATCTAGTCCGCCAGAATTCCCCAGCCGCCCATTTTCGGCACGGTCGTGCTTGGTAATTTGGCACGGTCGTGCCAATCATGTCGACAGGTTTGCCTTGGTTTGGATTTATGGCACGACCGTGCCATTTTAAGGCGCACGACCGTGCCAGAGCCAAACACTAATATTTTTCCATAATTCCCATTTAGTCCTTTACGATTCGTTCTATTTGTGTGTGACCCTCTAGGATTACACTAAGTTGGCAATGGGTTCAAACATGAAACCATAAGATATGATTAGGTTCTAGCAAACCGTCATACCTACCCAAATAGTATAACTAGATACAAGTTCGTATTCCTTTTAGAACATGTCATAATCCCTTTGTCTCCGATGTCATTGAACACAAGTCATGGTCAACAAGTCAACTTGTATTGTTCAATACTTTCTCGATTCCGAATATGTTGATAATCCAAATGACATTGATCCAATCAATCCATTTGGGTTTGGCCAAACATTTCACCAACATCATTCCTTCGAGGGGCCCAAGCTTGACATCTCTCCGAAGAGGGACAAATCCATTTGGCTTATCATTCTTCCCTACGTGAATCCAATCATGCGAATCATACCCTTTATAACTACCGTGTTAAGGCAGCGTTTGAATATGTCAAACATAATGTTCATCAAGTGGAAGACTATAATAACTTCATGTCTAAGGATTCAAATGACATAACTAATATGAGATTTATATATGACATCGACCATGACATAAATCTCATACCGCGGGTCATGTCCAGTACCTTGTTCCAAACAAGTACCCATAAATCTAACATGATTATCCCATGATCATTTAGCCTTTATACTAGTGCTTAACAAGCTCTAGGGACGGAGATTATTATAAGCAAACATGAGCAACAATAATAATCTTATCATCTCTTTATCATCATGAATAAAATGATAACTTATTCAACGTTTAACAACCGTGCCTAGGGCACCAACACCAACAATCTCCCGCTTGCCCTAGGCCCAATTCCCTAGGTATCCAATACCCATGGACCTAACATGACCATCATGTTTAGCTTTATGGAAGTCCCATTGTTTAGCGTGTCTGTAACGTTATCATTAGTTGGTACTTTGCATATATTTACGTCTCCCTTATCAACGATTTCTCGAACGATAAGAAAACGCCTAAGTATGTGTTTGGATTTAGGATGTGCCCTTGGTTCCTTTGCTTGATCAATAGCACCACTATTATCACTAATAAAGTCTATTGAATTAGCAATACTAGGAACCATCTTAAGTTCACCAATGAACTTCTTAATCCAAACAACTTCCTTTGCAGCATCTAATGCAGCAATATACTTAGATTTTAGTCGTAGAATTAGTGACTGTACTCTTCTTGGAACCATTCCAACTTACAGCTTCACTATTATTTATAAAAAACTCGATTGCGATTTCTACCATTTTTGTCGGTTTGGAAGCATGCATCCGTGTATCCATATACATCGAGATCATCTTCCATCCCTCCATAGACCATAACAATTCTTTAGTCCTTCTAAAGTACTTTAAGAATTGTTTCACAGCCATCCAATGATTCTCACCGGTTGTCGGATTAATATCTACTCGTCATGCTCCAAGCATTTAGATATATCCGGCTTAGTACTTATCATGGTATAATGGATTCAATTGCCGAAGAAAATGGCATCCCACTCATTCTTCTCACGCTCATCATTTGTCTCAGGATATTTGAGTCTTTGCATAGAAAACTCCATGTAACATTAACAACCGTCCTCTCTTAGAATCTTCCTTGCGGAATCTTCTAAATGACTTTGTCAATGTATGTACTTTGGCTTAATCAATTAGCTTCTTCGATCTATCTCTATAGATCTTAATGCCAAGGACATATGCAGTTTCATCCATATTCTTTATTGTGAAACACTTTCTTAACAAAGTCTTTGCAGACTAACGTATAGGAATTTCGTTTCCAATGAGCAATATGTCATCCACATATTTAATTTAAGGAATATCACTATGCTCCCACTAATCTTCTTGTATATGCAAGGTTCATCTTCGTTATTGATCAAGTCAAACTCTTTTGATTTATCAAAACGGAGATTCCAACTCCCACAAGTTTGCTTTAATCCATCCAATGGATTTCTGCAACTTTCATAATTTATCAGAATTTTCTTTGATTGTCAAAACCTTTAGGTTGTATCCAATACATCCTTAAGTGAGTTCCCATCGAGGAACACTTGTTTTGACATCATTTTGTCAATTTTCATATCCCAAATATGAACATGTGACTACGAGAATTCTAGTAAATTTCTTTGCGATCCATGTAAAATTTTCTCCAAGAAAACTCATTCCTCTCCTTTGGTTTTTACACCTTAGGTTAGAATGATCAAGCTCCAAACTTGATTATTACACATGGGTTGCCTTTTAGATTTCATGACTCCAAGTCATTAATCTAAATATGTGGAGTTGACATTGCATCTTTGATAGATTGTAAATACTTCATTCCAAATGAACTTTACCTCAACACTTTCTATTTCGAAATATCCAATATTTCTTGCAATAGATTGTGTCCTATCACATACACAAGTTCTTGTATATCTTTTGAACGGACTTTTCACGACTCCTTGTGAAAACTTGTTCAACTTCCATCTTAGGTTAGAATATATATTTTCTAGGTCTCGAACCATTCGAGATACATTTTACTCCCACTGATTCTTTTAGAGATAAACCATTTATCTAGAAAAGTATCATCATAATCAACAAACCATTTGTTTCTTATGAGTAAAATTATATCCTCAAGTTTCCTTAGGATATCCCATGAAAATATATTTATTAGATTTAAATGTGAGTGTGTCCCAGACAACTCCTTTCCAAAAGGGTCTCACCATCTTAAATCTTTATGAAAGACAAACCAAGTTTTCTTTCACCATTTAACCTCTCTTGATGGAATTCAGATTAGTATAATCATAGCGGTTTCAAATACATAACCCCAAAACAAATAACGGAAGATCTATTTGACTTAGTCATCCAATTAACCATATCTAATAAGGTTCTTATACTTCCATGCAGACACATCATTTAAAATGATGTTCTTAGTGAAGTTAATTTGTGAAACCATTTCACAAATTTAATGATGACTGTCAAATTCTTGGTTCAATTATTCGTCATCATGATCCAATCAGAATCTTTGAATAGTTTTACCAAGTATAATAAAAAATTTCTTTTAGCATTGCTTCTTAATGCACCATACACATCAAAATGTATTAGGTTAATTAAGATATTAGCCTTTTACCAATCATAGTAAAAGATGTCTTGGTCCAAGTAAATAAGATTTGCATAAATCATGTGATTCCAAATCATATGACTTAAAACTCCGTCCCATGGAATTCTAGATATGCATCTTTTATTTATTTGATCAAAACAATAATGCATAAAGAATTTTTAATTATTTATGTTATAGCCTTTATTACTTTGTTCTTCAAGATTTAGGATATAAGATTTATTTATATGATAACACAATGAAGTAAATCATAATAAATAAAGCACTTTTCTTATTCCAAACAAGAAATTAATATCCTTCATTATCTTTTAACAAAATAATGTTTTTCTACTTCATCAGTAAAGTCACTTTACAAGTGTTCTACGAACAATGTTGCAACCATTACATCATTACCGTTTGTAGATAAAACTTTACTATAAGTAGACTTTCATTTTACTAATTATTCTGGTATCCAATACCCAATAATTAAATTTAGAAAGAATAATTTATAACATAAAATTCCCAAGTGGTAGTCCCACTACCATTCCTTTTATTGATCATCCAGAATTTTGACTACAATTCTAAATGGTCAATCCAATTGCCATTTTACCAAATTGCATCAATTAGAGTTATTATTTTAACCATAATTATTTCTTTTAGGTTTGACAACTATTGTCTTACCTTTCTTTTGGCACTTGGCTCTTTTCCTTATGAACCATGAGCTCTGGAGAACCATTCTCCAATATCTTCATCTTCGCAGTTTTTAGCATGTTAATGCAATTCGAAGAAATTCTTATTCATTCTAAACATGTTATAGTCCATCACAAAGTGATTATAACCCTTAGTCAATGAATTAAGAATAATATCCATGGCTAGCTCCAATCCAATTGGACTCTCAAGTTTCTCAAGATGCTCTTTGTAGCCATTATCTTAAGCATGTGAGGTTCCACTTATTACCCTTTACTCCTTTTGCAAGAAGTGAATGCAATAATGGTTTTATACCTCTCTTGCTTAGATTGCTCTTTGAAACATGTAACTCAACTCCACGCCTATCTAATAGGCTTCTATAAGTTCCAAACTTTGTTGGAGTTTTGAGCACATAATTGGGAGCATAAGACAACTCACATTCCTAGAATCATACTCATGATTCTTGTGATTGTCTATTCCGGCTTTGGGTTCTTTAGGAATAGGCCCATCAAGAATGTACAACCCATCTTCTTGCCTTAGAACGATTCTTAGGCTCAGGATCCAATCCATGAAGTTTGTACCATTCTCTTGAAGCATTATCCTTATCAAGGATTAATCGCAACGATTTTAGTTGTCATCTACAACCAATGCAAAATTTCCAAAATTTTACAAGTACCAATCTCATTAAAGAGATAAATAATGTATTTTCCAAAAATACTCCCACTAAATTATATAACCTTCTTATACAACCAATGTATAATATAATTTAAATGGGCTAAGATCCAATTTTAATTTAATTTTAAGTACGCTTTGGCGCACTGCTCAAAATTAAATTAATTAGGTAGACAACCCTGTCAATCATATCTCATATGACTCTTAGATTCCTTTTTGAGATTCTCTTAAATTGGGCTAAGATCCAACTTTAATTTAATCTTGAGTCCGCTTTGGCGGATCGCTCAAAATCAAATTAATTAGGTAGACAATTTCTTGTCAATCATATCCAATATAATTCTTAGTGATCCAATTTCAAAAGCATGTTTAATCTCATCTTTGCCTAGGCCCAAAACTGTTTTGACGCCTAATTAAGTCCAACCATTTTAAACGCATAGGAAACTCTTATTCACTCATCTTGCTCATACAAAGATAAAATCAATGCACCTCGCTTTGGCGAGCCCACATGAAAGTACCCGTGTACTTACAAGTGTTTTAATCATGGCGTGACAAAAAGGACTTAAAACTTTCTTGAAGGTTCATCACCATATAGCATACAACATATTTATGAGCACACAAGATAAACATGTTACGCATCAAGTTTAGCCACTAAATTAATCATCATTAATTTAAGAATAACATTTATATGTCATTAGTTTCTCTATTATTATGAGGATGAGATTATTTGAACTTTGGTCATCATCTCCAAATCAAGACAACAAGAAGTGCGGCCGAACTAAGCCATTGGCAACCACAATTCCGCACTAATTCAAGAAACCAAGAAAGTAGTCCATGTGGCCGAAACTAAGCAATAGATGGTCTCGATGAACGTAGGCCAATTGCATTCACAATTCCTCATGGATCTCCAATCATTGAATCAAGAACTTTGTTTCTCAATTTTAGCAATTATGAACTCTTCAAAATTCTAATTTCATTTTATCTTTGAAACCTTGATTGCGATCAAGTTTGGGAAACACAATCTCGATGAACGTAGATTAGCCATCCAAACCTTGAACTAATCTTAGAATCACAAGACTAAAACAAATAGGAGATTTAAACCCAAGATCCACACCCAAAACCCAAACCCTACCCCCGCGCCAAACCCTAGGTCCGGCCGGGTCAAGGCTTGGGTCCGGTCGGACCCCTTGCGAAAAATCCAAATTTTTAAAGTTCCAAAATTTATCTCAAAATTGTTTTTCCCGATTCAATTAGGATTTGGTGTTCTTGGTGATCCAATCACCATGATCATCAAAACCTTGAATAAACGATTTATTCTTGAATCCCTAGAATATCAAAACTTTGATCCAATCAAAAATTGATAATCCAAACAATTTTAAATCCTCCATAATTTTAATTGCGATTGAACAGTGCGATTAAAGTTTATAAAACAATAAACCACATAAAACGCATAGACCACATAAACATCATAATCCCAATATTCAAATCATGCTAGGCACATAAACAATTTATATACACACAACATGATCTTAGTATTGAAATAATCAACATGAACGGGGCTCTGATACCACTGTTTGGTTTCGTAGTAACATGCGCAGCGGAATTAAGCATTTAAAATTTATGAAACCCAAAGCCCATAGATCCATTCATATGATTAAGTCAAATACAATATAATGAATACTAGAATACTAACCCTTGATGCCTTTGATTTTGCAACTTTGAATTCGAGGGAGGCTTGAAATCTTGATCACGAACAAAGCAAGAATCACGAACTATGAAGATGATAAGTTTCACCCTCTAGCGGTATCCACACCACGAACGAATATCAAGAACACTTGATCTTGGTTGCTAGACCAAATTATGAAACACGCTTTCACAATTGTAAGAACTATATGGAATTATGAATATTCATGTTCTTCACTTTTGGGATCTTAGAACAAGAAAAATAACCTCTCAAAACCTTATGGAGGCACTCACAATCATGTCTAATGGCTGTAAAAAGGATCCTTAAATAGGTCCTAATCATTAACCCTTAAGGACTTAGGAACCCTAAATCCCGTCACCAAATTAGGCAACAAGGAATTCTGGCCGACTTGACTGGCACGGTCGTGCCCTACAATATGGCACGGTCGTGCCATCTAGTCCGCGAGAATTCCCCAGCCGCCCATTTTCGGCACGGTCGTGCTTGGTAATTTGGCACGATCGTGCCAATCATGTCGACAGGTTTGCCTTGGTTTGGATTTATGGCACGACCGTGCCATTTTAAGGCGCACGACCGTGCCAGAGCCAAACACTAATATTTTTCCATAATTCCCATTTAGTCCTTTACGATTCGTTCTATTTGTGTGTGACCCTCTAGGATTACACTAAGTTGGCAATGGGTTCAAACATGAAACCATAAGATATGATTAGGTTCTAGCAAACCGTCATACCTACCCAAATAGTATAACTAGATACAAGTTCGTATTCCTTTTAGAACATGTCATAATCCCTTTGTCTCCGATGTCATTGAACACAAGTCATGGTCAACAAGTCAACTTGTATTGTTCAATACTTTCTCGATTCCGAATATGTTGATAATCCAAATGACATTGATCCAATCAATCCATTTGGGTTTGGCCAAACATTTCACCAACATCATTCCTTCGAGGGGCCCAAGCTTGACATCTCTCCGAAGAGGGACAAATCCATTTGGCTTATCATTCTTCCCTACGTGAATCCAATCATGCCAATCATACCCTTTATAACTACCGTGTTAAGGCAGCGTTTGAATATGTCAAACATAATGTTCATCAAGTGGAAGACTATAATAACTTCATGTCTAAGGATTCAAATGACATAACTAATATGAGATTTATATATGACATCGATCATGACATAAATCTCATACCGCGGGTCATGTCCAGTACTTTGTTCCAAACAAGTACCCATAAATCTAACATGATCATCCCATGATCATTTAGCCTTTATACTAGTGCTTAACAAGCTCTAGGGACGGAGATTATTATAAGCAAACATGAGCAACAATAATAATCTTATCATCTCTTTATCATCATGAATAAAATGATAACTTATACAACGTTTAACAACCGTGCCTAGGGCACCAACACCAACAACAGAGAACTCTAAACTTCTCTCCCAAGGCATTCTACGCCTTGTTCTTAGACTCCCAAGAGAATCTTACTCTTACGCCCGAGGGTCTAACCTGGGATCAACCACGGCCTTGACCTTGACGGTTTCATCGTCTTTGTTGTGTTAACAGGTGAACCAGTGATTAAAAGGCAGATATCCTTCCAATACATTGACCCCGATTTACGTGGCTTCATCAGTGGTTCCATTGCCGGGAATCGAATTACTATCTTTAGTAATCTTTTCCACGAGAAACTATTATCTCTTGATACCGTTAGATACTAATCAGTTCCTCACGAACACAAAAAACAACTTTTCGTCGCAAAGATCAAAATGGCTGGAAATGGAAAAAAGCCAATTCAAGCACATGAACTAATAACCCCTTCAGCCACCAAGCCTAGAGCCGCGTCTGAGGGAAAATCAATTCATGACCGTCTCGGAAGCAAGAGTGGTTCTCTAAAAACCCATCTCAAAAGAGACGGGATGCTGATCTAAGAACACAGATTACTGCTTCGAAGAACACGAAAGCACCCCCACCCATGACTGACCAGAGGAAGCTCATGTTAGCCGCCCTCCAGGAAGAGTCACGCCTGGTGGCCCAACAAACCATCATGCTATTGGAAGGGGATGATAGGGCCCAGAAGGCTGGAAAATCCCACGTGGACAAGCCCGGCCCTAGCAAATTTCAGAGCGAAAATGTCAATGACGTCTCTGACGAGGACGAGGACGAATACTATGATCAGGAAGATGAGGACGAATCAAAAGGGGAACCTGAAGGTGAGGGAGAATCCCAACCAAGAAGGAATCTTTCTTCCTCGAAAAATAAACATTATAGAGCACCGTCCAATCATAACACCAGGGGAATAACCCGAGAAACCCGAAGCGGCAGGACCGCGGGAACTCAGGGAATAACCCCTGCTAAGGAAAAAATGATCAAGGAACTGTGGAAAGAGCAAAAGGAGAGCCCGAAAAAGAGCGCATCAGCCTTAGACGCCTTCACATATGGGATTAAGAACTCGCCTATCACCAATCGTCGCCTTCCTAGCCTGGATTCTTATTCCGGGGCAACTAGTGCGAAGAGCCACGTGGGACGGTTCGAAGTTCAGATGTCCCTATTCACGGAATCGGACGCCATTAAATGCAAAGCACTGGCCTCAACCTTCCAGGGAAAAGCGTTGTCCTGGCTCCTAGCTCATAATCAAGGCTCCATCACCAGTTATGATATGTTGAGAAGCAATTTCCTCAACTCGTTTGCCGGAGCGGGAGTGACAGCGAGGCCAAAAGAGGACTTGATCCGAATCCGCCAGCAAGCCCAGGAAAGCACGGCCTCCTATATCACCCGTTTTCAGAAGATGACGGAACAGATCGTCGATCTGGAAATGAGGGATATAGAGTGATGTTTCATTGGAGGCTTGACTTGCCAAGCCCTCAAAACGGAATTCTCACTTCGCAAGCCTGGCGGAGTTGAAGAAATGTATGAGAGAGCTATGGCCGTAGCTGGGTCGGAAGAGCCATATGTGCCCGAGGTGACCCGGAAGCCCGTGAAAGAACGAATCGAGTTCAAAACAGAGCCTGAAGCGAGCTCGCGGCCTGGAAGAAACCGCACTCGATGAACCGACTCATTCAAAGACAGTTTCACTCCCTTCACAGCCCCGAGAGAGGTGGTAATGAGATCGGTGGAATTGCCAGCACCACCTCCATTGAACAAACCTGCGTGGCAGCGTGATCCGAACCAATACTGTACGTATCATAGCGACCACGGGCACTCCACGGAAAACTGCATGAACCTGAAAAGGGCATTGCAAGGTCAGGTAGACCAAGGAAAGTTGAAAGATTGGGTAGCGAGGACGAAGAATACTGGGAACAACAAAGGTCCCGGAAAAAGGACCGCCGAGCCCGAGCCCGAGCCCGAAGGAGATAACAGGCGACTCCGCATCGATTTTATCGGGGTCGAGCCGGCTAGCAACGCCCAGCTGGAAACTCAGATCAAGAGGCTGGAAAGAGTATACTTAATTCCTCCAATTCCTCAGGAAGAGGAAGAAGTAATATCCTTCAAACGGTCCGAGCTTGCTACCACCTTATTTCACTCTACTCAACCACTCACCATCGACATCGCCGTTGGGCGTGCCGACATCGGAAGGGTCCTAATAGACACCGGTGCGTTGAGGGACATCCTCTATTATCATTGCTTGAAAAAGATGGGCATGGAACAGGCAAAGCTGGCCCCCTACGCAGGCCTGCTGGAAGGTTTTACCAACCACACCGTCAAAGTCATGGGGATGATTGAATTCGAGGTGATGATCGGAGAGAAAGAATTCTCCAAAACCGCGAAAGTAAATTTCACGAAGCATAATTCTTGCAATTTCGCCATTAAACTCTGATAAGTGACCTCGGCAACCTGAGGAGGCACCCATACTTCTCCCCGTTCTGCAGCACTGTGAACTTGAACAGCTAAATCTTCATCATCAAAAGGAACCAGGGCATGGCCATCCCGGCACTGAGGATCCGCAACAAGAGGAGCCCCGCACCGTATCAAATCATAGGCAGTAAAGCCACCCTGATGAGCGATGGTGCGAGCATATTGCTTGTTGGAAAGCTCATACTGGCAGATGGAGGCGTCGGTAACCAGCCCGTCAAATTCATCAGAAGCCAGGAATCTGGTTTTGAAAGCCTGCTAGCCCCCCTCGGTAGGGCCTCCAGCTCGCTGATCCTAGCCTTCGACCCCTCCAGTTCGGCATTCTTTGAAGCCAACTCGGAGTTCGCCGAAGCCAATTGCTCTGTAAGTTGGTGTTGTTCGGCAGTCATCTGGCGGATTTCGGACAAGGCTTTTTCTCTTTCATCCACAGCGGAGGCCAACCGTTTGTCGTGCTCATTTGCCTCTTTGGTTTTCTCGAGGAGGGCTTTTTCGGCTTTCTTCAGCTCTCTGCCCATGACGTCGTTGATCTTTTTCAAATCATCCCGTTGGGAGGTCACTTCGGCACACTGATTACTAACTAAGTCAAGTTGCCTCCTATCTGCCTCACCTTTGCGCCTCATGAGGTCAATACAATTGGCAGCCTGAAAAGCAAAGACGTTTATCAACTACGAGATCGGGTTAAGAAAATTCATGTAAAAGAGGAACGAGACGGTTACCTCGGCGAAGTTCAGACCAACTTGTCCAGCCAAAGAATAAAAATTCTTATCAGCCAAAATGGTCTCCGTATAGTCCTGGGCGCGTAAGCGATACAACAACCCGTTGCCTATGTGAGTATTCTTGGCGCTCCGGTCAAAAAAGTCTACCCCACTCACTTCCGGGATCGCCTTCCCAAGCTCGGCGCCCCTAGCCTTCGCCTCCTCGCGACCGCCGAGCCCGACAACAGGATATTTAAGATGAGGAATGTATGAGCTCTGTGAAGAGGGTGCAGCAGGAATAGGGGAATCCTCCCGGCTGTGCTTAGAAGATTTGGCTGTAGGGGACTCAGGCTCAGTAGCAGCAGGCCTTTTGCCCGAAATCACGAGCTGGGCAGATCTCGAGCCAGAGCCCGACGTCGGCGGAGGCAAAGGAATAGAAGGCGGAGGGCCCGAGGACAATGGAACCCTTTGCGGCTGCACAGTTGCATCCACTCCTCTTGAGTTTTGAGCACCTCCCACGGGCGCCAACACAGACACGCCGGCCCTGTTAATTATGGGCAGCTTACCATCCAGTCTCCCCCCCAGCGCGGCCTGACGAGCCGCGGCGGCTTCCAAGTCCGCTGCCGTTTTCTTGTTCTTGAGGGCCCCGTAGTTGATAACTTTCCTTGGCGGCATATTGGGATGATTTGGTCCTACACAAAATTCAAGGCCAAAAGAGAAACAATCAGTCATACGAATACATAGCAAAAGCCGTTGATACAAAAACAAAGCGTATAGAGAGGAGTAATGACCGGCAAGATCGGGGTCGGTGCATGGAGTATTATTGGCGCAAAAGTCGCAGTCAAATGAAAAAACTAGTCCTTGGTGCACCCTCCAGTCCGGATCTCGAGCTGAAGGAATAACTGGAACCCGAGAAGTTGAAGGATATGGTCCGCGAGCCGGAGCCACTCCACCTCGGATTAATAAGTTCTCTTCGTCGATTATGGAGGCCACGTCAAAAACAGAATTACCGTTCAAATCTGGATCAATCTCCAAGAAATTCTCAATTGCCGCCGTCAAATCAGCCCCCAGCGATTTGTGAGGGTACTTAAATTCTGAGGGGCAGACGGGCACCTTGCCCTCGGGTTTGCCGAAGCCCCATCCCGTTTGGCACTCCACCATGATTGGTTTCACTTGCCACGTCTCAAATTTATTAAAGGGCTCGGTAAAGATTTTGGGAACGGGCACTTTGGAGGCAGCCTTAGTTTTCAGACTCAGCGAGCCCGAGGTGATCTGGACATTGTAATACCTGAACAGAGCTGACAAATTGGGCTCGTATCCCAATATCCTAGACACTACTGTGAAAGAGGTCAGGACCCTCAGAGTATTTGGGTTCAGGTCCATGGGCAGGCATTGGCAAAAGTCTAGGAAGGAGCAGATAAAAGGGTCCAAAGGAAGCCTCAGGCCATGATCAAACTGAGGTTGAAAAAAGATACATGCCATGTTGCTTTCACGGGCGTCCTTGGCTTCCATGGGACAAGAAGTGCCATCATCAAAAACCTTCATACCAAGGTCCGACAAGCAGAACAAACTGGTGTCAATACCATAAAAACTGGCGAAGTCACCCTCGCCCTTAGCCCTTCCTTGAACATCTTGTTCGGAGTCCTGGGCTTTAGCTTTTCCTTTCAACTTGGCAAGATCAGAGGAGGAGGAAGAGGCCCCAGCTTGGCTCGTCCGGCGCGAGGTTGCCAGCTCCTGAGGTTCCTCAAAACGGTCCACAATCTCTACTCTCTGCCTCACCAAAGCAGCGGTGCCCGGGGCCATTCTCCGCAACTGCTCCGCCTCGCCCAGTTCTTCCGTGTCGGAGTCATCATCGTCAATAGAAATGGGGTTAAGTTGTTCTACGCCCTCGACGGCCCCACTCTCAACGGATGGCCCAAAGGGTAAATCGGGGGACCTAGTCTCCTCATCACTAGAGACGACGGTGCGGCCAATATTACCCCTTCGAGTCGAGGGTTCAGGCAACGTCACGTCATCTTCGAGGCCTAGGGCGAGCCAATCAATGTCCTCGGTAGCTCTAGCCGCCCGGGAAGCCAAACGTTTGGCGGAATCTGCCATATCTACAGAATTGGGGAAAATGGTTAAGACGGCGCAAACAAAAAGCCCTAATTCTTTCTCTCCCCCCAAAATCCTGACTCGTCTACCCGCTGGAACGATTAAGGGCCCGGACTCCCACAACCGGGGTAGGGTCCAAGAGCCCCACGAGTATGCCGTAGCAAGCACTCGCAATATGTCTAACTTGAGGCGAGCCCACCGGTAAACCACTCGCTGATAAATTCCGCCGGTGGTGAGACAGACGGCGTAAGAAGGAGGAAGAAGGCTCATCCTACCGAAAAATTATCGAATCAAAAGAAAAATTGAAGCCTAAAGACAAGATAAACGAAGTAAAACACTACCTGACAAATGATCGGTTGAGGATTTCAGAAAGATTATCAAGCTTCGCAGACGAATTCGAGAAGGCGGAAATTTCTCTAAGGGACTTTTGAAGCGCAAGAAGTTGTAAAAAGTGGGAAGTTGTGAGCTGGACTCTATTTATAAAAAAGAAGATGGGTCGGGCCAACCCGAAATCAACCGCCATGAAGGTGCACTTTATTAGAAAACGAAAAGGCGGGAACCATTATTTTGAAAGTCATAAATGCTGGTAATAAATGCCCTTCTCATCCGAAGCAAAACGTCGCTTCAGAATCTGACGCGCCGTACTGTCAACCGACAGAAGGGGCCCACCCCTCCGATGGGCGACACGTGTATCCCACTAAGCTCTCAATCTAGCTCGACGAGTTCGTTGGAACCGGAAAGGGTTACTCCTCGCTCTAATCATAAATAATTACGACTTCGGAGTAAAGGGCCACTGATGGACCGGGCTCAGAAGCTAGACAAGATACTAGCGAACCGGAGTCGTTCCAGAACCGGTTCAATACCAGCAAGTTTTGTCAACACCGTCTCCTCTACGACGACATCGAGATCACTCGGATATTGCGAGCCGGAATGAGCTCTCAGATCAGTTCCCAGCCTCCGGGATCCGCCACCTCGGCGAGCTCGGGGCCTCCTCGGCGAGTCCGGAATAAAGGCCGCATTAATGGCTTGATCAGAGCCATCCCATCTCATTAAATGCCCCGTGGACTTCCTTGTCCATCTACCATGCACGGCGCCGAATGCGTCCCATCACGACATCCCTTGGTCAGAGCCTGTCAAGTCCGAAATACCGACCTATCGCAGGGCGACACATGGCCAAGTTGGTGAAGTCTACTCCTAGACCTGCGGTCGGACCGTTGGGTAAAAGGGGGCATATATAAGCCTTTTTCTACCTCTCTCTCAGGTATGACCAACCCCGTACACACACTAAAACACACAGAGAACTCTAAACTTCTCTCCCAAGGCATTCTACGCCTTGTTCTTAGACTCCCAAGAGAATCTTACTCTTACGCCCGAGGGTCTAAGCTGGGATCAGGCCCGGCCTTGACCTTGACGGTTTCATCGTCTTTGTTGTGTTAATAGGTGAACCAGTGATTAAAAGCCAGATATCCTTCCAATACATTGACGGTTTCTTTTTGTCTATATTGTTCGGTTTTTTTTTTTTTGTTTGTTTGTTTGTTTTTTTTTCAGGATTCATTATTAACATAATAATTAATAAGGTAATTATCTTTTAAATTGACAAAAAAATGTTGATGTAGAATAATTGTGCACAATAAATTTGTACCTTTTTAGCTTAAAAATATTGTACCTTTACGCAAAAAAAAACATTGTGTATTGAATAGATGTATTTTATTATAGAAATTTAGTTTTGATTAGTTAATTGTGTATTGAATAGATGTCTTTTATATTTATTTTTTTAAGATGGCCATTGTAATGGACTCCGTGTCAGTTTATTCTAGTAGAAGACTTGCGAAAAGAAAAGGGGAAAAAAAAAGAAGGAATGAGACTCCTGAGGATGAGCTACATACCTTTCGTTCATTTCATGATTACAAGGGTATTGTTGGAAAATTAGTTCCTTAATTTAATTTAAGCAATTTTAAACTTGCGTTAATCCAGTTCCTACCAAACGTGATTTTATTTTTGAAAATAGGATTATTAACACTATTACTAATAATAAGGGGCTTAATAATCTCCTCATTAATAATACTGCTTATCCTTATCCGGCAACCAAACGAGCCCTTATATTTTATGCTTGAAAATTTGATTAATTAATATTTGGAAAATAAAATTGACTCTTTTTTTTTTTAACGATAATTCTCTCTTTCTTTTTTATCAATAAAAAAAATTGACTTTTAACAATCTACTATATAATTTTGCATTTAACTCCTTATAAAGTAATATCTTCAAACTAATCACTTAGAAGTGGGATAATATAAACTGTAGGGGTGATCGTTGCAATTTTGAAAGAAGCTTGTTGCATTTTTCATCTATTTTCGTTAGTTTTTTAACGGTTCATCCAAAATTACACTTGATTGCAACAAAAAGACACATTCAATAACGCAATTGTAACAAACACAAATTAGATAACCAATTGAAACTTGATAGCAAACTCAGGTAACTAAATTGCAATTTGCCCTTTTATATATCTAGGTAAAACGATTTTGCGTTTAGAGAAATCTATAGGTATAAATTGTTTAATAGTGAAATTAGTACAAAATGCATTTTGGTGCCCAAAACTGCCATTAGAATCTCAGTTAAGGTCATAAACTATAGTTGGTCTCGCAAAGTTCGCCACTAGTATTTAGTTGAATATAATGCCACATGTTTAGCTGAAGCCTGAAGGCAAGTTGAGCAACAACACCAAGCTGTTAACATGTATCGGTCACAATATCCTTAACAGTAAAAATACACAAAAAAGGACTGATATAAATGGTAACATGTCTGAACGGAAACCACATTTCTTTTTTATGAACAATCTTACTTTTTTTCAGGCATAGTGTTTAGTGCATTTTACAGAAGGGAGATTGAACGGTAGATGACCTTTGACCGCATTTTATAACGTATCAACAATATTTGGATACTCTATAATGCGTGGAATAGAAAATATGAGGAGGAAAAACAGCAGTCACAAAAAACGTAAGGAAATTGCAAAGGTAAGAGGCACCTCCAGTCTTCTTTAGTCAAATGGATCTCTACGGTGATCGTGTTCACTAGCCATTAGCATACCAGTGCACAGGCATGTCGGGCACATGACCTGAAAAATACATAAAAGGTAATTAATACTACCTCCGTCCTAAAATGTTCTTCTCATTTGTCATTTCTCATCGTCCCAAAAAGTTCTTCTAATTTCCACAATTTAAAAGTGCATAAATAAAACATGGTTAATGAAGCAAGTGTTCATATTCTTAAAAAGTTTAAATAGTCAATTGGGAAATTTGGGACAGAGGGAGTAACATAAATGTAATACGGACTAAGAAAGAAAGGTGAAGATGAACTAGTTCGAATGCAATCTAAAATCTGAGCAGCCGCAACAGCACAGCAAGAATTGATCTATCTTATAAACATTGAAAAATAAAGAGATACTCGCTCCCTGCAAAAAAGGGTCCTATTTTCTGCTTTGGTTTCGGTTATAAAAAAAAAATGAAAAAAGTTAACAAATAGTCACATTTCTAAGAAAGACAATACTTCTAGAATAAATCCAAGAATGTTCAAGTAAACTAGTAAAGTATCATCGATAAGAAGTCTGACCTGCCAAATGAGACTACTTTTACTAGTCCCATTTGACAAACATAAAAGGTGCTCCGTATTTACCATAAACGTAATCAAAGAAAGGTGAAAATGAACTGGTGAGACTGAACTCCAGGGGGGGTGCGTCTAAAAGGGGCCTGGGTTTTTTTCCCGCTAGTTCAGGGCTCAATATCTAAATTTTTCGGCAGTTAAGGGCTTTTTGACGGAAATCGTTAGAAAAGTTAGTTAAGTGCCATGTGCATGGCACGTGATCGACTAAATGGATGGATTTGAAATGAAAATTTGTCAAAAAGGGTCAAACTGTAAATTTTAAAATTTGAAGGGTTAAATCCAAAACAAAACCCTACCCCTCCTCTCCCCCCTTTGACACAACTGTGGCATTCGCTTTCTCGCCGGAATGTCGCCGGCAAACGACGGCGGTGGCGGCAAATCTAAAGGCTAATGAAGGTGGTTTTGGTGGAGATGGCTTCGGCTTCTCTAGGGGAGTCCAGATCTGGTCCCCTTTTAGTGTTTCCATTGTCAGAGTTGTGACTGGAAATTGAAGTCGCCGGAAAAGATGGAGAAAGCATAATGAACTAGGGTCCCTGCTTCTTTCTTTTGAAGGAGGAGCGGTGGCGCTGGCGGTGCAGTAGCAGGTGATTTCTTCAACGACGTCCGGCACCGTACATCCCACTTCGATCTCCATCTTCTCCGGCACCTTACTGTTCTTGCTGGCTTTCTTTCTTTTTTTTTTTTTAATTTACTTTGTTAAAGTTTCTATTAAATTGTAATTAATCCTTTTAAATAAGAATGGGGAAGATGAAGAGGGCAGCTATGGAGGGATTTAGTTGAGAGGGGGCAAGGGTTGTTAGGTTGGGTAGGGGAGTCTGGGAAGGGGCAGATTGGTAGGGATGAAGGTGGGTTTTTTTTTTCATTTTTCTTTTTTTATTCTTTTTTTTTTTTAACAAACAAGGTAGTTCACATACTATATACTCCCTCCGTCCCATCCGAAATAGGATTCTTGGTCTCGACACGGGGATTAAGGAATAATAACTTTTTTTTATAAAAAGTTGTTTGAAAAGTAGGTGTTGTGAGTATGAAGGAGAGAGAAAGTGGGTGGGGAATAATAAATGAAAATTTGTTGTGAGTATGACAAGTGGGTCCTACTAATAAAAAAGTAATAAAAGATTTCCATTTTGGGATGTCCTATTTCGAGTGGGTCTTACTAATAAAAAAGTAATAAAAGCTTTCCATTGTAAATAGTGATAATTACTTTATGTTGTTTTAAATTTGGTGAATGTAAAAAGTAATTTATTATGTTCATAGAATAAAATTTAAATTTATTTATAATTTTCTTTATTTTAAATTTATTATTTAGAAAATAATCTAAATCCTTTTATATTTAATATAGCTATTAGATTAATTTGTAAATAGTGATAATTACTTAATTATTTAGAAAAAATATTTATTTCATTTTTAAACCCTCTAAGTTTCAAAAATTTCACTAAAACCCTTACTAACTAATATCATTACAAACCCATCCATTTAGTCGATCACGTGCTCGGCACATGGCACTTAACAGACTTTTCTAACGATTTCCGTAAAAAAGCCCTTAACTGCCGAAAAATTTAGATATTGAGCCCTGATCTAGCGAAAAAAAAAACCCAGGCCCCTTTTAGACGCACCCCCCTGGAGTTCAGGCCCTAAATTGTCATTAACCCAAATTAAAATGACAGATAAGGATATTCACCTCTTTCAAATTAATAAACAAATCACTTCTATTATGCAGTAGATAAAAAAGATCTAACCAAAAAAATACTCCCTCCGCCTCAAAATGTTGTTATTTTTTTTGTTGCTACTACGAATGAACTTTGAACGACAATTTATGTTTAATTTAATTATTCTAATGAAAATTTAAAACTTGTTATTAATAGTATTGTTGATGGTGTCTCAATAACAAATTTTGTTTTTTTATTACTATAACTAAATTAACTTAAGATTATTGCTCAAAGTTTCTTTGAAGTATCTACAAAAAAAAGTGAGAACATCATTTTGGGAGGGAGGGAGTAAGTAACATTGAATCTACCAAAATTTTCACATCATTGCTTCCAAATAAGACACATATAACTCATCACCATTATATTTTAACAAAGTGCAATTCATTCGAAGGTCTAGGGATCAAGTTGAATACCTTTCCTGCCCCTGAACAGTTTAGGCACCTTTCAGTAGTTGGGGCTCGTAAAGGTCTAGCAGAAGCAGTAGATACGGAGATGGGTTCAACATTCAAGCATACACCACTTGAAGAACAACGAGCACATGCCAAGTAGCCTGCACATTTTTAAAGCATAAGTAAATTCCAGTATTCTTGCTACGCCACAGGGAAAAAGTTGAATGCAATACTACGAAGAGTACGATTGAGAAAAGTACTACGGCATAAATTTGCTTAATACTTCCTCCGTCCCAAAAATTATAGTCTCATTTCCGCATTTTCTTTGTCCCAAAAAGTTATTCTCATTTCCAAAAATAGAGCATCAAAATCACTGAATTTCCAAAACTTATAATATAACCTTAAAATGTGATAAAAGTCAAACGGGACTATCAATTTGGGATGGAGTAGTTGATAAGGAGTCATCACTTTTGCAACGCACAACAACCATGTGTACTAGCTAGGCACAACAACCATGTGTACTCCCTACATTCCATAATAAGTGTTTTGGTTAACTTGTCAAAAATTTAAGGAATGCGTTTAACTTGTTTGTACATTGCTTGTACCATGGTAAATTGGAGTAACACTATTCCTTATTTAAAAATAGTATTTTCGCATGGACCAAAAAGGAAACTCTGACACTTGCTATGGGACGGATGGAGTAATTCATATACCCTGCTATACCTACTTCAAGATTTCTGGTAACACCAGAAAAGATTTTTCTGACGAGCGAGTCCGTAATCAGAATCTCTCCCGGTATAACAACTATGCCACTATGGGATAAAATGAAATTCAGATATTTTAAAATGCTCCAATGGATTAGGTTATGAGCTAAATTTCCGGTAATAGGCAGATATCTGCAGCTCTGCTCAATCTCATTTAGTTTTTATACCTTCTAAGCAACAAGAAGATGAAAGAGAATTCCATATTCTAATGTCTATAGCAATTCACAAATCTCAGTAGGCTCTTAAACTATCATTTTTACGTTCCTATCAGAATCTTCCTTTTCTTAAGTTACACTATAAGTTGACTTTCACTTCCATTAAATTAAGTTCCCGCATTTTAATGGGCAAGAGTAAGGCCTCAAACATTCACATCAATATCAGAAGCTTCTTCTTTTCAAGTTATATTACTCTGTACACTTCCGCTGCTTACAATGGCCTATTCGTCCATCTCTATCTTTATTCTCAAAATAAGGAATATTACGTGCAGAAATAAGATTTAAAAATAATCCCTCCACCCTTACCCCAAAACTCGCATTTGAAAAGTCAAACTTTGTACTACTTTTGCTTCTCTATGTTTCCTTTTGTAGTTTGACATACCTTTTGATTCCATGGAACTAATTCTCCAAGAGTGATTCTAGTGAATGCAATTATTTTAAAATAGATTTAGCACAATATGTTTGGATACCACTACCCTTATTGTATTTATCGTAGTATAATAGATGCACATACAGAATTGAAGGTTACGAATGAAAGAACACAAGTAGAAATACGTTATTCTAAAAACTAAATTCAATGAGCCTCTTTAGGATTCTGGATGGAGATAAAGACGGTCAGTCTTAACCTAATTAAAAAAACAACCTTTCGTCTAAAAACCAAGTCAATTTAATAAAATCATCTGGGAACATCCAAACAGATAGGGGAAAATTCCAGGCCTTTTGAAGGGTAAGAGGTAGCCATTTTTTCATTTTTTTTGTTCAACCTAGTGTTTTTGTTATACATAAACTAATGAGCATTTATATACACCTACCAGTTCCAAGGCAATATTTACATCTTTTCTTCTCTTGTTGCTCAACATTATTAACTTCAAGCAACATCAAAGCTGATATTACACCCACTGCCCCACCTGAAAATGATGCTACTATCGGATCAACCTGACTGAATTAAAAAGACAAGGAAGTTAGATTTAGGAATCAAATCATTTGATAAGGTTCATCTTAAAGACAAAAAAGAAATCATGTCCACAGGTTTTCTGTCGATACCTCAATTGCATAGGCAAATGCATATTGCGTATAAAATCTTCATAAGATGTGCCACCCAAACCTAATTTCAGCTCCAGCTGCCATTTAGAAGCGCTTGTTGGTTGAATGAGACTATTTAAGCTTGTATAACAAAACAAATAATGTGCCTAGAAAAAGACAAGAGCTTGACTAGAGAAGCAAGTTCTTGTCAAGGCCAGAGGAAATATTCTGGGTTTAAAAGAGAAGTAGAATGCTACCGATTATATACTTACAGTTGGTGCGATGAGGCCGCCAAATACTATAATTCCAGATATAAATGAAAAGCTTGTCAGGTAGAGCTGCTTCAGTGTCTTTGGCGTCTACTTTCAAGAAAGAAGAAAAACAGAGGCAGATATTAAATAAAAAGTCATAATATAGTATCAAAGAAGTACTCCCTCCGTCCCGGACAAAAGTTCTTAGTTTGACTTTACACGGAGATTAAGATAAAGTAAATGTTGTGAGTATGAAAAAGTAAGTAAGAGAAAGTAGGAGAGGGAGTTTTTGTTGTGAGAATGACAAGTGGGTCCCATGGTCCATTTTAGGAAATAAAGCAACTAAGAACCTTACATGGTCCATTTTAGGACATAAAGCAACTAAGAACCTTAGTCTGGGACAAACCAAAAAGGAAAGTACGAACCTTAGCCTGGGACGGAAGGAGTATTAGATTAGAACAGGAAACGATGAGCCATATTGCCGTTGACGGAAACATAAAGGGGGATAGAAAGTACCGTTGCTCTTTCTCAAGTTTCAATTTTACAGATTTCAGTAATAATGTTTACCAATACTCCCTCCGCCCCATTTGAAAGTTTCCATTTCTTTGGGAACGGGAATCGCGGAAAAGTGTTACTCCCTGATCAAGAGCAAATTTGATTTTTTTTTGGACATTCATTTTGGGAGGGAGGTAGTATAATATTAATAGTGGAGTTAGTGTTGTGAGTATGGAAAGTGAGGTAGGAAAGAGAAAGTGGGGTAGGGATTAATAAGTGAATAGTTGTTGTGAGTATGACAAGAGGGTCCCATTGAATTAAGAAGTATTACAAATTTTCATTTGGGAAACAGGAATTTCTAATGGGGCACTCAAAATGGGAACTTGAAACGGGACGGAGGGATTATATTTTATTAAATACTACCTAAAATGTAACACTAAGTTATTTCGATTAAGCATAACCCTCACTTATGTATATACTTTTGGAACCGAATAAGCTTGTATTTATTTTGCTAAATGGAAATGGGATAATGGGAATTCCCAAAATCCCTACGAGGAACTACCCTTTTGTGGTAAAATAGATTGTTATGTTTCTAAATGTAGTTAATAAATCCACTTTTGCCAACTTTACGATCCGATGTGTACTTGCAAATTCAGAATGACGGCACATGTACTCATTAAATGGGCCATTATTTTTGCTTAAAAGTCAGCTTCTAATATTTTAGTGAAAACCAAAAAATGAACTAATACGTCGCACAAAATTTCACAAATCTTAAACACAATGCTTTTAAGCATGTGTCACTATTCCCCTAAACTCTACTTCCTAAGCATGTCAGGTATTTGTAACACTGGTCGTAAAATTTACGTAGGAAACTGGTAATAAGATATATTATGCGCGTATATATACCATAACGTGCACACTCTTCTACACATCTCCCAATTTCCGTAGTTTTCTGCTTAAACCATAAATTCATCTGATCTCCAGAACTAACATACTCCTTTCATCCCAAAAATAGAGCTACTTCGCTTTCTAGTTTGTTCACCTCCCTCCCCCCCAAAAAAATAAAAATAGTGCCACTTCTGAAATATACGCTATAAATCCTCATTTATTTTCCAACATTTCCGTTTCGAAAGCATGATATTTCTCGCCCATGTCACACCATAAAAAAAGCTCCCACCACCCTAGAAAAACTACAACTTTCTACATTGAAAATTTGGCCAAGGACATTCTCAATTCACCAAGTTAGAGCTTCGAAAAAATTAAATAAAAATAATAATAATGAAGATATTATCAATAGCAACTTCTAGAATGTCGGGAAGACAAAATAAAACCTTGATCAAAGTTTAATCAAGTTGATCATATAAAGCAATTAGGGTGTTTATTTATTTTTTTGGAATGGAGAGAGCATGCTTTCTAAGTGCAATTTCAAATGAAAACTAGAGAAGTAAAAATACGTGTCGAAAAGTTTGACATTCAAACAGTTCTTTTCAGTGTGTGTGAGAGAGAGCAAGGGATTATTTAGGTTTCAAGATTGCGAAAAGTGCACTATATAACTAGCAAAAAAGTTCAGCCAATCGTAGTCTCATGAATCAGCATGCAGTATATGAACTAGCACCACATTATAAATTTTCCTCGTGACATGTGAAAAGCTTAAACTTTCTTTATGCAGATTTAGTAATTACCACATGAGGAAGAAAGGGGATGGAAGATTGGATCTCAGGCATCTCACTGTCCTCCTCACTGCTCTCATTATTCACTTTCAAGCCCTTCATGCGTTGTTGTACTCGCAGCCTCCTTACCTGTTGAAAACTGACAAATGAGTAAGGCAATAATTCAAAAATGTCAAGCAAGTAATTTGCAGTGTTTATTTTTCAACAAATCATATGCAACGGCAACAGATAAATATAGATGGTAAAAGGCATTGGATTAAAGTTCAACCTCTTCCATAAGGAGAAAGATCTTATTGCGTCTACTCTTGATATTGTCTTGGATTTCCTTTGATTGCATCTGCACAAAATCCTGAACAGCCTCTGGTCCTTCTATGATGCAAAAATTGCTGCAGCAGTAAGCTAACAATAAGTTTATTGCACTCTTTTGCTAAAGCAAATAAAGACAGCCTGCTCATTTTTAAGCAACACACACAAAAAAAATAGCCTGATTCATAAAACTAAAAGAAGCTAAGGGAAGTAAACAAATCGTATGCCCGAATAAGTGTTAGTGTAACAACAAAAGGTCAAGATAACTCAACGTACCAAGATCCTTATGAATACAAATAATTGGTTATTGGTCCAACCGTGTATACCAGCACCTTTCTTCGACTCTACAATTTCAAAAATTCTTCATAGCCAACGCCTCACAGAGCCTTGTCAAAGATGAAATATCTTTTTATGCTCCAACATCCTTAATTGGTTTTGGTCATTTCATTTCCTAGTCGTTTCTTTTCCAAAACAAATCGATATGAATCTTCCCATTTCCTTTATAAAGCATGCCTTTAAGACGGTCAACTTACTTCATACTCTTACTTTCTATCCCTAATACCTAAACAATAAACAGTCATAATCTACTGTCCCTTCCACTTCAATGCTACATTATTCCACTTAAACACCAATTGCTCATCTCTAACTATGTTTCCACAATAAATTATTCTTTTTTTTTTTTGTTAAAAATGTGTGTGTGGGGGGTGGGGGGAGAAAGGCAATAGACTAATTATAAACTACTCCCTCCGTCCTTTAATGAATGTCCAAAAAGGGACATTATGAAAATCTTTACTTTTTATACCGTTTGATGGCAAAGATTCATATATACTCCCTCCGTCCCATAACTATGTGCACAAAATTGGGTTTGCACGGGAATTAAGGAATGAATAGTAGTGTGTAGTTGTTGTGAGTGTGAAAAGTGATGTAGGGGTAGAGAATAGTAGGTTGATTGGTGTTGTGATTGTAAAAGTAAATTAGGAGAGAGAATGGTGGGATGAATAGTAAAGATTCTTTGCCATTTTAAAAAAGTGTGACTTATCAATGGGACACCCAAAATGACAATTTGTGCACATAGTTATGGGACGGAGGGAGTATTCTTGTAATCATCTTGCCAAACATTTTGTTATGCATGTAAAAAGAGACGTAGTGAAGAAAAATTGGTAAAAAAAACATTGGAGAAAGTTTTTTTTTTATCAAAAAACACATTCATGTTGGGACAAATATTTCTTGAGAATGGACATTCATTTAGGTACGGAGGGAATATCAAACAACAGAAATAATCAACCACACCAATTTCATTTCCACACCCACAAAATCTATCGACAGGCAAGTACCTTTATCTCCCCCAATACAGAAATCAAATAAAAGAACACAGGGAAAAAAACCCTTAGGCGCCTGAGAGAGAGAGAGAACCTTGAGATGTTGTCACCAGTGGGGATGGAATTGGGAGGATCCTTTGTAGACAAACAGACAATCCGAGTCCCCAAATTGAGCTGGAGACATTGATTAGGGTTCCACGAAGAGGGAAATTTGGAGAAATTGAGAGGGGTAGATGAGTATAGCTTGGAATTGGAGGAGAGGTGGTTGATTGATGATGGAGGATTGTAACAGTGTAGAGATAAACAACCCATCTGAATTGAAATGTTTCTTTCTTTCTATCCTTGATGCTGCTCATCAAAATCAGTTTCTAGTTATCGTGAGAGATGATAGTTGGGAGAGCAGGCTAATTTTGTCTTGAAGCTCTAGCAGTATCTTCAGAGCATCTAGAATGCAACGAAACAACTACGGATTTGTTAACGGTTTTCTAGCACAAGTGCTTCAGCGGGAGACGGGTCGGGTTCGGATCGAATCATGCCGGATCCGAACCGGATCTGAACTATGGAACCCATTTACCGAACCTGATCCGAAACTCTTTGAACCGTGCCCCGATCCGATCCGAGGCTGACACTATTTTTTCTTTTTTATTTTTAAGTCAGCACAACAAAAACCAGTTCTTTCATGGAACAAATCCACCCACTCAACTTCTATTTTATTAGTAAAAATCAATTCTTTCATCATCCAAAAACAAAATACAGAGACGGAGGGAGTAATCCTGCTTCTATTGTCATTTTCCAAACCAAAATAACCCACTTTTGGTCAATCAATTAAACAATACAAAGAGAGACGAGAAGGCCAAAGTCAAAATTAAAACACAGAGACAGAGGGAGTAATCTTGATGAATTACCTCAATAGAGTTTGGTTAGATGGATTTGGGTAAATGGACGACTTGAGAAGTAGAGCCAAGAGATGAATCGAGAACTCGAACGGCGTCACCGTCACAGGCACAGGCAAGTGGCAACGGCGTAAAGAGAGAGAGAGAGACGAGAAGAACAACGCATAGAGAAAGGGACGAGACGGCGTTGAGTTTCAGAGTTTGAAAAGGAAATTTAAACCTTAGATCTTTTGTTATATATATGTAGGGTGATGTGTGCATTAAAAAAAATATGAGGGGCTATAATAAAAATTGTAAGGTTAATGAGTTCGTGTCGGATCAGATGTGCTACTGAAACCGATCTGAACCCGATCGGATTTTAAAATTTTCAAACCAAACCCGAAATTTACGGATCGGATCGCCTTCGGTTCGGATCGGGTTCGTTCAAATTGTCATCCCTAAGCGGGAGTGTGATGGGTACGAGTTAGATAAAGTGGCGTTGACAGTATAATCCACATGTACCAAGATCATCTACAATGGTTTCAACATTCAACACCCACTTTAACGCTCCACATCATCTTCTCTCTCTTCTACCTAATAATTCAACTACCATTCAACTTTTACACCCTACAATGGTTTTGTTTGATAAAATTTAACACCCTTCTAACTCATCATCTTATACCCCACTATTGGAGATAAGGACCTTCTCGATTCTGTGACTGAAGAGCAAGGGTCTTAAATGGAAAATGTACAAAGTTCAAGGTTGGAAATGACAAGTTATAACAGAATTAGTTACGCTGAACTAATGCAGTTAGATAGTTGTTCAGTTAGTTATTTTCCTCAGTATATAAACACATCGTCTTGTATCTTTGTGGATTAAGAAAATCAGTTGAATACAATTTTGTGCATTCTCTCTCTCTCTCTCTCTCAATTTCTCTCTCTACGATGTCTCTCAATTCCATTGATGTTCTTCCTGTTTACAATTTTATCATGGTATGAAAGCATTTCCGCAATTAATCGACGATCCTTTCTCTATGATTCTGTAGATACCCCGGGAAACCACAACTTGGCTAGAGCGGTGAATTATCCTAGGATGTCTAACTTGTTTTAGATTGTTTAGAGTCGCCACCTATGTTTTTAAAGGAACATAAAAAAAACCTAGAAATAGCCTAATTTATGTACAAAACCAGAGATTCGGGAGAGAAGGGTTCGGGGGTTAGGTGACGGAGTGGGAAGTACTTAAACACCCACTCCGCCCCGCTTACGCGGGTCTTGCTACTATTGGTGTTCTAATATTTACATGTCCTTCAATTAATTAAATAGAAATGTGCTAACAATTGTGATGAGAAGAAAAGGGGAAATAAAATAAAATTGTTTTATTTATTTAATGATAAAGATTACATGTAACAAGTAATGTTAAAGAATTACATTAAGAGATGAAGAGAAATTAACATGGTGGATTAAAGTTAAGATTAAAATGTAGGGAGATAACCTTAACTAACTTCAATATGTGAAGTAGTCATGTTGGTCATGTCCCATTAATGGGGATTGCATACATCAAGAAGAAGAAAACAAAGGAAGAAAATGGAGTTGTACCTTGAGAAAGAGGACTTGGAACCTTGACTTGAAAGTGTTGTTGTTGTAATGAAATTGTTGTAGAACAATTTGTTGTATAAAAAACTCTTGTTGGAGAATTTGTGTAGAGAATTGTGTATAGTGTAGGTGTAGTGAAAAATGTGAGATTAAGGTCCAAAGAGTGTAAAAAGAGTCCAAAAAGAGTGTAAAAAGAGTCCAAAAAGAGTCCCTTTCTAAGGTAGAAGATGATGGTTTTTATAGGTAAAAAAGAGAGGGAAATGTTGGAGGGAAATTGGTCAATCCATGTGAGATGGAATTGACCAATAGAAAATAAGATAAATAAAATAATAAATGAAAGAAATAAAAGAAAATCAAATCAAATAAAAATGAATTATTTTGTTTTAAAGAGATGGCTAGAATAATGGGATTGGGAGTTAATGAGAAAAGGGGGGATGAATGTGGATGTAAAAAGGGTTGTTTGTGATCAAGAAGAGATGTGGTAAATAAGAAAAGGGAGGGAAAAATGGTGCAATCCGTTACTGCCAAAGTGGGAAGCGCGCGGGTCCGGCTTTTGGAACGGGACGCGCGCGCGGCTCACTGACAGTGCCGGAAGCGCCCGCGGGTAAAAATGACAGAATGACAGAAATGACTCTAAAGTTAATTCTGTTATGCAGTTTAGTCCAAAACTAACGGAATCAGTTAGGAACTTAACCGAAGTAACAGAAATTAATGAAAATAAGTTAAATAAAAATACTTTGTATGCAATCGGGGTGAGAGGTCCAAAGAGGGGTGTCTACAGAGCCCCTCGGCGACGTGGATTGCAAAGAAAAACGCGTCGACGAAAGTAAAAACACCCGCCGAGGACATCGACAAAGAAAAAGAAAGAAAAGAAAGCAAAGACTCGATGAAAGCAGTAATTTGAAATTGCTAGAGATAGGGGTGCGCTCCCTGTGTGAGTGTCTTTTGTTGGTAGAGGGGGTGGCATGATCCGTTAGTAAACCTGCCGGTTGAATCCGTTAAGTGAGGCCGTTAGTGAACCCTTGAATGAGGCCGTTAGTGAACCTTTGAGGAGGCCGTTAGTGAACCTTTGAGGAATGAGGCCGTTAGTGAACCTTTGAGGAAGCCGTTAGTGAACCCTTGAATGAGGCCGTTAGTGAACCTTTGAGGAGGCCGTTAGTGAACCCTTGAATGAGGCCGTTAGTGAACCTTTGAGGAGGCCGTTGGTGAACCCTTGAATGAGGCCGTTAGTGAACCTTTGAGGAGGCCGTTAGTGAACCCTTGAATGAGGCCGTTAGTGAACCTTTGTTGAGGAGGCCGTTAGTGAACCTTGAGTTGACGAATCCGTTAGTGAAATCCGTTGATGAGGCCGTTGAGGAGGCCGTTAGTGAACCTTTGTTGACGAATCCGTTAGTGAAATCGTTGATGAGGCCGTTAGTGAACCTTCGAGGCCGTTAGTGAACCTTTATTAACGAATCCGTTAGTGAAATCCGTTGATGAGGCCGTTAGTGAACCTTCGAGGCCGTTAGTGAAGCTTTGTTGTCGAATCCGTTAGTGAAATCCGTTGATGAGGCCGTTAGTGAACCTTCGAGGCCGTTAGTGAACCTTTGTTGACGAATCCGTTAGTGAAATCCGTTGATGAGGCCGTTAGTGAACCTTCGAGGCCGTTAGTGAACCTTTGTTGTCGAATTCGTTAGTGAAATCCGTTGATGAGGCCGTTAGTGAACCTTCGAGGCCGTTAGTGAACCTTTGTTGTCGAATCCGTTAGTGAAATCCGTTGCTGAGGCCGTTAGTGAACCTTCGAGGCCGTTAGTGAACCTTTGTTGACGAATCCGTTAGTGAAATCCGTTGATGAGGCCGTTAGTGAACCTTCGAGGCCGTTAGTGAACCTTTGTTGACGAATCCGTTAGTGAACTCCGTTGATGAGGCCGTTAGTGAACCTTTGACGAATTGTTGCTTTGAAGCCGTGTGCTGTTTGGCGTTGCAGTTGACTTTTGCGGGGATGCGGGCATGGTTGACTGTGGACCATTTTCTGCTAGGGATGAAGTGCCTTGAGTAGCGGATGCTGTTGACTTCGTGGTGATACCTGTTATGTGTGTGCTTGGCAGGTATATGTGTTTGTGCAAGAAGATGCATGAAGAGAGAAATTGTGCTCGTGGTGCAATGTGATTTGAGAGCAGTTTTGCATGAGAGAGAGCTTTTGTAGGAATGGAGAAAGTGATTTTGTGTGCGGTGTGATTTGAAGAAAGCCTCGGATGCATTCATACCTTCACTTACCATTGCCGCTTGATTGGAGAAGGATTTCTGATGTCCATGGAGGATGCTTTGATGGAGAATGTCCATTCTTTGGATGTTGATGAGAGAACGCTCTTGATGATGGGTTGGCGCGATGGTACTCTGGATGATGGGTTGGTCGTGCCAAAGGCTGCCTACGTATCCCTTGAAGGGAATCAAACCAGCGTAGTTCAAGGATGATGGAGAATGCTGGAGGAGAAGCTAGGAGCAAAGCAAAGCACATACTTTTGCACATAGAAGGAGAAAAAGAAAAAGAAAAATCTCTCTCTTTTTTTTTTTTTTTTTTTTTTAGATTTGAAAGGAAAGAATATGCACACATGTGAGGAAAATATTTTTTTTTTTTTTTAGTTCGTGGGTGAACCATTTTAACCATTGTGTGCTTGTGGAGCCAACCCAAGATCAAGTCATGTTCAGTCGAAGTCCGGATTGCCTCGCTTGAATTCTGTTGTCACCGGTGTGCCCAACGAAGATTGATGTCTAGCCCCAAGAGATTTGTCGATTATGGGGCTTCAAAAGGCTTTTGATGCCGAGATGAGGGGTTGCTGATTGTAAAGCCCCTAGAATGCCTTTGATGCCAAATTTTGAGGGACTTGCATAGCTCCAAGATAAATCAGCTCTTGGCCCATTCGAGTAAATTGCCCTTTGTTGTTGTAGTGAGCAAGCCCCAAGAGGAGATCGTTAATGCCAAGCTTCGAGAGATTGCAAAGCCCCCAGTGTCGTGGGCTTGTAGATGGCGGGATGTGAAGACCTTTCATTGTAAAGCCCCAAATTATCTCGTGATTGGCTCGGCATTGAGAGCGGATGTACCGTTTGGTAGAATTCTTGATAGAGATCTCCTTCTTGCTCTTACTGGGGAGATGAATGGCCTCATTGTGGTCGATACCCAAATGGCTGAGGGCTTATGTCAAAGGATGCAGTAATGTCTTGCGGTGCCGTCGAGGTCGCGGAGGATAAGGTCTTGGCGTGATAAAGTCTCAAATGAGTATGCTTGTTTGACGCTTCTTGAGTTGAACTAATGACGGATCTTCGGATGCAACTAGTGCTGTGGCCCAACTTTATCTGAGCTGCACCTTGTGCTTTTGATCTTGGAGAAGGGGGTGCTGAATTGCAGAAACATTGGGATTGGCCGTGGCATATCCCGCTATAACCCTGTTTTGATTAGAGTTTAGTATATTGAATCTTTTTCCTTTTCTTTAAGACTTTCTTCATGATCTCGTTGAAAGTTCTAACAAAAATCATCAACTTCATTCATAACATCGGAGTCTTCATTTAAAACCAAGAGGCCTTTGACTTTAAGTGTTGAGAGACCTTTGAAGCTTGATCTCTTTCATGGAGCCATAAGACTACTCCACATTGCATTGCTTGAGCATTGTTGTCCCCAAAAGACTGTCGGTCGCGAAGCCCTAATACTGCCCTTTGCTTGAATTACTGTAATGCCGTAGCCCAAAAGATTGTAGATTGCGAAGCCCGTTGAGACCTTCGGTGTCGAATTGAGGAAGCTTCCAATGTTGCACATGACTTGGCTAGGGATACTGCTGGGGAGTTAATTGCTCTTTGCGAGGGAGCCTTTAAGACTTGACCGTAGCCCCTAGAGTGCCATCATTGATTGCGAGAAAGGTCCACCCTTGATTGGGGAAACGAGCACGGGCACACATGACAAGAGGGCTTTTTGACATCCCTTTTGAGGGACTTTGAGGATAGTCTCACACATCTTTCTTGAGCATAGCCCCTAGGGCGTATTGATTGCCAAATGAAACAAAAGAATCCCTTGTTCTTGAGTACATAGCCCCTAGGGCGTCACCATTTGTTGAGCAAAGCAAGAGTGACTCGTCCTCGTGTGAGGGAATAAACATGAGAGGATATGGCAAGAGCTACTCCATTTCTCGGGAGCCTTTCGGCGTACTTTTAGAAGCACATACTTGAAGAAGCCTTGAAAACTGAGACACATGTTGTTGCTATTTGCTGCCCAAGCCAATTGACTAGCTAGGGATTATTTGTGCAACCTCGTGCCCTTTTATGATGGGCTTGTTCTCGGATGGATCTTGGTTACCACAGGCCTTCTTTTCATGAACCAAAAAATGCACACTGCTGGAGAATGATGCCGATAACCCAAAACAACCTTTGATGGTGCTATATCTTGTCGAGCCTTTTGCAATCCCAAAGTTGACTCGGTGGGGAATTGACTTGCTGAGGAGATTCAATGTAGAACTTGTCTTCTTTAGAGGCCGGGGATCTCCATTTCTCTTTCCCTTCTCTCTCTCACTCTCTAATTTTTTTTTATGACGCACCCTGTTTTTTGCCTAGACCGCCCTTTCGGGTTTTCAATCTAGCGGACATCTCTTTTGCATCTTCATCATATTTTTTTTTTGACTCAATTGATGAGGAAGTGTGCATTGACTCTAGCTGAGGAGATAAGACATGTGATTTTGCGGTGGAGACCTTTTGTCACTAATGATGAGTGAAATTGACTTGACTAGGGAAGTGTCCCTAGTATTGACATGTATTTTTTATTGAATTGAATGACTCGCGAAGGCAAGTAAGTCATTAAGAGAGAAGAGAATGAAAGCCCCAATTTGATTGCAAGAAATTGGGAGTATGCAGAAAGAATAGAAGTCCCTAGACTCGACAAGGAGCGCGAAATGATTCCAAATCTAAGAAAGTTGTTCAATCTTTTTGGTGATTAATTCATTGCAAATGAATCGTACAAAGATGTCTTGACAAGTTCGAGATGAAGGCCAATCACCATAACGCGCTAGGGCTAAACATATCTTCTTTCTTGCATGAGACCGGACCCGAAGGTTGCCTACGTTCCTCTAGTGTAGAGGCTCAGGTCACCGTAGTTCTTGTGGATTCTCCATTCTTCGTGATGAAATTGTTGCTTCGTCGTGTAGCTTCGTCCTCCTTTGGTGGATGGAATGGTGTTGATCTTGATGTGAACTTCTTTGATTGAGGGGGATTTTTTTTTTTTTTTTTTTTTTTTTGTGCTCTAACTTTTGCCTAGGTTGATTTGAAGAGTTCAACCTAGCGAGTTTTTTTTTTTTTAATCTCCCCTTTGAAACATTGCTTGATTTTTCTCCATGGTTGTTGCTTCACCCTTGATGTCTTGGCTTTGTCTTCGTCGTTGATGATGTTGCCTTCGTCACAATGTTTAGCCCCTAGGCGTTCAAGTGATGGCCTTCATTCCAAAACTCGTTTAGACATCTTTTCATCATTTTGCCAAGAATTAGATTGAACAACTTGAAAGAGTGTATGAGGACAAGAACGACTTTTTATTTGATGATGAGACTTGACTCAAAATTTCACATTAATTGGACAAAGAAAACTTAATGCACACTTAAGAGGACTTTGACTTTTTTTTTTTTTTTTTAATTCCTATTACTAGGTAGAGAAAGAGAAACGGAGATTGTTGTTGTAGTCCCCATTGTCGTTGTAGTCTCCTTGTGGCATGATTTCTTGTAGAAGCCCCATTTCGAAACCAAATCAATCTTCTTTGATGAGTTCTTGCATGTTGGCACTCTCTAAAGGTTGCTCTTCACCCACAGTAAATTCGCCGTTGTCGAACAAATCTTGGATGATGTTTCGGAGAAGGAAGCACCCTTCGGTAGTATGGCCACTATGCTTGTGGTAGCCGCACCATTCACCATGTGCATGATTCTTCGGTATCGTCTTCGGCTTGTACCCCTCCAAAGGCTTGACCACTTGCCACCAAAGTTTCAAATGCTTCGGCTTGGGTTACTCCTAGGAGAGGAGTGAAAACTCGGTTGTTGGCGGTTTTGTAGCTTTTGAGGGACGGGCCACTTGAGCATGCTTTACCCTTAAACTTTGCCTTGTTGTTGGTGAGCTCTTGCAAACGGGCTTTGAGCTCGGAAACCTCTTCCTTGTGAATCTTCCTCTCGAGATCAAAACGGGCTTGCCACAAATCGTCTTTTCGGCGGGCATCCTCGGAAAGTCTATCCATTTGTTCCCCCATGGCTCTTATTATGTTGAAGAGTCTTTCGTTGGACACGGAGAAGTACCCACCATTGTTGTTGTTGCCGTTGGAAGCCATTAGACCTTTTGAAAGAACACGGTTGATCTTAGGTTGGCCTCACAAATACCTTTTGAGTAAAATAAATTTAACCCACAAACACGAAAAAGACTCAACCATATAAAGAAAATGACTCTTTTTTTTTTTTTTTTATTTACAAAAGTCGGAAGGACGGAGTCCTTTTTGGGGTTTCTAGAAAAATAGTGGAATCGTCACACTAGTATATAAACCTTCTCGCGGTCCCATATACTCATCGGATTCCACCACGCTTGTGATACCTACATGTGACGGGATTAAACTAAATTAATGTAGTAAATCATACATGCGGGGACGGATTTTTTATTTTCGTCCAAGATAACCACTTTTGGGGACGGATTTTTATTGCGTCCGTTTCAACAAGTTGGCATGTATGATTTGAAGACATTAGTTTAGGGAAATCTCGGCACATGAAAAACCGACTTGAGTCACGGAGTGTTAGACCCTAACTAGAATTGTGTGGCTTGTGCTCGGCTTGAATATGAGGCTCAAAGGTCACCCCCGGCATGTAGTCATGAACTACGCCAAGGCTGAGGTTTACCGCTTCGAAAGAGCCAAGGTCGAGTGGAGCTTGAAACTTTCGAGGACGGGCCTCGACGGGTTTGGGGTTGGACTTGTGCGACTCGATAGTGAGCAATTGATAAGAATATGTGCATGTAGTGTGAGGTCTAACATGCGACAAAACATTTTTTTTTCTTCAAAAGAAATAAAAAAAAAAAACAAATAAGCACATAATTACAACTTTCGAATCACCCGTGTGACCGATAAAAAATAAACAGAAAGTAAAAACTGTTTTGTGCAGGCCCGGTGCCCACACACTGTCAAAACCACTCTGTTCTGTGCACTGTTCTGTTTCTGGAAAATGCCCAGAAGCGCGCGCATTAGGATACCTACTCGGGAGGCGCTCGCGTTAGACAAAGAGGGGCAGAGGCGCCCGCATCTGGGTAACAACCTGTAAATCAGCGGGTTCAAGGGATTGCCTTGACCCTAAATAAAAATGCTTTCCCCTGCAGAATTTGTTAGCACATAAACATGGAATGGAAGGACAAGAAGGAAGACGGGCGATTCTGGTAATTAGGGTCGAACGCGCGCGCTTTAGGCCAAGGAGGCCAGAGGCGCGCGCTTCCCACCCTTTTTACCAGAATGCCCAGAAAACAGTAATAAGAACACCAAAAGTTAAGAACGCAAGTTTAACCCTCTAAATCGTCCCCAGTAGAGTCGCCACTGTAGATACCCCGGGAAACCACAACTTGGCTAGAACGGTGAATTATCCTAGGATGTCTAACTTGTTTTAGATTGTTTAGAGTCGCCACCTATGTTTTTAAAGGAACATAAGAAAAACCTAGAAATAGCCTAATTTATGTACAAAACCAGAGATTCGGGAGAGAAGGGTTCGGGGGTTAGGTGACGGAGTGGGAAGTACTTTAACACCCACTCCGCCCCGCTTACGCGGGTCTTGCTACTATTGGTGTTCTAATATTTACATGTCCTTCAATTAATTAAATAGAAATGTGCTAACAATTGTGAGAGAAGAAAAAGGGAAATAAAATAGAATTGTTTTATTTATTTAATGATAAAGATTACATGTAACAAGTAATGTTAAAGAATTACATTAAGAGATGAAGAGAAATTAACATGGTGGATTAAAGTTAAGATTAAAATGTAGGGAGATAACCTTAACTAACTTCAATATGCGAAGTAGTCATGTTGGTCATGTCCCATTAATGGGGATTGCATACATCAAGAAGAAGAAAACAAAGGAAGAAAATGGAGTTGTACCTTGAGAAAGAGGACTTGGAACCTTGACTTGAAAGTGTTGTTTTTGTAATGAAATTGTTGTAGAACAATTTGTTGTATAAAAAACTCTTGTTGGAGAATTTGTGTAGAGAATTGTGTATATCCAAAGAGTGTAAAAAGAGTCCAAAAAGAGTGTAAAAAGAGTCCAAAAAGAGTCCCTTTCTAAGGTAGAAGATGATGGTTTTTATAGGTAAAAAAGAGAGGGAAAGGTTGGAGGGAAATTGGTCAATCCATGTGAGATGGAATTGACCAATAGAAAATAAGATAAATAAAATAATAAATGAAAGAATTAAAAGAAAATCAAATAAAATAAAAATGAATTATTTTGTTTTAAAGAGATGGCTAGAATAATGGGATTGGGAGTTAATGAGAAAAGGGGGGATGAATGTGGATGTAAAAAAGGTTGTTTGTGATCAAGAAGAGATGTGGTAAATAAGAAAAGGGAGGGAAAAATGGTGCAATCCGTTACTGCCAAAGTGGGAAGCGCGCGGGTCCGGCTTTTGGAACGGGACGCGCGCGCGGCTCACTGACAGTGCCGGAAGCGCCCGCGGGTAAAAATGACAGAATGACAGAAATGACTCTAAAGTTAATTCTGTTATGCAGTTTAGTCCAAAACTAACGGAATCAGTTAGGAACTTAACCGAAGTAACAGAAATTAATGAAAATAAGTTAAATAAAAATACTTTGTATGCAATCGGGGTGAGAGGTCCAAGGCGGGGTGGCTACAGATTCACAATTCTATCTTCTCCGATTTCAATTTCTTCCTAAAATCCTCAATTCAATTTCAAATCCAAGCAATGATTCCACTTAAAATGGGGGATCTCGAGCAGCAGGAGGTCGTGTGATTTCAACAGATCCGTATGATGTTGATGAAGTCACCTGGCAGCTCAGTTCATCGCATCCATTGTACCTGCATCTAAACGACAATTCTGGTATGAGTATTGTTACAGTAATTCTCAGTGGTTCAAACTATTCTGAATGAAAGCGCGCGATGACTATAGCCCTTTCTACTAAAATGAAATTAGGGTTTCTTACTGGAATTCATAAGAGGCCTGATTTAAACTCCAAGTATCTGGTACATTGGGATAGATGTAAAGATATGCTCATTTCTTGGATATTAAATGCTGTAAGTCCAAAAATCAGATCTAGTATTGTGTATGTTACAAATGCAAAGGAGATGTGGGAGGAATTACAAGTGAGATTTACACAAGGCAATGCACCTAGAATTTATCAAATCAGGAAGGAAATTACTACTTTCCCACAAGGTTCTTTAACTGTTACTCAATACTTCACTAAGTTCAAGGCATTGTGGGATGGATTCATCAATCTGAGTAACATGCCTAAATGTTCCTGTAATTGTACATGTGGAGCTGTTGAATTGTTGGAGGATTTCAATCATTTACAACATTTAACTCAGTTTCTCATGGGATTGAATGACTGCTACACTGTGATAAGAGGCTCTCTGTGGATGATGGATCCATTGCCAAGCATAAATCATGTTGTGTCTTTACCGTGTCAAGATAAGAAACAGAGAAATGTTACTGCCTCTGGAGGCATTCCTGTTATGATTAGTGATAATACAACTGCCTTGTTTTCTAAAGGACATGTGTCAAAAACCTTATCCTTATAAGAAAAATATCAATAAACGTTAGTTACTATGTGATCACTGTGGTGGAATTGGTCATATTAAGGAGAGTTGTTTCTTCATCAAAGGATTCCCAGATTTGCATAAACTCTATGGAGTTCAGCCAGACCCTTCAAAGATGCCCAAGTATTTGAAGAATAAATCTCACGGAGCCAATGCTATGACTACTGCATCTGCTCTCCCTCCTCTATTACCTACTCCTGTTGCCAATTCATTTACTCAGGATTCTATTGCTTGTGATCAGTATGATCACCTGTTGAAAAGTGCAGCACAATTCAATATCAATTCAGATTACTTTGTTGGTATCTCCTTATCAAATTCAAGTACTTGTTATCCAATATGCTTATCTCATGAGCCAAAATATTCTAATGACGGGATTATAGATACTGGGGCTAGTGACCATGTCACCCATAATTTTTCTTTCCTCACTAATCCTATTCCTATTAATAGTTACATTAAACTCCCTTATGGTCACACATCACATATTACCTTTAAAGGTACTGTGCATCTTACTTCTTCAATCACCCTCTATAATGTCCTTTATATACCTGACTTCCATTATAATCTCCTGTCTGGTACCAAACTTGCCACTGACAGCAACTATTATCTGTTGTTCTTTCCATATCATTGTACTTTTCAGGACCTAGTGGACAAGAGTGTGAAGGGGATTGGTAAATTGAGTAATGGACTGTATAAGCTTCTTCTTCCAAAAGATACTCTTCATTCTACTATGGATTTACAAGATGTTGTGAATACCATTTCTTGTAATGCTTCTGTTTCTTCTGTATGGCACTATAGACTAGGTCATCTTCCTATGTCTCAATTTCATTTCATTCCAGCTATTAAATGTAGCACTTCCTCTAAAGATGCTTGTGATACTTGTCATTTCTCTAAGCAATCAAGAATACCATTTCCTGTGAGTACAAGTCATAGTTCATCTAGATGTTCTTTACTACATTGTGATATTTGGGGTCCTTATAGGCACTCTACCTATAATGGACATAGTTCTTTCTTGACTATTGTTGATGATCACACTAGAACCACTTGGACCTTCCTTCTCTCCTCTAAAACCCAAGTGTATACTTTCATTCAACAATTCATTTCTATGGTCAAAACTCAGTTTGGGGCTATTGTTCAACAAATTAGATCAAATGGTACTAATTTTTTTTTAATAAGGATGTTTCCTCTTTTCTTACATCCCTAGGCATAGAACAACGAAGCTCTTGTATTTACACTCCTCAACAAAATGGTAGAGTAGAAAGAAAACATTGACATCTACTTGAGGTGGCTAAGGCTATTAGATTCCATGAACATCTCCCAACTAAATTTTGGGGAGATTGTGTACTTGCTGCTACTTATCTCATTAATAGATATCCTACTCATGTAGCAAAGATTTATCTTCTATGAATCATCATTACATTTCAAAGAACAATCTTACTCCACCTCAGATAGTCTAATTCCCATGTTTGTTGACTTATACTCTTCTTCTCTCAATGATCCTCTTGTTGAGAATTCTTCTCATCAACTTTCTGATTCCCCACCTTCTTCTTCTTCTACTACTCAATCTGCATCTGAATATGTTGTTCCTAATCCACCTACTTCTGAATCTTTCTCTCCTGATACTCTTAACATTCCTAATTCTTTTTCTGATAATCTGGCTTCTCACTTTCCACCCAGACCTACTAGACAAAGATATTTACCTCAGAAATTTGCTGATTATACAGGACTTCCTCAATTCACCATCACCTCTACATCTAATCCACAGGTTAGTGCTTGTTTTGCACCATCTTCTTTCATTGGTTGTACTGCTGTCTCTCCTTCATATTTCTCCTATATATGTAACATTTCTTCTTTGTCTGAACCACTTTCTTACAAGCAAGCTATTAAAGACCCTAATTGGTGTAATGCTATGGCTCAAGAGATACATGCATTGGAAAATAATAAAACTTGGATTTTACAGACTTTACCTAAGCATAAGAAAGCTATAGTATGCAAATGGATTTATAAGATGAAGTATAAGGCAGATGGGACCCTTGATAAGTATAAAGCAAGGATGGTAGCTAAAGGTTTTACTCAGACAAAAGGGGAGGACTATTTTGAGACATCTTCCCCTGTGGCTAAGATGTCTACATTCAAATTGTACTTGGCTGTTCCATCTGCAAAAGGGTGGCCTATATTTCAAATAGATGTATCTAATGCTTGGTGATCTTGAAGAAGAGGTGTATATGACTCTTCCTCCGCTATTGTCCTTCTAAGTCTGTCCCTAATAAATCCTCAGATCAACCTCTGGTTTGTAGACTTCTAAAATCCTGTGTGGTCTTAAACAAGCACCAAGACAGTGGTTTTCTAAGTTCTCTTCAGCCCTTTTCAACTATGGTTTCACTCAATCCCAAAATGATCACTCCATGTTCTTATTATCTTCCTCAAATGCCTACACAATATATGTGGATGATATCCTCATTTCTGGCTCAAATATTACTGTTCTTGAATCTGTCAAGGCATATTTACATACTCAATTCTCAATTAAGGATCTTGGTCATCTTAAGTATTTTTTGGGTATAGAGATAGCTTGATCTGCTAAAGGTATCTATTTGTATCAAAGAAAATACACATTGGACATCCTCAATGATACAGATCTTCTTACCTCTCATCACTCTGCTATTCCTATTGTCCAACATCATAATCTGGCTACAGCTAAGGGTGATTTATTTCATGATGCAGACAAGTATATGAGACTGGTTGGGAGGTTGATCTATTTGACTATCACCAGACCTGATATAGGCTATGATGTTTATATGCATAGTTAATTTATGTCCCATCCTAGAGTTCCTCTCTATCATGCTGCACTTAAACTTGTCAAGTATCTTAAAGGGACTATAGGACAGGGTCTCTTTTATCCATCTTCCAATTCTCTTCAGCTTCAGTTTACTGTGATGCAGTATGTGGAAGTTTTCCTACTACAAGAAAATCTCTATCAGGCTATTGTACCCTTCTTGGTTCTTCTCTTGTTACTTGGAAAGCCAAGAAACAGAACACCATTTCCAGGTCCTCTGCAAAAGCAGAGTATAGGGCTATGGCAAATGCATCTTGTGAGATCATATGGCTTGTATCCATTCTGAAAGATTTTGGTGTCTACAATACTGCTCCAGTTGCTCTGTACTGTGAAAACAAAGCAGCAATCCATATTGCATCTAACCCTGTATTCCATAAAAGAACCAAACATATTGATTTGGATTGTCACTTAGTGCGAGAACAACTTAAGAAAGGGATTCTCTGTTATGGAATATGGATCTCCTAATAGGTTTAGGAAATCCGATTGCTATTAATTAAAGATATGATAGATATTTGGTTAGTTAGAATTGATCTTTCTTGTTGCCTACTCTTTAGAATCCTTTCCTAAATAGGATTCTCTTTGATGTACTATAAAACCATATCAAAATCAATAATATGATCAAGCTTTGAACCCTAATTATATCTCTTATGATTATAGCCGAATTACTCTTTAACATGGTATCAGTTGGTATTCTTTAAATCGAGATCATCATCATGACCAAGGCTGAGCAACCGCCTGCCGGAACAACTGGCCACACGACTGGCCTACCAAAAATGACACTTACAATAAAACCTACTTCCTTTTTCTTTCTTGGACCGCAAGATCGGTTAAGTAACTTTATAAATCCTGCACGTCTGCAAGGAAAATTTATACGTCCAGATAAATCACGCTTGTGTTGCTATTATTGCAAGAAGCCCGATCACAAGATAAATCGATGTTTTAAGATCATAGGCTACCCACAATGGTGGGATAACGGTGGAAAACTTGTTGATGGAAGTGGGAAAGGCAAGGATGGTAAGAATGGTTGAGTTCAAGCCAACGCAGCAACCAGCAACAGATATGTATGGTCAGATATGCGATCTGCTGTGCACAAACTGCTCCAACAACTGCTCCAACAACTCGTGCTTCTGTAGGAGCAGCCGTTGCTGGACTTATTGGCAATACTAGATTTTCAGAGGATTGCTTGAATGGTATGTTTAATAATTCTGTATGGATAATTGATACTGGAGCCTCTAATCATGTCACTGGTAATATGGCTCTTTTATGTAACATTAGTGACATTCTTTATTGTCCAGTTGGACTCCCTAATGGCGATTCTGTCATTGCAACGAGAAAAGGATCTGTGGTATTGAGAGACAAAATTACTCTTTGGAATGTTCTTTTCGTGCCAAATTTAAGTTGCAATTTAATTTGGGTTTCACAGTTAAATGATGATATGCAGTGTATTGTCCAATTTAACTCTCTTATGTGTGCTATACAGGACCAGTCGAGGGAGTTGATTGGAACGGATGTTAGACGAGATGGACTTTACTACTTCAAAGAAGTGGATAAACTGCATCAGATTTCAGTTAATAGAGCATCCACCTTAGAACTTTGGCATAAAAGAATGGGACATCCGTCTGAAGGAATAGTAAAGTTACTTTCCCTTGTTAGTGACTCTAAGTGTTGTTTGAATAAATCTTGTGAGGTATGCTTTCATGCCAAACAACATAGAGACAAATTTTTGTTAAGTGAAAATAAGTCTACTAGAATTTTTGAAAAAGTACATTGTGACTTGTGGGGATCTTATAGACATGATTCTTCTTGTGGGGCACGTTATTTCTTCACCATTGTTGATGATTATTCTCGTGCTGTTTGGGTCTATTTGTTGATTGACAAAACTGAAGCTTTTCAAGCGTTTATGACTTTTGTTGCTATGGTGAATCGCCAGTTTAATCAAAATATTAAAATTGTTCAAAGTGATAATGGTATTGAGTTGAGGAGTTTGATGGATTTCTTTTCTGCCACGAGATTTTTTTTCAAACGTCTTGCATTGGAACTCCTCAACAAAATGGACGAGTTGAAAGAAAGCATCAACATATTTTGAATGTTGTAAGGGCTTTAAGGTTCCAAGCCAATCTCTCCATTTATTTTTGGGGAGAGGCAATTCTTGCTTCCGCTCATTTAATTAATCGAACCCCATCTCCCTTATTACATAACAAAGCCCCCCATGATATTCTATTTGGCAACCCCTTTCTTATAATACTATTCGAGTTTTTGGCTCGTTATGTTTTTCTCACAATCAGAAAACAAGTGGTGATAAATTTGCCAGTCGTAGTCGAAAGTGCATTTTTTTTGGGTATCTATTTGGGAAAAAGGGTTGGAAACTCTTTGATCTAGACACTAAAGAGTTTTTTTGTCTCTAGAGATGTCAATTTTTTGAGGACATTTTTCCTTTTAAAGAACCTGAATCTGTAAACATTGTTCCTGAAACAATTATCGAATTGAATGGGCAGATCGACTTAGATTTTGCTGATTATGACATTCCAAAAACCCCAACTGATGTTGCACCAGTTGTGCAGCAAGATGTTCAGACAACTGTCACCCCGTCTGCCGGCTCATCTGCAGCTTCTTCTTCAACAACAACTGAGATTGAGGATAACTTGGCTCATGATCTTAATCCTCAGCCTGCTGAACTGGGTAGGGGAATGCGTGAGAAGACTCCTTCAGTTCGTCTGCGTGACTATGTGGTTAACACGATCAATGCCAAAAGTCCATCTCTTGTCTCATATTCTCCACAACTTCCCTCAGGTACTCTGTTGGTCCCAAAGGGGAAACAAGGGTATGAAAAATGCTAGAGGGGGGGGGGGTGAATAGCGTTTTAAGGCTTAGGATCTGGGCAAAAATTTTGGGCTCTATGAATCTATGAGATGAAGAGCACGAAGAATTCTGGTGATTTAAGGCTTAGGATCTGGGCAGGAGTTTGAAGGAATGAATGTTTGAAGGTTGATCTTGAATCTGGGAATAGTAAGCAGCAATCTTCAGAACTTCAAGGATATTAGAAAGCACAAACTCTAGCAACTTGGAAATGAAGATGAGCATGCTATTTATAGCAGAGAGCTTAAAACTAGCCGTTGGTGATCTGAGCAAGGACGATGAGCTGGCACAATATGATTGGTGCGCAGGTGTCCTTTATAGCCGTTTGGGCTCTGATCAAAGTTGATGACCTGGCACAATATGATTGGTGCGCAGGTGATTTAGAGCCGTTGGAGACTGAGCATGAGGACCAAATTCAAAAGCTTCTTCAAAAGGATGACAGCTGTCTTCATTTGAAATATTTCTCTTGAGCGTGTCTCCACCGTTGGATCTGCTGAGTGTGCTTGCTTAGTTGATTCTGCACATCTCAGCATTTTTAATAAGCGTGCATCTTCTATGCGCTTTCCAAGTTAGTTGATCTGAATGCATTGAAAACTGAGCAAGATAGAATGCTGCGCAGGAGAGACCTACGCAGTGGTGTCCTGCGCAGAGACGTCCTGCGCAGTGACCACTGACTTGCTTAGATCTTCATTCCTTTCTACTCCAAGTCCTATATTCTAAGCCTATACTATAAAATGGACTAGGCTAAAAATTGAAGTTATAAAACTTCTTACATAGGGTCCTAAAGTCCATAGAATATGCTTAGGTGATGGTATCAATCAATTCTAACATAATTAGGAGGGCTAAGAGATAAGCATACCCAACAATCTCCCCCTAAATGATTGATGCCATTACCTACTATAACAAAGGCAATCCATTGTACTTGATAATAACATATCCATAAAAATGAAAATGGTAAATCATGCCTCAAGTCAATGCACACACTAGCCTATGCTATAGATTTCTAGTCTATCCAAAAGATTAACTTACAGAATGGGAAAGACAGAAATAACATGCAGCGCATACAAATGATATGAGTTTTAGTTTAAGTATGCGTTTAAACTGAATGTTTAAACATTATGCGAAGAAAATGTGAGCAGTTAATAATATGCGCATGAGGTAAAACATTCATTGTTCCATAAACGAATAGTTTGAATTGAACAAGGTTATGGAAACTAATGATGCGATTTTTCTCATTAAAACTTGAACTGTTAAGAGTTGAGATTACAAGTTTGAAAGAGAAAAGAAATATGCGCACAAAAAGGAATAACTTGCGCAAAGCAAAAAAATTACATAGATCCTAATCTATGTTGATCCGGTGAAGGGCTTCGCGCAGCTCATTCTGCAGGCTGTTAAACTTGTTCATAAGCTCAATTTTGAGCGCTTGAAACTTTTCTTTGAACGCAACAGCTTCTTCAACATAAACTGTGATTCCTCTGCGCACATCCCGGTTGTCTGCTTGTAGTTGTCAGAAGTTTGCTGCATAGGCCATCTGATGCCCAGTCATCTGGTTGAAATATGACTGCTCCGCAGCATTGATGGTGTCGATGATGGTGGCCTGCGTAGCTTCAAGGCGAGTGTCAGTGTGGAGGCGCTGGGTGTTCACGCTGGCTTGAATGTCAAACATTGCTTGGTCCATCCTAGCGTTGAACCCATCAGCGAAATAAGTCATCGCTTGAGTAATGCACTCCCTGACACCTTCCATGTTGAGCGCACTAGCTTGCGCAGGTCCACCTTGCGCAATCTTCTTTTCTATCTGCGCTTCCAAGCTGGCAAACTCCTCATATAATCCATCTGCTAAGTTCTTGCGCAACTTCCTCAGAATTTCCTTGAACCCATCATCAATAGCTTCATAGGTGCACACATTTTCAAGCATCCCAGCAATTGACTTCAACGAGTCCAGGATCATTTGATCTAAAGCATCCGGAATACGCTGCGTAGAGGGGTCGGCGGCAGAGGTACTTGCCTTTGATGCATTCGCCCCCTTAATGGCAGCAATCTCCAATCACTGCGCATCAAGTTGATCTTGAATAGCGGTTTGCGCAGTGATGAGTTGAGCCATCTGAGACTGCGCAGCAACTTGATTCACTTGAATGGAATTCAAGGCTTGTAGGATCTGGCACAGCTCATTGGAGGAGGAGAGAGACGAGGTAGATACCGCAGGAACCGTTGAGGTAGCAGGAGGCAGTTGCTCTGTTGGCTTGGGAGGAGAGGTGGTTGAGATGGGAGCAAGAGGGGACAGCCGCGGAGGAGATGGATGCGCAGGAGATCTATGCGCAGAAGAATGTTCACTGCTTTCAGAGGCAGTGACACCATCCTTAGTAGAAGCTTCTGGGATAGGATCAGCAGCACGAGGAGGCGCTCGAATCTCAGGCGCAACAAAGTCAGGTTGACTAGTGGGTGCAGCAGTGGGCTCAGGAGGGGCTGCGCAATCACCACCAACAGTCTGATCCACTTCATCAGCATCATTCTTATCCTCAGGCTCAATGTCCATGCCTTCATCCAGGACAGAGGTAACCCTGTGAGTGTTGCCAACAGGGATATTAACGCGCTGAAATGCGCTGGATGTTGGTTCTCGAGGAGAGCTTGGATGAGAGGGAGTTTGGTGCTTTTTGGAGCCCTTTGCACGACTACGCACCTTCTGTTTGCACTGAGGAGAAGAAAGAGGGGCATCAGCAGGAGGCGCGGGAGCAACATCAGGATCTTGCACAGCTGGGTCCTTGGGATGAGTCTCCCCCTGAATCCCAGCATCTTCAGAATCACCAGTGTGATCCATGCGCGACTCAGAGTCATGCGTAGGAGGAATACATTGGAAGGCACCCTTGGTAGTCTTAGTCTTCTTCGGGGAAGGCGCAGGTGCATCAGCCTTGCGCTTCTTGGAGGGAGGCTTTGGAACAGCAGGGGCAGGCTCTCTGATCTTAATGCCTGCAGTGGATTGGACGTTGGGAACATCCTTGTGCTTCTTTGACTTGGGCTCAGCAATGCCCTTGCCCTTGCGCTTGGAGGCTTCATCAGCCATTTCCTGTGCAGCACTTGGGCCTTCAGTGCCCTTGGCCTTGCCTTCCTTGGGTAACTTTCCCAACCAAGGTTCTCTGTTAGGATCATCATCAGATCGCCAGATTCTGTAGTAGTCCGCATCGCCAATTTCATCGCGCAGCAGATGAAGCTGCGCTCGAGAATAAAACTTTGAAGCACAGGACTGCTTCAGAATTGGCGTCTTCCTTACAAAGTCATTTAATTCAGTGTATTGGAGCAGGAGCTTGGATAGCAGGCGATAGTGCGTCCGATACTTAGGTTTTGATGCGTTGAGGCGCGTATCATAGCTCGTCATTTCCTTGGTGATCTCATTCCAGATGATCTGAGGCCAATCCAGCCGTTCCTTCAAGTAGATGGCGCAGCAATATTCCCATTGCTTGGAAATAAACTTTCCCTTGTTCCCATTCCTGCAGTTCAGGGAATCGCCAATCAAGGTGCACAGGTGATACATCACCTCACCAAACTCTTTGCGATCATGCACAGACCATCGCTTGACAAGAGCGGGCTCGCCAACTAACTTCATCGCCAATCTGTCTTGCCACGCAGTATCAAAAGTCTCTGGCGCATCACCGACATCGAAGTCACAAAGTCTGCGGATGTGGTTTGGGTGTACCAAGATTTCGCAATTCTGCACCACCGCCATTATGATCTCAGTGCTCTCACCCTTGTGCTTGGAAGGAACAACACGCGCAGTCTCGAAGAATTCATCCACAAGAGAAGGCACATAGAATGGCTGATCCAAAGTGAAGAGAGGAAGAATTCCAGAGGATCGCAGATGCCTTATCAATCTGCGCCCAACAGCATCTTGGTTGAGATCTTGCGGATTAACTTCCCATCCACAAATGAAATAGAAGGGATTCATATCTTCGACGACGGGCTGGGGAGGAGGATGTTCTTGTTGTTCTTGTTCAGACCCAGAGCAAGAAGAGGAAGAAGTTTCCTTAGATGAAGAAGAGAGAATGATTTCGGGCATTTTCTTTGAAGTCTTCTTTGGAGCCATTGATATAGAAAGAAATGTAGATGAAAAAGGAAGTTTTGGGAAGATGAAATCTAGAGAAGATGAAGGTCAAAGAGAGAAGAAGAGGAAATCTTTGGAAGTTGGTAAGAAATAGAGAGAGAAAATGGAGGTTTGGTGAAAGAGAATGAGCAGAAAAGAGAGAGAAGAGGGAGGTCGCAGACGGTTTATACCAAAAGAGGGAAAGATAATGACGTCAGCGCAAGGACAGTTGGTGAAAAAGCGGAGTTGAACACGTGCTGCGATGACGTGGCCCAACCAGATGCGCGCGTGCGCAGGCCTAGCGCGCGCGTGAGTGTGAAGTCCTAAGCCGGTCACTGTCGAGTCAACTTCCTCATAAATGCTGAGTCAGTGAGAGGATAGGCGCACGTTAGCAGGGTGACGTGGCCGAATGGGGGACGCGTGTGTGCAGTCTTTGCGCGCGTGTGTCAGCGAATAGAAGCTGACTGCTGTCGCATCACCTTCCTCATTAAATGGTGAGCAGACATTCGCAAGGTGCGCTGTCATTAATCGCAGTTTGCATTAAATGACAATGGGACATGCGCAGGGGTAAAAAGGTAATTTCCCAAAATTAAAAAAAAATATAAAGGCGCGGGAAAATTTGAATTACACAAGTACCCTTGTGACTCAGTGTTGACTTTTCAGCCAAGGACCTATGTGCAAAATCTAATGAATAGAACACTTACCTGCGGTCCACTTAGAAGTGCGTATGTCGTTTTGCGCAGAGCGAATAACTTAATTTTTCATGCGCATCAACTTACTGCACAGTGGCTGCGCAGATGCATGAAATCTTGACCTTTTAAGAACTTATCAAGCAGACACAAAAATATTAGTATTGACAAATTATATGGACAAGTTAGCTGAGTTCAAGCATACCCATTTCTCATCTCAAGAAGACAAATCTTTTTGCGTCAAGAGCCTTTGTGAGGATATTAGCAATTTGATTATCTGTGCCCACGTGCTCTAAGTGTATATTTCCTTTTTCCACGTGGTCCTTGAGAAAATGATATTTGATGTCGATGTGCTTTGTCTTTGAATGCATGACAGGATTGTTGGAGACTGCTATGGTGGACATGTTATCGCAGAAAATTGGGCAATTTCCTTCATTAATTCCATAATCCACTAGTTGTTGCTTCATCCATAGGATTTGACAGCAGCAGCTTCCAGCATCAATGTATTCAGCTTCTGTAGTGGAGATGGACACAGCAGCTTGTTTCTTGCTTGCCCACGCAACAAGTCGATTTCCAAGGAAATGACAAGTTCCACTTGTGCTCTTCCTGTCAATTGTGCATGCTGCGTAATCTGCATCTGAATAACCTAGCAAATCGAAATTCAAATCTTTGGTGTACCAAAGTCCAAGGTTAACAGTTCCAGAAAGATAACGAATAATGCGTTTAACAGCAGTTAAGTACGCTTCTCTAGGTTCCGCTTGATAGCGCGCACAGACACAAACACTAAACATAATATCTGGCCTACTGGCAGTAAGATAGAGTAGAGAGCCAATCATACCTTGATATAAAGTTTGATCAACTTTCTTACCTTTCAAGTCTTTATCAAGCTTATTGCCCGTAGTCATTGGAGTGTCGTATGCTTTAGCATTCTCAAGTCCAAATTTCTTGATTAAGTCCCTTGTGTACTTGGCTTGATTTATGAAGATGCCATCATTCAATTGCTTGATTTGAAGTCCGAGGAAGAATGTGAGTTCTCCCATCATACTCATCTCAAACTTGCTTTTCATGAGCTTTTCAAAGCGCTTACAAAGTAACTCATTAGTAGAACCAAATATAATATCATCGACATAAATTTGAATAAGTAAAGAATGCTCATTATACTTAGCAATAAAAAGAGTTGTATAGATTTTACCGCGCTTGAAGCCTTTCTCTAGTAGGAATTTTGATAGAGTATCGTACCATGCTCTTGGAGCCTGCTTAAGTCCATACAAAGCTTTCTAAAGCTTGAAGACGTGATTTGGAAATCATCTATCTTCAAATCCAGGAGGTTGAGCTACATAGACCGTCTCTTGGAGTTCACCGTTGAGAAATGCGCTCTTCACATCCATTTGATAAAGCTTGAATTTCTTATGAGAGGCATAAGCTAAGAAAATTCTGATAGCTTCTAGCCTTGCTACAGGCGCAAACGTTTCATCGTAATCGATTCCTTCCTCTTGCCTATAGCCTTGCGCAACCAACCTTGCTTTGTTTCTGGTGATGCTTCCATTCTCATCCATCTTGTTTCTGAATACCCATTTTGTACCAATAACTCCTTGGTCATGAGGTCTGGGAACTAAGGTCCAAACTTTGCAGCGCTCAAATTGATTAAGCTCTTCTTGCATAGCAGTAACCCAGCTTGAATCTTGGAGTGCTTCATCAAACTTCTTTGGTTCGATTTGAGAGATAAAGGAGTGATATTCATCATTGAAGTTTGATGCTCTCCTAGTACGAACCCCTACATTGAGATCACCAATGATATTTGAAGTTGGATGATCTCTAACTTCACGAACCTCAGGAGGTATGTTAGGTTGAGTGGTAGGAATACGAAGATCTTCAATGGGTACTTCATTTGCTCCAGCATCGAGATCATCAAAAGTGATTTGCTGAAGTGGAGAAACATCATGCGCAGGAGGAGGTGTTTGCGCATCAGGAGTAGTCACTTCTGGCGCAGCATCTGGTGTATGCGCATGAGTGGAGAAACAACAAGGCTTAGGATCTGGGCAGGAGTTTGAAGGTATGAAGGTTTGAAGGTTGTTCTTGAATCTGGGATTATGAGCAGCAATCTTTTTAACTTCAAGGACACTTATGAAAGCACAAATTCTAGCAACTTGGAAATGAACATGAGCAGGCTATTTATAGCAGAGAGCTTAAAACTAGCCGTTGGAGCTCTGAGCAAGGACGATGAGCTGGCACTATATGATTGGTGCTCAGATGTCCTTTATAGCCGTTGGGGCTCTGATCAAGGTTGATGACCTGGCACAATATGATTGGTGCACAGGGATCTTTGAGCCGTTGGAGACTGAGCATGAAGACCAAATTCAAAAGCTTCTTTTAGAAGGTTGACAGCTGTCTTCATTTGAAATATTTTATTTGAGTGCATCTCCACCGTTGGATATGCTGAGTATGCTTGCTTTGTCGTTTCTGCACACCTCAGTACTTTAATAAGCGTGCATCTTCTAAGCGTTTTCCAAGTTAGGTGATCTGAATGCATCGAAAACTGAGCAAGGTAGAATGTTGCGCAGGAGAGACCTGCGTAATGGTGTCCTGCGCAGAGACCACAGTCTTGCTTAGTTCATTCCTTTTCGCTCCAAGTCCTATATTCTAATCCTATACTATAAAATGGACTAAGCGAAAAATTGAAGTTATAAAACTTCTTACATAGGGTCTAAAATCCATAAAATACTCTTAGGTGATGGTATCAATAATTTCTAACATAATTAGGAGGGTTAAGAGATAAGCATACCCAACAATCTCCCCCTAAATGATTGATGCCATTACCTACTATAACAAAGGGAATTCATTGTACTTTATAATAACATGTCCATAAAAATGAAAATGGTAAATCATGCCTCAAGTCAATGCACACACTAGCCTATGCTATATATTTATAGTCTATCTAAAAGAATAACTTACAATATGGGAAAGACAGAAATAACATACAGCGCATACAAATGATATGAGTTTTAGTTTAAGTATGCATTTAAACTGAATGTTTAAACATTATGCGTAGAAAATATGAGCAGTTAATAATATGCGCATGAAGTGGAATAAAGCATTCATTGTTCCACAAACGAAGAGTTTGAATTGAACAAGGTTTTGAAACTAATGATACGAATTTTCTCATTAAAACTTGAAATGATAATAGTTGCAAATTACAAGTTTGAATAAGAAAACAAAAATTCGCACAAAAAGGAATACCTTGCGCAAAAACAAAATACAAAAGAAACTAGTTGATGTGGATGCGATGCAGGGCTTCACGCAGCTCGTTCTGCAGGCTGTTGAACTTGTTCATGAGCTCAACTTTGAGAGCTTGAAACTTTTCTTTGAACGCAACAGCTTCTTCAACATAAACAGTTATCCCTCTGCACACGTCCCTGTTATCATCTTGCAGCTCTCGGAAGTTCGCAGCATAGGCCATCTGATGCCCAGTCATCTGGTTAAAGAATGATTGTTCTGCAGCTATGATAGAGTCGATAATGGTGGCCTGCGTAGCTTCAAGGCGAGTGTAGGTATGGAGGCGCTGAGTGTTTACGCTGGCTTGAATATCGAACATTGCTTGATCCATCCTAGCGTTAAACCCATCAGCAAAATCCGTCATGGATTGGGTTATGCACTCCCGAACACTTTCCATATTGAGCTCACTTGCTTGCGCAGGACCACCTTGCACAAATCTTTCCAACATCTGTGCTTCAAGGCCAGCAAACCTTTCATGCAAACCATCGGCCAATCTCTTGCGCAGACGCTTCAGCAATCCTATAAACCCATCATTGATATCGGTATAGGTGCATACGTTTTCAAGCATCCCAGCAATTGACTTCAGTGAGGCCAGGACCATTTGATCTAAAGCATCAGGGATGCGCTGCGTAGAGGGACCGGCAGAAGGATCGGCAGAAGTACTTGCCTTTGATAAACTCTCCCCCTTAATGGCAGCAATATCTACACGCTGCGCATCAAGTTGCTCCTGAATGGCTGTCTGCGCAGTAATAAGTGTTGGATATTATGCCCTAGGCCCTTGAGAAAGGCCTATGCGTTATATTAGCTTCATTGTTATAGAGATAACAAACCCGATTATTTTATCTTTTGCATGTTTATTATAATAATCATTGTCCCTAGCACTTATGAAGGGCTAGCATGAGTTTAATGGATAATCATATGATGATTATAGCGCATAGGATGCGGATTAAACTTGTGGGTACATGTTGGAGAACAAGTATTGGATAGACCCGTTATGAGATTTATTTCATGGTCAAATGTCATAATTAAATCTCATAATAGTTATATCATTCATCCTTAGACCTGAGATTATCATAGTCTTCCACATGATGAACATTATGTTTGACGTACTGAAATCCTACCCCTAACCGGGAAGTTATAAAGGCTACGATTGGCATAATCGGATTCTTGTAGGGAAGAATGATAAGTCAAGATGGGATTTGTCCCTCTCTCAAGAGAGATATCTGCTTGGCCACTCGATGAGTGAGATTGATAATAGTGTACGGCTGTACCCAAATGAATTGAAGCGTTCAATGTTATTTGCTCATATCAATCTACTCGAGATCGAGAAAGCATTGGACAACATAAGTTGACGTGGACCATGACTTATGTCCAATTGATATCGTGTGACAAAGGGATTGTGATATGTTCTATAAGGTTACTTTGGGCTTTCAAAGTTATACAAATTGGGTAGTCATAATGGATTTCTAGAGTCTGCTTATGACTTACGGGTTCTGACTCGTCCGGACTCGTTGCCAACTTAGTATAATCCTATTGGGTCACACACAATAGAACAGATTGAATAAGGCACAGAAAACGGGAAAAACTGGATCCTGCTGGAAGGATCCGTACGGATGGTTTGGGAGTCACCCAACCAATCCGTACGGATGGTTTGTCCAGACGGAAAATAGTTTGTTCAGATCTCTTGTTTGACAAGGAATTCTAATCCCAAAAGGAATTAGGTTTATACCCTATTATATATGTGTGCAGTCGGGTTTGAGAAACCTAATGGTTGATTTTAGAAATCATAACATGTTGTTTGAGAAACAATTACACACATATAGAGGGGATTATTAGTTTTGAGATTTAGAATCATCATAACTCAATAATCAATGAAGCAAAATAATTCTTACGAAGAAATCGTTTCTCCATCAAGCCTTGGGTTTAGCAATCCAGATCAAGAAGGTGTTCTTGATATCCGTTCGACGTGTGGATACCGATAGCGGGTGTTTGCTTTAACACCTTAAAGTCCGTGTTCATGGATTCGATCTTCAAGGGTATGTTTCTTTCATCTTGTATTTAATTTAATCAACATGCACGGATCCAGGCTCTTGGGTGTTTGATTTTATCTGTTTATTCCGATGCGCATGATGCATCAAAACCCAACAGTGGTATCAGAGCACCATTCGTTGTTGATTATTTTAGTATATCATGTTGAAATTGTTTAATTCGATTATATGATATCTACATGATAATAAGATGAATGCGTGATTTGAGTTTTATATATGAGATATAAAGGTTTATGAGCATGACATGGGGATTATGTGATTATTATATTGATTTGATCTATATGAATAATTGCATGTTGGGATTATCAATAAATAATTGGATTATGTGTATTGATAATTTGGATCTAATTTGTGTATGTAATAAATTGTTTATTCATGGTATTGATTAGATCTAATTAAATTCGTAATCTGTAAATTCATGTTTCTGTAATCTGATTATGTATAAACATGACATTGGATTTGGTCGAATTTCTGAAATTCTGAAAAACCTGGAAATCTGGGATCCTACCAATGGATCCGTACGGATGGTTTGGATGATGCCAAACTGATCCGTACGGTTAGTTTGGAAATTCTCAGATTTGATTTTGTTTTCTGGTGTTCAGATTATTCTGTAAATTGTTTACAGAATTTGAATCTGGAAACTGGAAACTGCTTTCAGACGGCTGGTTTTCAAAACCGTGTTTCTGAAATAGTTTTCGGCCGAAGAATTCAGAAAGGATGCAGAAATCAGAGTTCTAAAGAGTTTAGAATTGCTGTAATTTGTGAGATTAAGAGACAATGAAAGGGTCTTGAGACATGTGACCAATCTATACAGGAATGTGGATGCCTTTTGGCTTAGTTTCGACCGTATAGAGAAGTTACTTGATTCTTCATCTTAGTACGGAAATGTGGATGCCTTTTGTCTTAGTTTCGGCCGTACGGTTTGTGCTCTCAATTTCAAGACACTCTGTGGATACAGTTCCAGAATTATGAAGAGTTCAGAGTTTCTGTGACCTGTATGACAGAGCCGTACGGATGAATCTGGAAGCTGCCAGAGACAACCGTACGGATGGTTTGGGCATTACTGATTCTGATCTGTTTCAGACGGTAGGTTTTGGAAACCGTGTTTCCTGAAACAGAATTCAGTTCATAAGTCCAGACAGTTACTGAGATCATAATCTTAAAGGAGTTTAAGGTAGTGTAATCTCAAAGTTTCAGAATTTATCCCTATATAAAGTGCAAATAGTTTGCAGAGAAGGAAACTATATTTGGATTAATTCATTGCATGGACCAATGGCAGGCTTACGCCTTGTTTCTGGGAATGCGAATGAAATATCCAATCTGTAAATTGTTTACAGATAATTTAGATTCCGTCCCCATTATGTTGCTTCATAATTAAATCACAAGATTTTTCTTCTGTTAATTAATTGGATTAGTTAACATCATTATGCAAAGACTATATTATATTATGTTTGACATAATTAAATATATGATGCATATCTCTAAGAAAATAAACCTTCTTAAAACTTAAGTCAAGTGCCAATCCATGATTAAAACACTTGTGAGTACATGGGTAGTTTTATGTGGGTTACGCCCTAGCGTAGGAGCTTTAATTCTATTCTTCTATGAGCAAGATGAGTGAATAAGAGTTTCCTATATGTTTAAAATGGTTTGACTTAATTGGGCTATCAAAACAGTTTTGGGCCTAAGGCACAGATGAGATTAAAATATGTTTCACATAAGATGTCTAACAATCTCATAAAAGATCTAAGAGTCACATATGATGTGATTGATAAAGAGTTATCTACCTAAATAACCTATTTTGAGCAGTCGTGCCCTAGCCGACTCAAAGTTAGGTGAAATATGGATCTTAGCCCACTTAAATTATATTATACAATTGTTGTATTTGAAGGTGTATAATTTAGTGGGAGTATTATGAAATACATTAAATGTCTCTAAATGATAATGGTATGAAATATATGTGTATATTTATTTGCATATTTCGTAGAATGTCTTAAACTATAATCATGTATAATTACTGCGGTTGACCCCATTTAAGAAGAATAATATTAACTTCCATGACCTAGTCATGAACTTAAGAATTGTTCTAAAGCAAGATCGGAAGTTATGAATTCTTAATAAATCCTATTTCTAAGAAACCTAATGCTTAAGGATGGACAAAGATATTTATTAGAAACATGTGGATGATTCTATAGATGTCAATTGTCTTATGACTTGCTACCATATGTTTAGAACTTTAGAAGTATCTGAAACACATGGATGCTTATTTGATAAGCAATCACGTAGAAAGCGTTCCTACAATCAAGAAAGGCAAGAAAAGTTTGAGATTGATTAGAGTCTAACATTCATTTGATGAATGAAAGGTATGTCAATAAGTTATCATGTTTCGAACATGGAGAGACATATTAATTACCTTGATATGGCTTGATAATCAAGTTAGTTTGGAACTAACAAACGGATTTGACATTAATTCATAAGCGACATTTGATGTTTAAAATGCTATGTCTTAATATCAAATGGAAACCTTCTCAAACTCTAAAGGTAAATAAGGACGAGGATTTAAGATAAAGGCAAGACAAGAGTTGTCAAGCCTAAAGGAAATATTTATGGCTAAAACCTAAAATCCAAAGAAAGTAATTTCTACTTTGGCAATAGGATTGACTGTTGGAGAAATTACAATTTGAATTAAAAGATCAAAAGGAAGGGTAGTTGGACTACCACTTCAAGTATTTATGTTAAAATTCTACTTAAGGAAGGTAAAGATTAACCTATGTGGCAATAATGATGCAATGGTTGAAACATTATTCATAGGAACTTGCGAAGTGTCTTTACCTAATAAGTTCATATTTGTTTTGAACAAATGGTGCTATGTTCTTATTTTAAGTAGAAATATTATTTTAGTTTCTTCATTAGAAAATTATGGACATTTCTTATTTCGAATAAGAAAGTGTTCCATTAAATATGATTTGCCTTATTGTATTGCTAATCATATAATGGGACTTAATATCCTTATCTTGGAAGAACAAAATAATGAGCATAACGTAAATAATGGAAATCTGAACATAAGGATGTAATCGTTACATTCTTTAAAAGTATTAATGTCTATATCAAATGATAAGAAACACATATCTAAAATTTCATGGGACGAACTTTTAAATTCATATGATTTTGAATCATGTGATAGATGTGAATCTTAGAAATTGATCAAGACATCTTTTACTAATAGTAGTAAGAGGAAGTACTCTTTTGAACTTATACATTTTGATGTATGTAGTTTATTAAAGTAACAATGCTAGAAAGGATTACAACACCTCATGGCAAAAGTATTGATGTACTCTGATTAGATCAAAGTAATGAATATTTGAGCCTTGGACTCGATGAGAATTCTGCAGAAAGTCTGCAATTTAAGAAAAACAGAATATGGAAACAACAGCCGTACGGATGATGTTCCAGAAGTTTACAGATTGTCTGTAAAACACAGTTTTTCATCTCATAATAAGTCAAACTGATCTTTAATTATCCTTCTGGATTACGTGCTGGAAACAGCTGCACTTACACTAATTTGAGTTTCAACTAAGGAGGTTCTAAATGTACCATATTTGTTATGGAATGAAAGAAAACTTGTTTTTCCTTTCATAAAGATTTGTGATGTGATACTTTTGAGAAATGTTTTGTCTTGGACAAAATCACACCTAAATCTAATAAATGTATTTTATGGGATATCTTAATGATATTTTTTTACACCCTTTAAAGAGTAAAAATCGTTTGTTACTCTAAATAGAACTTTCTAGATAAATCGTTTATCTCTAAAGAACTAGTGGGAGTAAAATGTATCTCGAAGAGTTTGAGACCTAGAAAATGACATAGAACCTAAGATGGAAGATTGAACAAAGTTTCACAAGGAGTTGTAGAAATTCGTTCAAGTATAAACAAAGAAATTTGCATAACTGATAGGATACTATCTATAACAAGAAATATTGATTTCTCGTAATAGAAAGTAATAGGGAAGATATCATTGCGAATGATTGACCTATTACCTATAAAGATGCAAAGTCCGCTCCGGATTTAGATCAATGACTTGGAGTCATAAAATCTATAAGTGTATATTGATTAAGCAAGACTAATTGAGAAAAGTTAATTCATAATGTCGATTATGATGAAACTTTATCACCTGTAGTCATGCTTAATATTATTAGAATTCTTATTGTCCTGACCTCATATTTTGAATATGAAATATGACAAATGGATATCAAAATAGCATTCCTTAACAGGAACATACTTTAGGATGTGTTTGATACAACCTAAAAGTTTTGATATATAAAATTCTAATAAAATATGCAAGTTGCAGAAATCCATGAGATGGATTGAAGCAAACTACTTGGAGTGAAATTTCATTTTGATGAAGTATTCAAAGAGTTTGAAATTCATCAAGGATGAGACTTGTGATTACAATAAATTTAGTGGGAGCGTAATTTTATTCATAGTCTAATATATATATGGTTGATATATAAATCATTTTGAAAGAGTTTCTAAATGAAAGACTTGGATGAAGCCGCCTACATCCTTGGATTGATTTATGGAGATAAATCTAAAAGATTGATTGGTTAAAGTCAAAATACTAATATTGACAATATAGTGAAAGGTTCACTATGCAAGACTCTTGGAGAGGTCACTTGCAAAAGTCCAATGGCATTAATCTTTGCAGAATTAGTCTTACTGGAAGACTGATGAGCAAAGAGTACATGATTAGGATTCCATATGCTTCGGCAATTGGATCTATCATGTAAGCCATATTAATAAACTAAGACCGGATGTCTCATATACTTGGAGTATGATGAGATAATACCAATCGGATCCTAGTGAAAGTCACTAAGTTAAGAAACATCCTTAAGTACTTTAGAAGAACTAAATGATGCATTCTTGATCTTTGATGGAATATAAGATGATCCAGTAAATAGTTACAAAGATGCATTCTTACAAACCATCAAAGATAAATATTGTAGTATAAATACATGTCTAAGTTTAATAATGGTGTTAGAAGAGTTCTAAGTATACCATTACTATTCTACAAAAGGTTGAGTATCTAGTCGCATGGGATGCAACTAGAAAATTGTTTGAATAAGATAACAATTAGTAAACTAGAAATTGTTTTAGTGTCACTAATTTTATGGAGCTTCATTGTGCCAATAATTGTTATTGCACAATCTAAGGGGCTAATGTCTTATCTAAACATATACTTGGACGTTTCTATCTTTTTTGTCACACCCCGGAAATTCTAAAAATCCATAAATATAAAATTTACATAATATACATCTCCAAAAATGCTAAATACCAAACCGGCGCGTGAATTCAACTATAAAACCAATACCATCAGACAACACCTCCACGAGATAAAAACTCGGAGACTAGAAACAAACGCGGAAGCAAGAACAACTTATTAATAATACAACAACTCAACGGGTAACGGTATTTATACAACACTGTACTACCTCGATCTCACAACAAAATACATAAAGGCTCCGAAGAGCAACTACCCTAAAGGAGGTCAACCTGCTCGGAAGATTCCCGCTACAACGGACTTCACAACGCTATCACCTGATTTCCTGGGGGGAGGGGTTAAGGAAAAACAACATTGAAGGAAACGGGGTGAGAAAAATCTCAGTAAGTTACTAATGCAGCTACAAGGCATAATATCATGCAAAACAACGATATAACTGAACAGGTAAATCATATAACAACAAATGAGAAGCTCCTTATCGCCAACCGTCCCATACCAGTTGGAAATAACGACTAACTCATCATGCAGCACACAAGACTGAAATAAACACGTTACAAAGGATACTGAGCCAAGGTTTCACCAAACGGATATAACAAAGAAGCCTCTGCGCAGAACCAACCCATAAACCATCAACCAATCAATCAATCTTCGTAGTAGCACAAACGGCTGAAGATAAGAACCCGGTCAGAACCAACCAATCAATCCATCAACCATAGCAGCATAACAGCTGAAGAGAACCTCAGACAAAACCGACTAATCAATCAATCTACCAATCTTTTTTGTAGCATAAACAGCTGAAGATCACAACCCCGGTAACGGAACCATAACAATGAAACATGTCACAAAGGACAGGGGAGATGACACAAAGTCAAAACCCAAAGGTTAGCTAGACTACTTCCGAAGGAAGCTAGCTCATCCCAACCAAGGCCAATCTGGAAGAGGAAAATAAGGGCAAAACAATGGATCACATTATAATGGACTCGGCTCGTTGCCATTATAATCTTCCCCATCGCCCGACACAACCACAAATGCCAGCTGGGCTTTCAAATAAACGCTAAGAAATAACACTAGCTCGGTAAACAATTAATGATTCCAAAGTAGGGAACCATACCAAATAATCACCATAAATATGCAAACGATTACTCATGAAGAGTTCAACAACAATGAACACAAGAAGTTTCTCATAAAAGAGTCCAACAACGATAAACGAGATTGCTCATAGAGAGCTCAACAACATTGACCATTAAAACATGATGACTCCAAGATAAGGCACATACCAAACACATCCTAAAGATGATACTCATAAGTTACTCATAAAGAGCACAACCCAAACGGTCGCTCACAAATAGTACAATGACTATTACCAAAATTTCCCTAAACGTTTACTCATGAAGATGTACTAAGACTATAACTCCCTATATTTTTACACCTAGAATTCCAAATAGGAAGTCCGAATGACTACACCTTAAGGTTAATCAAACCGCAGGTACCCAATCGCCATTTCACGCTATACATCCGTTCATAACGAACCAATTCTAAACACCCCAAACGAATCCAAAAGGTTACACCTATTAGTACATGATCACAACCGGACCAAACCCTACACTTTAGTGTTCAATAACAACCCTCTAGGTACTATAGGATATCGCCTAAAACCTAGACCAAGTCTTATCCAAAATCAATTCGATTGGAACAATCACGAACACATCATAAGATGCCCAAACATTCACAAACAATACTTGATCAGATTCCATAACACCATTGTTCACAAAGGAACCAATTTGAATTACTAAAGTGCCCCACGATGTTCATTAAAAATAAACTAGAGTAGTGCCCAAAACTTAGCTTAAGAACACACCCTAGTCTTAACCAAGCAACAAAAGATGATTTCTGGGAATAAGGTCAAGCGGGCGCTCGCAAGCGCGCGGGCGGGCGCTCGGCAGGCCAGGCGGGCGCTCGGAGAGTACCAAGCGGGCGCTCGAGGTCAACAGTTAGATTGGTCATGAAATAAAAGGTAAGCGGGCGCTCAACACATGCGCGCGCGGGCGCTCGATAGGCAATCGGGCGGGCGCTCGACTCACACCAGGCGGACGCTCACTCTGGCGATCTGGGCAAACAGCAACTGGGTTCTTCACATCTTCTTACCAATTCACAAATTTCTCAAAATCAATCCTTCCAACAAGCCTAACAATGAACCCAAACAACTTATAAACTTATAAGGGACCTAAATAACAACATCTATCAACCCAAACTAAGATTTAATCCCAACATTCATATTATCACAAATTTAACCAAAAATCCAAATAAATTCTAAACTCAACCAAAACATCATATATATCACTAAAGCATCATTCAAACAAGTGATGAACATTTTAGCATAAAAATGGGGGAAAAGTAACTTACTTGGAATTTATGAAAGATGACGGAATTTGAATTTTCTTAGCTCTATACGATCCTATCGACGATCTAAGCATTTTTCATAAAATGAGCAATAAGAAATAGTGAGAGGAAGATGATCAAAAGAAGGAGAGAAGGAGAGAGCTTTTACCTTGCAACAATAGAGGGACAGAGAGAATTTGGTAGGGGGGGGGGAAGAAGAAGTGTGCTGGAGAGGAGAAGAGAGTGAGGGGGTGAGGGAGTAGTTGATGATTATTTTCAAAATGTCACACCTAGGCCCCTCTACTACTACTACTTACAAATAACTCTTACTCCCCACTAACAACTAAGACCCAATAAACTCCACACTAGCACGAATGATCAATTAAAATGCTAGACATAAAATATTATGGAACACAAAATGCACACATAAATAAATAAATAAATAAATATTTATTACTAATAAAATAGATACGGGTTTTCGGGTCGTTACAATCTAACCTCCTTAAAAAGAATTCACCCGCGAATTCACTTATCAAAAATCATCACACGCAATCACAACGAGGCTACAAAATATCGATTCTCATATAGCACTCATAACCCCAAATCAAGTACCTATTAAAGATTTCAGACATCGATTCCATGACTCAAATAAACCTACACATATTGAACACATACATATCTCAAGCATATTCATATCAAACATCCTAAAGTTAACTTCCTCTTTCATCCCGAATTTCACATTCTCAAGACTATCACTTGTTCACCAATTCTGAGACATAGCTGATTTGATCCTAATTAGCATTACGCTCACCATCAACCCTTAAATCATCAACATCCATAAGTTTTACTTTTCCTGTTCATCCGTACGCATTGACGATCTAGACATCATCCCAAGTAATCATACTACTACCCGAACAAATAAGAGAAGGAATAGGGCTAACGATTATTGTCACCCAATGACTCAATGATATACTCAAAAATTTACCGTCATCAACTATCCGATCAAATGAGATTCCACTACCACACTCACTTCCTCATGAGATAAAACATAATACAGTCATAATCTTTGAATTTCTTAAACTACTTGCATTACCTCATACTTAGTTTTCTAAGGAAATATATCCATCAACTTTTGATAGTCTGTCATCAACGTTTCAACTTGGTCCCAAAAATGAAATAAAATGTATAATCCTCTAAGGCAATATCCATAAAATCACAACCAATCCCAAGTCATAGGTAGTTCCATTTATTAAGCGTTAATCCTCGAAGCATGTACAACTACTTTATTGCCCAAAATCGTTGCGTACCTCCATCTCTATTTGGAAGCATCACTAGAGGTAATGGATTTATCAATTTTCACTATAATGGAAAACTTAACATATCTCCAAGAAAACATAACACTGATCACACCTTTTAAGATAACAGTGATACCAGACCAAACCACGAAACTACATTAATATCGAAATTATTATCATTACATTACTCCAATCCTTGAAAGTTTAAAACAGTTCTAAGTACTCAGTAGTCCGCAAAACAATCTAAATTTTATCTTCATAAGATTTCCTCTAACTCCCATTTAAGTTAATAATCGTGCTTATATACCCAAATGAATTTTAACAAATTCTAAATCTTCAATGGCTAACCCAATTTAGTCTTTCACGTATACATTTATTAACCCAATATTACTTATGCTCAACAGTATTACCAACATAATAATCCAATTAGCGAATAACATTTCAACTGACCAAATGCAAAATCATTGCATCCTTTAATATGCCCAAGTATCTATACCCAACTTCCTTTACACATCCTTAATCCGAACGAGAAACGCCACAAAGAAAAGATCCAGAACCATGTGACAACGGTTTAACTAAAACCCAAAATGCCTTTAATATTGCCCGAGAATTTCTTACCTTCTCAAAATATGTTTAGTCCTTTAAACTTAACGCGCTTACCATCATTAATGATTATAACTTCCACAATATACTCATAACTCATATTGCTTTAACTCAACTCCAGTCATGTACTAAAATGATTCCAAAAGTATCATAACTCAACTTCTTAATATCACTCATAATAAACTATGTATTTCTTCATACTAAACAATTCCGATGCACTCACGTGGATGTACTAAAAGTAAAGAAAGATCTCCTATCAAGATATTCTCAAATTGAATCTTTAACTCTATTAACCCAATCGATACTATATGTTCACTGATTCACCTATCAGTATTGTAGCTTATCTTAACTCATCAAATAACCCAAGTTCTCTATCGGTCAAGCGACATATTGCACCCAATATAAATTATACCTAATATTTCAAAATTAATATTGCCAACTGAATAAGCTAAATTCCCAGCACAACCTTATAATAAAGATTTTCTGATTTTCAACATAGAACCTGAACATTATATATATATACCTAGTATGCTTCTAAACAAAGTCAAACATAGCAATATAGAAATATTCTCCACCTATCGATGGCACACAAGAAATTCGTAGCATATAGAAAGCTAAACCATACCACTTAACTCATCAATATCCCGCATAGGTGACATAACTAAATCACCCTATACATACCAGTAGCAATCACGTAGTTCCCCATTCGAGAATACACCTCAACATGAATCCATGAATGATAACAAACATGCGAAGATAGCACGAAACACTGTCCACTTTACGAAATAGATATGCCCAAGCCTTCAAAACTCGCACTCTCGATTCCCAAACCAACTAACCCTAATGGAACCAACACTATTGACACCAATCCTATACTTGATATACCACAAGAGAAGAAACACTCGACGTCAATATCACGACTCATAACTCAACCAACTTCTACCTTAACCTCATCTTTCAAGAAAACTTAGTTTCCTAAACCGCTCAAAGTTATAACACCCAAGTATTGAAACCTATTCAATATCAGAGTTCTTATTCTCCTTCAAGATCTAAAACCATTGCTCTGATACCAACTGTCACACCCCGGAAATTCTAAAAATCTATAAATATAAAATTTACATAATATACATCTCCAAAAATGCTAAATACCAAACCGGCGCGTGAATTCAACTATAAAACCAATACCATCAGACAACACCTCCACGAGATAAAAACTCGGAGACTAGAAACAAACGCGGAAGCAAGAACAACTTATTAATAATACAACAACTCAACGGGTAACGATATTTATACAACACTGTACTACCTCGATCTCACAAAAAATACATAAAGGCTCCGAAGAGCAACTACCCTAAAGGAGGTCAACCTGCTCGGAAGATTCCTGCTACAACGGACTTCACAACGCTATCACCTGATTTCTCGGGGGGGGGGGGGTTAAGGAAAAACAACATTGAAGGAAACGGGGTGAGAAAAATCTCAGTAAGTTACTAATGCAGCTACAAGGCATAATATCATGCAAAACAACGATATAACTGAACAGGTAAATCATATAACAACAAATGAGAAGCTCCTTATCGCCAACCGTCCCATACCAGTTGGAAATAATGACTAACTCATCATGCAGCACACAAGACTGAAATAAACACGTTACAAAGGATAGTGAGCCAAGGTTTCACCAAACGGATATAACAAAGAAGCCTCTGCGCAGAACCAACCCATCAACCAATCAATCAATCTTCGTAGTAGCACAAACGGCTGAGGATAAGAACCCGGTTAGAACCAACCAATCAATCCATCAACCATAGCAGCATAACAGCTGGAGAGAACCTCGGACAGAACCGACTAATCAATCAATCTACCAATCTTCGAAGTAGCATAAACAGCTGAAGATCACAACCCTGGTACCGGAACCATAACAATGAAACATGTCACAAAGGACAGGGGAGATGACACAAAGTCAAAACCCAAAAAGTTAGCTAGACTACTTCCGAAGGAAGCTAGCTCATCCCAACTAAGGCCAATCTGGAAGAGGAAAATAAGGGCAAAACAATGGATCACATTATAATGGACTCGGCTCGTTGCCATTATAATCTTCCCCATCGCCCGACACAACCACAAATGCCAGCTAGGCTTTCAAATAAACGCTAAGAAATAACACTAGTTCGGTAAACAATTAATGATTCCAAAGTAGGGAACCATACCAATTAATCACCATAAAGATGCAAACGATTACTCATGAAGAGTTCAACAACAATGAACACAAGAAGTTTCTCATAAAAGAGTCCAACAACGATAAACGAGATTGCTCATAGAGAGCCCAACAACATTGACCATTAAAACATGATGACTCCAAGATAAGGCACATACCAAACACATCCTAAAGATGATACTTATAAGTTACTCATAAAGAGAACAACCCAAACGGTCACTCACAAATAGTACAATGACTATTACCAAAATTTCCCTAAACGTTTACTCATGAAGATGTACTAAGACTATTAACTCCCTATATTTTTACACCTTGAATTCCAAATAGGAAGTCCGAATGACTACACCTTAAGGTTAATCAAACCGCAGGTACCCAATCGCCATTTCACGCTATACATCCGTTCATAACGAACCAATTCTAAACACCCCAAACGAATCCAAAAGGTTACACCTATTAATACATGATCACAACCGGACCAAACCCTATACTTTAGTGTTCAATAACAGCCCTCTAGGTACTATAGGATATCGCCTAAAACCTAGACCAAGTCTTATCCAAAATCAATTCGATTGGAACAATCACGAACACAACATAAGATGCCCAAACATTCACAAACAATACTTGATCAGATTCCATAACACCATTGTTCACAAAGGAACCAATTTCAATTACTAAAGTGCCCCACGATGTTCATTAAAAATAAACTAGAGTAGTGCCCAAAACTTAGCTTAAGAACACACCCTAGTCTTAACCAAGCAACAAAAGATTATTTCTGGGAATAAGGGCAAGCGGGCGCTCGCAAGCGCGCGGGCGGGCGCTCGGCAGGCCAGGCGGGCGCTCGGAGAGTACCAAGCGGGTGCTCGAGATCAACAGTTAGATTGGTCATGAAATAAAAGGTAAGTGGGCGCTCAACACATGCGCGCGTGGGCGCTCGATAGGCGATCGGGCGGGCGCTCGACTCACACCAGGCGGGCGCTCGCTCTGGCGATCTGGGCAAACAGCAACTGGGTTCTTCACATCTTCTTACCAATTCACAAATTTCTCAAAATCAATCCTTCCAACAAGCCTAACAATGAACCCAAACAACTTATAAACTTATAAGGGACCTAAATAACAACATCTATCAACCCAAACTAAGATTTAACCCCAACATTCATATTATCACAAATTTAACCAAAAATCCAAATAAATTCTAAACTCAATCAAAACATCATTTATATCACTAAAGCATCATTCAAACAAGTGATGAACATTTTAGCATAAAAATGGGGGAAAAGTAACTTACTTGGAATTTATGAAAGATGACGGAATTTGAATTTTCTTAGCTCTATACGATCCTATCGACGATCTAAGCATTTTTCATAAAATGAGCAATAAGAAATAGTGAGAGGAAGATGATCAAAAGAAGGAGAGAAAGAGAGAGCTTTTACCTTACAACAATGGAGGGAGAGAGAGAATTTGGTGGGGGGGGGTAGAAGAAGTGTGCTGGAGAGGAGAAGAGAGTGAGGGGGTGAGGGAGTAGTTGATGATTATTTTCAAAATGTCACACCTAGGCCCCTCTACTACTACTACTTACAAATAACTCTTACTCCCCACTAACAACTAAGACCCAATAAACTCCACACTAGCACGAATGATCAATTAAAATGCTAGACATAAAATATTATGGAGCACAAAATGCACACATAAATAAATTAATAAATATTTATTACTAATAAAAGAGATACGGGTTTTCGGGTCGTTACATTTTTCAAGAAATCGTCAAAGAAAGGAGATGTCTAAATATGCAAAGTACCATATGATGATAACAAGGATAATCATCTTACATAAGCTTGCTTGCAACTATGATGGAGATCATAACTAGCTCAATGGGTATTGGATAAACGTTGATTGGGCCTAGTGCAAGTGGGAGATTGTTGGATATTATGCCCTAGGCCCTTGAGAAAGGCCTATGCGTTATATCATAGCTTCATTGTTATAGAGATAACAAACCCGATTATTATATCTTTTGCATGTTTATTATAATAATCATTGTCTCTAGCACTTATGAAGGGCTAGCATGAGTTTAATGGATAATCATATGATGATTATAGCGCATAGGATGCGGATTAAACTTGTGGGTACATATTGGAGAACAAGTACTGGATAGACCCGTTATGAGATTTATGTCATAGTCAAATGTCATAATTAAATCTCATAATAGTTATATCATTCATCCTTAGACATGAGATTATCATAGTCTTCCACATGATGAACATTATGTTTGACGTACTCAAATGCTACCCCTAACCGGGAAGTTATAAAGGCTACGATTGGCATAATCGGATTCTTGTAGGAAAGAATGATAAGTCAAGATGGGATTTGTCCCTCTCTCAAGAGAGATATCTGCTTGGCCACTCGATGAGTGAGATTGATAATAGTGTACGGCTATACCCAAATGAATTGAAGCGTTCAATGTTATTTGCTCATATCAATCTACTCGAGATCGAGAAAGCATTGGACAACATAAGTTGACGTGGACCATGACTTATGTCCAATATGATATCGTGTGACAAAGGGATTGTGATATGTTCTATAAGGTTACTTTGTGCTTTCAAAGTTATACTAATTAGGTAGTCATAATGGCTTGCTAGAGTCCGCTTATGACTTACGGGTTCTGACTCGTCTGGAATCGTTGCCAACTTAGTATAATCTTATTGGGTCACACACAATAGAACGGATTGAATAAGGCACAGAAAACGGGAAAAACTGGATCCTGCTGGAAGGATCCATACGGATGGTTTGGGAGTCACCCAACCAATCCGTACGGATGGTTTGTCCAGACGGAAAACAGTTTGTTCAGATCTCTTGTTTGACAAGGAATTCTGATCCCAAAAGGAATTAGGTTTATACCCTATTATATATGTGTGCAGTCGGGTTTAAAAAACCTAATGGTTGATTTTAGAAATCATAACATGTTGTTTGAGAAACAATTACACATATATAGAGGGGATTATTAGTTTTGAGATTTAGAATCATCATAACTCAATAATCAATGAAGCAAAATAATTCTTATGAAGAAATCGTTTCTCCATCAAGCCTTGGGTTTAGCAATCCAGATCAAGAAGGTGTTCTTGATATCCGTTCGACGTGTGGATACTGATAGAGGGTGTTTGCTTTAACACCTTAAAGTCCGTGTTCATGGATTCGATCTTCAAGGGTATGTTTCTTTCATCTTGTATTTAATTTAATCAACGTGCACGGATTCGGGCTCTTGGGTGTTTGATTTTATCTGTTTATTCCGCTGCGCATGATGCATCAAAACCCAACAATAAGTTGAGCCATTTGGGACTATGCAGCTACCTGATTTACTTGGATAGTATTCAGAGCTTGGAGAATTTGGCGCAGGTCTGCAGAGGAAGAGAGAGAAGAGGTAGATACTGTGGTAAAAGTAGAGGGAATAGCTTGAGCGGATGGAGGAGGAGATACTTTAGGAGGAGAGTGTTTGGGTGAAGGTTACTTGGGAGAGAGATGAATAGGGTCAATAGCAGGAGACTTATGTGCGGGTGAATGCGTGCTGCTGCTATCAGTATCAGTTGTGCGCACATCACCTTCCTTTTCACCTTCAGGAAAATCAACATCAGTTCGCTACGCAGCAATATCGGCCTGCGCAGATTTGGTAACTTCCTCATCCTCATCCTCATCTTCCAAGTCCAATCCATCATGGAGGACAGAGGTGCCAGGTTGAGTATTTCCAACTGGAATATTGAGGCGACAGAAGGCGCTAGTTGTTGGTTCAGGAGAGGGTGGTGCATCCGTAGCTTTTGGCTGTCCCTTTACAGTGCTGCGCACAACTTGTTTCTTGTGCGGAGTTTGAAGAGGAACATCTGCAGTAGTTGCAGCAGCAGGAGTCTTTGTAGGAGTAGCGGTATCAGGGAAAGCATCATCCATCTAGTCATCACTATCTCTTTGATCCTGAGCAGTAGAGGGTTTTTCAGTAGCCTCGGGAACTTGCTCCCCCTGCGCGGTATCAACCGCAGCATCAGCAGCAGTAGCCTCGGGAACTTGCTCCCCCTACGCGGTATCAAGGGTTCTTCCCAATAGCACCATCCGCTCCTAACATAATGCTAAGCCGATTCTAAGAAAATTTGAAGCTTCATACCGAAAGGTCTCCACATCCCGCCATCTACAAACTTGATAAGCCCATGACATTTGGGGCTTAGCAATCTCTCAAAGCTTAGTATCAATGATCTTCTCTTGGGGCTTGCCCACATCGACAACAGAAGAAAGTTTATTTGAATGGGCTAAGAGTTGATTCATCTTGGGGCTTCATAAACCACTCAAAGTTCAGCATTCGATGGGCTTTACAATCAGCAACCCCTTGGCATCTCGGCATCAATAGTCCTTTTGAAGCCCCATCAATTTTCGTTGGACGCTGCGGCGACAACATTCAAGCGAGGCAATCCAGACTTCGATCGAACATGACTTGATCTTGGGTTGGCTTTACAAACACACAATGGTCAAAATGGTTCACCCACAAATTTTTTAAAAAAAGGTATTTTTCCCACATGTGTACATATTCTATTCCTACAAAAGACAAAAAGAATTTTCTTTTTCTTTGTCTCTTTATTTGCGCAAAAATATATGCATCATTTTATCTTGCTCCTAGCTTCCTCCCTAGCATTCCCCAACATCCTTGAACTACGCTGGTCTGATTCCTTCCAAGGGATACGTAGGCAGCCTTTTGGCACGACAAACCCATCATCCGGAATACTGTCCCACCGACACTCCAATAATAACGAATTCATCATCAAAGGCAGCGACACTCTCCGCCAAAGCATCTACCACAACATCACGAATCCATCCAACGGCAATGGTAAGTGAAGGTATGGACATCATTAATTTCACTCAAGCAAATCTCTACTTTCAAAAATCACTTCACACACAAAATCACTTTACTTCTCCCTCATGCAAAATTGCTTCAAAATCACATCACACCACAAGCACGATTTCGCTCAATCTTCACACTTCATGCATTTTCTTGCACAAACACGTATACCTGCAAAAGCACACACTTAACAGGTACCATCACAAGGTCAACAACATCTGCAACTCAAGGCACTTCATCCCCAGCAGAAAGTGATCCGCCGTCAACTATGCCTACATCCCACAGAGTCAAACAATTACAGTTCAATGACAACAACTCGGTCCATGGTGAGCCGTAAAATCACCACCTTTCCATCAAGCAACACAACAATATCACATATAGGCAGACGAAGCCTCAGTTCCCGCCATCCGTAAATGGATCCCGCATCAGCAAACGGATCCCGCATCAGCAAACGGATCCCGCATCAGCAAATGGATCCCGCTTCAGCAAACGGATCCCGCATCAGCAAAATGGATCCCGCTTCAGCAAACGGATCCCGCATCAGCAAACGGATCCCGCTTCCAGCAAACGGATCCCGCATCAGCAAACGGATCCCGCTTCCAGCAAACGGATCCCGCATCAGCAAACGGATCCCGCTTCCAGCAAACGGATCCGCTTTCAGCAAACGAATCCCGCTATTGGCAAAACAGCTCACACAGGGAGCACACCTTTATCTCTCGTAATCAGCAAAGCCGCTCACACAGGGGGCGCACCTCTATCCCTCGCAACTTTCAATTCCTGCTTTTATCGAGTCTTTACTTTCTTCTTTTTCCCTTTCTTGATGATGTCCTAGGCGGATGTCTTTCTTTCGTCGGTGCGTTTTGCTACGCAATCCACGCCGCCGAGGGGCTCTGTAGACACCCCGCCTTGGACCGCTCACCCCGATTGCACATTTGATCTTGTGTTTCTCTCTATTTTATATGTTTTCCGTTAGTTTCCATTACTTCGGTTAAGTTCCTGACTGACTCCATTAAGTTCAGGGACTAAACTGAATAACAGTGCTAACTTTCTAGTCCTTTCTGTCAAAAATATCTTCTCTGAGTCGCGCGCCTCCGGCCTTTGATGCCAGAAGCGCGCACCTTCCGCCGCCAAGGTGGGGAGCGCGCGCCTCTGAGCGTGTCAGTTACAGATTTCTGGCCTTGAATCTCTCCCTTGCCCATCTTACAAGATTTTGCCCGAGAAATGGTTCTTGGCAGCTCAGTTTTGGCACCAAAAAACAACCCTTTACAACTATAAAAACCCCTCCAATATACCATTGGAGGGGATGGACTTTGATCACCATTTCCACACCTAAAAATCACCAATTTCTCATTACAAAACTTGCATGAACTTTTGATCACCAACTTTTAACATCCAACAATCCTTCCAATAAGGATCATTCTCAAGGGGTGTCAAGAACTTGTTTTCCAAACATAGGTATCTTCTTTCCTTTTTCACTTTCTTCTAATTCATCTTTTCTTATCTTTTCCTTTGATCAAAAGTGTAATCAAACCCAAACCAAATTTGGGACATAACTCCGAACGATCACTTCATCTTCATTGAAGTTGGTCTAGGGGTCATCTCCCTACATTTCAACCTCTTTTAAAACCCCTCTAAATTTGATATTAATAGGAAGAACACAATTTTTATAATGTAAACTTTGAACAAGCAAGACCGACGTTAGTCGGGCGAGATGGGTGTTTAAGTACTTCCCATCTCGTAACCTAACCCCCGAACTCTCAAAAGGAATCTCTGTTTTCCTAAATCAAACACATTTCCAACTTAAAAGGTTTTCTCGCATTCCTCTAAAACGTGGGTGGCGCTCCTTCAAAAAATCATCCTTTTCCCACGAGGGGCCTGGGCCGGGGTACCTATAATTCTTTGCGCGAAGGCGCAGCTATAAATTTCTTTGATAGGTCTGCTCTGGCAAATAAGTACTTGCCATTCGGATGTCCCATTTCCACCAGTTCTGTGATAGTGGGACCTTTCTTCTGAATTGTCGTTAGCGCAGCCTTTGTGTCCGTATCGAGATCATTGTCTGAATCACTATCAGCATCAGCATTGGCCACCAAGCAGAGCAGTCCATCCTCAGAGTCATCATCATCACTGTCTTCAGTGTCAGTCTCTATCCAAGTCTTCAGTTCCTTTTCTGATCAGTCTTCTTCAGCAATCATTCCGCGCTGCTTTGATGATCTCTGCGCAGTACTCCTCTTCATGTACTCAAATTTTGGAGTAAGGCATTTTGATGCGAAATGACCAGGCTTTCTACAGTTGTAGCAAACCAAGTCAATTTTCTTTGAGTCTCTGCCACGAGAGAATTTAGCTGGAGCTTTACTTGAGGATCCTGGCTTTGAGAATTTCCTGAACTTTTGAAATAGCTTTACGAACATAGCAAAATCATCATCATCTATTTCAAGTAGAGAGGAAGTGGAGACTTTGTCTGAGGTTTGAGCAGGCGCATGTTCCTTTTGTGCAACATAGGAAACAAGTTTTCCTTTGCCTTCAGTTTCATCAATTCGATCAAGTTTTAGCTCATACACTTTTAAGTTGGCGTATAAGCTGCACATAGGCCAAGTATCTAGAAATCCAGAATCTTCCAGATGATTTGCCTTGTGCACATATCTGGAACCTAACGCATCTAAGAATTGAGAATTGACTTCTTTATTAGTGAATGTGGTTCCAAGAGATTTACAAGAGTTTACGACAGCACAGAAGCGATCATAAGTTTATCTCAAGGTTTCACCATCCTTTCTCATGAAGCAGTTGAATTTTCTTTGCAGCACAAATATTTTGTTTTCCTTGCTTACTTTGTCTCCATTCACATATCCTTCAATAGCATCCCATAGTTCCTTTGCAGTTCCACCGCTCACAATTTGATTGTGCGTGGAGAGGTCTAGAATGCTAAGAATGATGTTTCTTGCTCTTCCATCATAGCCAACCCATTTCTTTTCTTCATAGGTCCATTCCTCTTTAGTCTTCTTGATTATAGGATTGTTCTTGTTGGTAGCAGCATCTGGATTAGCCTTCATTGGGATGTAGGGTCCTTCAAGAACGATGTCGTGGAGGATCTCGTCGATAGAAGAAAAATGAGTGAGCATGCAGTGCTTCCAGATTTCAAAGTGATCTTCATTCAGCACTGGAACATGTGAATAGTTAGCCATTGCCCAAGATTTTGAAGCCATCTTGAATCGGCACCCAAGCTATTAAGCTTGAAAAACAAAACAAGTTTTATGAAGGTCTTTGCTCTGATACCACTTGTTGGTCCTAAAGGGGCAACAAGGGTATGAGAAATGCTAGAGGGGGGGGGTGAATAGCGTTTTAAAATTCTTTTAAAACCCTTTTGCAAAGCAATAGCTTATGCGCACAGTTCTCAAATAAGCTAAGTATAGCGCGCAGAGAGAGTGTGAAATGCACAGCGGAAATTTAAGCAGCTACTGCGCAAGAAAAGGATGCGCAGAGATAAAAATGCACGCGCTAAGTTTTGGCTTAAAGTGTTGATTAAAAAGGATTCTAAGGCAATAAGCAATAACAAACACAACAGCAATAGCAGTAATCTGGTAAGATCAAATAAAGCAATAATTCAGAAATAACTAAGCAGGAAATAAATAGCGAGAATAATGAACAAGCTATTTGGAGAGGTTCGATTGAAGAAAGATCTACGTCCTCTACCAAGATGGTTAGTCTTGGATTTTCTAATGAGATTTATATTGATGTGATGAGCTTTTACAAGATTACAAAGAATCAAAAATCAAATCAAAATCTAAGCTATTAAGAGCAAATCCTAGACTAAACCGGTGTTTCTCGAGAAGTAAGATCTAAATGATCGAAGCTTCAAGAGGTGTGTGTGTGTGACAGAATTTCTGGGCTCTATGAATCTATGAGATGAAGAGCACGAATAATTCTGGTAATATAAGGCTTAGGATCTGGGCAGGAGTTTGAAGGTATGAAGGTATGAAGGTTTGAAGGTTGTTCTTGAATCTGGGATTATTAGTAGCAATCTTCTTAACTTCAAGGACACTTATGAAAGCACAAACTCTAGCAACTTGGAAATGAAGATGAGCATGATATTTATAGCAGAGAGCTTAAAACTAGCCGTTAGAGCTGTGAGCAAGGACGATGAGCTGGCACTATATGATTGGTGCGCAGATGTCCTTTATAGCAGTTGGGGATCCGATCAAGGTTGATGACCTGGAAAAATATGATTGGTGCGTAGGGATCTTTGAGCCATTGGAGACTGAGCATGAATACCAAATTCAAAAGCTTCTTCTAGAAGGTTGACAGCCGTCTTCATTTAAAATATTTCATTTGAGTGCATCTCCACCGTTGGATATGCTGAGTATGCTTGCTTTGTCGTTTCTGCACACCTCAGCACTTTAATAAGCGTGCATCTTCTAAGCGTTTTCCAAGTTAGGTGATCTGAATGCATCGAAAACTGAGCAAGGTAGAATGCTGCGCAGGAGAGACCTGCGCAGTGGTGTCCTGCGCAGTGGTGTCCTGCGCAGTGGTGTCCTGCGCAGAGATAGTCCTGCGCAGAGACCACAGTCTTGCTTAGTTCATTCCTTTTCGCTCCAAGTCCTATATTCTAAGCCTATACTATAAAATGGACTAAGCTAAAAATTGAAGTTATAAAAATTCTTACATAGGGTTCTAAAGTCCATAAAATACTCTTAAGTAATGGTATCAATCAATTCTAACATAATTAGGAGGGTTAAGAGATAAGCATACCCAACAGGGATACATGGTCAGGGCATTGTCTTGACAAGTGAAAGTAATTTGTCTTTAAGTGGTTGGTGTGATTTGGACTGGGCTGCTTGCCCCATTACCCGAAAGTTACTAACAGGATGGCTGGATTTTCTAGGAAATTCACCTATTTCATGGAAAACTAAGAAACAGGAAACAGTGTCACAGTCTTATGCGGAGGCCGAATATATATCTATGGCGGCCCTTACATGTGAATTGAAATTATTAATAGGTCTTTTACTTAGCTTAGGAGTGCATCATCCAAAGGCTATTCCTTTATTCTGTGATAGTCAATCAGCAATCCATCTTGCTCAAAATCTAGTTTTTCATGAAAGGTCGAAACATATTGAGGTTGATTGTCATTTTGTTCGTGATGCAGTCAAGGAAGGTCTCATTGCTCCTTCTTATGTTCCTACATCTACACAGCTGGCGGATATATTTACCAAAGCTCTTGGAAAGAAGCAGTTTGACTTTCTTTTAAGCAAGTTGGGCATTTTGAATCCCCATGCTCCAACTTGAGGGGGGGGGGGGTGTTACGGAATATGGATATCCTAATGGGTTTAGGAGATCCGATTGCTATTAATTAAAGATATGATATATATTTGGTTAGATTAGAATTGATCTTTCTTGTTGCCTACTCCTTAGAATCATTTCCTAAATAGGATTCTCTTGGATATACTATAAAACCATATCAAAATCAATAATATGATCAAGCTTTGAACCCTAATTATATCTCTTATGATTATAGCCGAATTACTCTTTAACATTATCACTCCTCCCTATATCTCTACTACATATCAACTAGCTGATATGTTTACAAAGTCTCTTTTCTTCTAGACAGATTCCATATCTGTTATCCAAACTTTAAGTCCTCAATTTGTTTCAGCCTTCCAGTTTGAGGGGGAATATTGGAGATAAAGACCTTCTCGATTCTGTGGCTGAAGAGCAAGGGTCTTAAATGGAAAATGTACAAAGTTCAAGGTTGGAAATGACAAGTTATAACAGAATTAGTTACGCTGAACTAATTCAGTTAGATAGTTGTTCAGTTAGTTATTTTCCCCAATATATAAACACATTGGCTTGTATCTTTGTGGATTAAGAAAATCAGTTGAATACAATTTTGTGCATTCTCTCTCTCTCTCTCTCTCAATTTCTCTCTCTACAATGTCTCTCAATTCCATTGATGTTCTTCCTGTTTACAATTTATCAACACTTTTAAATAACCTTTGACTGTTGAAATATTTATTATTAGAATTCATTTCACTAAAAAGATATTGAAAAATTAAAAATAAAAGATAATGAAGGATAATTGAGGAATTTATATTGAAAAAATGAAGTTTTTTTTTTTCCAAATCAAATGAAACAAGACTCTATTTATAGAGGAAAAAAATTATGAATTTTGGTGAAAATAATATAAAATTAATTTACCATAAAATAATTGACCTCATATAATTGGGATGAAATAGAAAATCTGAAAATTCCACGGACCAATTGTTGGGCACCAAGTGTCAACCTCTCTCTCTCTCCTTCTTTAAAAATTTCAACACGTTGAATACTTTCAACACCCTAATTTTTTCTAACACTTCTTCAACACTTCATAGTGGCCATTCAACATGAAATTTGTTTTCAACACCTAATTTCAACACTATTGTACATGGTCTAATTAAAATTAAACAAAAATTTGTTTGAGACGGTCTCACACATGAAACGGATCTCGTTGATTAGAGAGTAAATGGTTTAAACCTATGGGCGAGGCGAGGAGAGGCGGGGCGGGGCGGGGCAAGGCGAGGCAGGGCGGGGCGGGGCGGGGCGGGGCGGGGCGGGGCGAGGCGAGGCGGGAAAATTTCATTTCCACTCTCATCATGACTTGTCTCACGTTTAAGACTGTCTCACATTAGATTTCCTCTTAAAATAATCATATTCTTGTAATCATCTTCCCAGCCACCCCTCTTCACCCCCTTATAATTAATACTTTGGGCCGGTCTCCTGTGAGACTGTCTCACGGCGTGAGACAGCTCACAGCCAAGCCAAGCCAAGCCGCCGAGCCAAGCTGATTTATTTATTTATTATTTTTTTCCCTCCAACTTTTTTTGCCTGCCATTTTTTGCTCGCCAACAAAAGTAACACTTTTTATAAAGAAATGTAACACTTTTTCTCATATTTAACACTTTTTTTCTTTCAAAAATGTACCACAATTTTACTGAAATAAATTAAAGATAACATGAGATTGATAACTAAAATAATGTTACATTTTATAATAAATGAATGTAACCTTTTTTTTTCTCAATTGGAACACTTTTCTAAGGTTTTAGATTCAATGGAAATGCAAAAGCCGATTATATACATGAATTTTTATTTTATTTTTAAAGGAAAAAAGTAGCATTTACTCTATAAAACTGTTACATTCATCTATATAGCAAATTACAATCATATATGCACTGTGTTACACTTCAATTATTACATTTTCTAATCACAAAAACTATCAAACTATTTATATTTTCTTGCGAAACTACTGTTACTTTTGACAATAAAAGTGTTACTTTTTAAAGATGAAACTGTTACTTTTATCAGAACAGGGTGTTACTGTAGACACCCTACCTTGGATCACTCACCCCGATTGCACATTTGATTTTGTGTTTTTACTTGTTTTAAGTGTTTTTCGTTAGTTTCTGTTACTTCCATTTAGTTCTTGACTGACTCCATTAAGTTTGGGGGCTAAATTGAATAACAGTTGTAACTTTCCAGTCCATTCTGTTAAAAATGCCTTTTCAGAGTCGGGCGCCTCTGCCCTTTGAGACCAGATGCGTGCGCCTTCCGCCCTAAAGGCCGGAAACGCGCGCTTCTGGGCGTCAGTTACAGGTTCTCTCTAAGAATCCCACCCTTGCTCAATTTACATGATTTTTCCCGAGAATTCCCTCCTTGTTGACTCTGTTTTGGCACCAAAACACCTTCTTTTCACCTATAAAAACCCCTCTTCTCCACCATTTCAAGGAAGAGGATTTTAGAAGACCAAATTAGAGAACCAAAAGTCTTTACATCATCTTTAAGTAAAACTTTGAAGTCTTCATCTCCTTTCCAAGTCAAGGTAGAACACTTTTTCTTTTATTTCTTATTTGATTTTTATGTCTTTTTTTAATGTATGCAATCCCCATCAAAATGGGACATGACCAATACGACCACTTCACATATTGAAGTTAGTTAAGTTTATCTCCCTACATTTCAAACTCTCTTTTAATTCCCCATTTTCTCATGATGTTATTGTTAGCACAAGTTTATATTAATAAAAGAATGACATTTTTAGCATGGAACACCTTTAGTAGCAAAACCGGCTTTAGCCGGGCGGAGTGAGTGTCTAAGTACTTCCCACTCCGTAACCTAACCCCGAACCCGTCTCTTCCCGAATCTCTGGTTTTCGTACAAAAAGGCTATTTCTTAGGTCTTCTTATGTTCCTTTAAAAACATAGGTGGCGACTCTAATCTTTAAAATCAAATAAACATCCTAGGATAATTCACCGCTCTAGCCAAGCCTTGGTTTTCCCGGGGTATCTACAGTGGCGACTCCGCTGGGGATGTTTGAGGGTTAAATTTGCGTTTTTTTCATAGTCTACATTGCTTTCTGGGCATTCTGGTTCCTGATGTTGGGAAGCGTGTGCCTCTGGCCTTCCTGGCATAAGGCGTGCGCGTCTCACATCAGTTACCAGAAGCGCCCGCTTCCTGTGTGTTCTTCCTATTTTTTGTTTTTTGTGCTAATCACTTCTGCAGGGGTTCCAAACCAGGGCCATCCCCTAGGTCCAAATGTCTGATAGGTTTCACCCAGAAGCGGGCGCCTCTCAGTTATTAGGCGTAATGCATGCGCTTCCCCTATTACAGGCCAGAGGCGCACGCTTCTGGGGAGTTTTCCAGAACATGAACAGAGTCCAAAACAGGACAAAATGATGGTGTGTGGGCACGGTGGCCTACACATAACTGTTTTATTTTCTAATCATTTTTATCGGTCACACGGGTGATTCAAAAGTTGTAAATATGTGCTTATTTGCTTTTCTTTTTTCTTTTTTTTTTTAAGATAAAAATGTTTTGTCACATGTGTTTGACCTCACACTACGTGCACTAAATCTCCTATGAATTGCTCACTATCGAGTCGCACAAAGTCCATAACCCCAAGCCCGTCGAGGCCCGTCCTAGGAAGTTTCAAGCTCCACTCGACCTTGACTCTTCCGAAGCGGTAAACCTCAGCCCGTGGCGAAGTTCACGACTACATGCCGGGGGTGACCTTTAAGCCTCTCTTTAGCTGAGCACAAGCCAACACATTCTAGTTAGGGTCTAACACTCCGTGGCCAAGTCGGTTTTCGTGTGTCGAGATTTCTCTAAACTAATGTCATCAAAACATACATGTCGTTTCCAAAAGAAACACGTTGTTTCTATGGGACAAAATAAAACTCCGTCCCACATGTATGCTTTGTGACATTAATTTAGTTTAATCCCGTCACATTTAGGTCTCACAAACGTGGTGGAATCCGATGAGTATATGGGACCGCGAGAAGGTCTATATACTAGTGTGACGATTCCACTATTTTTCTAGAAACCCCAAAAAGGACTACATCCTTCCGACTTAAATAAATAATTAAAAAAAGTTATTTTCCTTATGTGGTTGAGTCTTTTTTTTTCTTGTTTGTGGGTTGAATAATTTTACTCAAAAGGAGTTTGTGGGCCATCCTAAGATTAACCGTGTTCTTCAATAGGTCCAATGGCTTCCAACGGCAACAACAGTGACAATCTTTCCCGATCCAACGAAGAATAGCCAACATGATCAAAGCACTGAAAGGACAAATTGATGCACTCGCCGAGAATGCCCGACGCAAGGATGATTTTGGGAAGCCCGTCTCAAGCATGTGAGAATGGCCCATAAGAAAGAACTTGCTAAGCTCGAGGACCAATTGAAGGAGCTCCCAAATGAAAGAAAAATGGTCCAAAACATTGATAACAGTCTGGTCAACACTCTCATGGCATACATTGACCAACGTTTTGGTGGGCTAAATTTGAACAAAGGTCCAAGCTCCGATCTCCATCATGCTTCTCTTCTCATGAACACTATAGTGGCCCTTCCCGAGAAATTCAAGATGCCCGATATCAGCAAATTCATAGGGAATTCTTGTCCCAATACCCATGTTGATACCTACGTTTGGGCCATGCTACCAAAGAAAGTGTATCCTCAAATAATGGCACAATGCTTCCCACTTACTCTTGATGGGGTCTCAAAAGATTGGTATATGAGCCTCCCTGTTTCCACCCGCCTCAATTGGGATGCCGCTATGCTTGCCTTTAAGTCACAATATGAAGGCAATTACATGCACTATCCCACGAAGAAAGAATTGGAGAACACCACGCAAGAGGGAAATGAATCATTTGGGGAATTCTCCCACCTTTGGAATGACAAGTTAGCCGAGATTGTGGATAGGCCCTTAATGAAGGAACAAATGGATATCTTCTTGAAGTGCTTAAATATGGACTACCGAGCTCATCTTAGTAGGGCCTTTTATCTGGATTTTACACACATGTATGATGCGGGGATTAGAATTGACCATTTGCTCAGAGAAGTAACCGAGGAATCCTATGAGACAAGCTCTAACACCGAAGAGATCCCGGATAGTTCAAGCAGCGATATGGAAGGATACAACGGTTTTGAGGACTACGACGACAGCGAGGACTACAATAATGAAGGCTAGGGAAAACTCCCTTTCTCTCTCTCTACCAAAAAAAATGTCCTCTAAAGTGTGCATTAAGTTTTCTTTCGTCCCATGTAAAAATTGAGTCGGTCCTAATCAAATAAATGTCGTTCTTGTCCTCATACACTCCTCGAAGTTGTTCAATCTAAATAATTCTTAGCAAAATGATGAAAAGATGTCTAAACGAGTTTAGGAATTATGGCCATCACTTAAATGCCTAGGGCTAATCATCATGAAGACGAAGTCAGGCCATCAAGTGCCAAAATAAGGTGGAGCTACAACCATGAAGAAAGGGGGCTCGCTAGGTTGACTCTTCAAAACAACATAGGCAAAAGTTAGAGCACAAAAAAAAAAATCCTCCTCATTCAAAGAAGTTCACAACAACATCATCATCCACCAACGAAGGACGAAGCAACATCAATAACCATCACGACCAAAGGAGCATCAACAAGAACTACGGTGACCTGAGCCTCTACACTGGAGGAACGTAGGCAACCTTCGGGTCCGGTCTCATGCAAGAAAGAAGACATGTTTAGCCCTAATGCGTTATGATGACCGGCCTTCCTCTCGAACTTTTTAAGACATCTTTGTACGAGTCATATGCCCAAAGAACAAATCGCAAAACAACTTTCTTAGAATTGAAATCATTCTGCGTTTTTTGTCGAGTCTAGGGGTTCCTCTTCTTTCAGCTACGCTCCCAGTTTCTCGCAATCAAATTGAGGCTTTCCTTATCTTCTCTCTAAATGACTTACTTGCCTTCGTGATTCATTCAAAAAAAAAAAAAACAAAGTCAATACTAGGGGCTACTTCCCTAGTCGAGTCAATAAGGCCTCCATCTCCCACAAAATCACATGTCTCCCATCCTCGTTTAGAGTCAATGCAAACTTCCTCATCAATTGAGTCAATATATATATATATATATATATATATATATATATATATATATATATATATATATATATATATATATATATATATATATGAAGATGCAAAAGAGATGCCCACTAGATTGAAAACCCGAAAGGGCGGTCTAGGAAAAAAACTAGGTGGGTCAGAAGAAAAATGAGAGAATGAGAGAGAGAAGGGAAAGAGAAAGCGAGATCTCCAACCTCCAACAAAGAAGACGACATCACAGTTCTGCATTGGGTTCCCTACAGATTTAACTTCATCAAGCTCCCTGCAAAGTCCACTTCAACATTGCGAGGGGCTCGACGAGGCATGGTACCATCAAGAGTCTTTTGAGGGTATTCACGTAAAAGGGTTTGTTCCAGCAAAATACAGTTTTGGGTTCATCATTAACGTGACACCGCATGAGGTTCAGAAAAGGGTAAGAAGTCTCATAGTCCACCTCCAATATACCGATTGGTTTGAGCAACAAATGGCAATTAATGTCAAAGACTTCTCGAGTAATGAAGTACCACTCATCACGAGGACTAGCCTCTTTTGCTCTGCTCGACAAATGATGACGCCCTAGGGGCTATGCATACTCAAGAACAAAGGCACCCCACATTAAGAGAAGCTTATCTTTCTTAATTTAACAGTTAATGACAATACCCTAGGGGCTACGCTCAAGAATGATACGTGGGACAACCCCTAAAATCAGAAGAATGAATGTCAAAGAGCTCATCAGGAATGCTTGCGCCCTAGGGGCTATGCTCCAGCTTAAAAGACCTACTCAAGGAGAATGCAATTTACCTTACCTCCCCTACAGTGGACGCAGCTACTCAAAAAGTCATATGCAAGCATTAGGGGCTTTCTCAATCAGTTTGACACCGAAGATCTTTCAAGGGGCTTCGACGAAACAACAAGGCAATCCAATGGGTTAGGACGAACGGGGAGCACTATTAAGGCTTCACTGAACCTAACAGATTCAAGGGGTCTATTGGGGCTTTACATTGAAGGCCTTTATAATCTACCATCTCGTGGCTCTTTTCAGTATGCTTCTTGGCCACCTCAATAATAGTGCATCTCACTTGAACAGTTTGGGCTATGATCAATCATGAGGATCCTTTGAGGCTTGACACCAATAATCTTTCAAGGGCTTCACAATCAAAATCTCAAGGGGCTCGTAATTACATCTCGCATACACCGTAATGGAAAATGGAAATTCTTCCGACTCTCGGGTTCAAAAATCTCTTGGAATGCCTCACACTCTATGGCTCTCTCGAAGCTCGCGGTCACCGCAAACATCAAGTCTCTTGGGGCTTGGCATCAATAATCATTCAATGACTTTACAATCAACGATCTCTCCATGGCTTTACCATCGACGATCTGCCCTTGGGGCTCGGTCATGACAACTACAAATGCAATCTACTTGGATGGGTCGAGAGTTGATTAATCTTGGGGCTTCACGAGTCACTCATAGTTTTGCATCAAAGGCATTCTAGGGGCATTACAATCAGCAGCAACCCCTTAGTATCTCGGCATTAAATGTCTTTTGAAGCCCCATAATCGACAAATCTCTGAGGACTATACATCATGCTTCGTTGAGCACAACAACAACAACAGAATTCAAACGAGACGAGACGGATTTCGACCGAACATTACTTGATCTTGGGTTGGATTTACAAACACACGATGGTTAAAATAGTTCACCCACGAACTAAAAAAAAATATTTTTATCACAAGTGTATATATTCTTTTCCTTCTAATCTAAAAAAACAAAAAAAAGATTTTAATTTTTCTTATTCTTGTAAATAAAGTTTCTGTCTCTTTACTTGCGTGAAAGTATGTGCTATTAGCTTCTTCCCCAGCACTCTCCATCACCCTTGAACTACGCTGGTCTTATTCCCTTCAAGGGATACGTAGGCAACCTTTAGCACGACCAACCCATCATCAAGAATGACTTGTTGGGTTTTGATGCATCATGCGCAGCGGAATAAACAGAAAAAATCAAACACCCAAGAGCCCGGATCCGTGTATGTTGATTAAATTAAGTACAAGATGAAAGAAACATACCCTTGAAGATCGAATCCATGAACACGGACTTTGAGGTGCTAAAGCAAACACCCTCTATCGGTATCCACACGTCGAACGGATATCAAGAACACCTTCTTGATCTGGATTGCTAGACCCAAGGCTTGATAAAGAAACGATTTCTTCGTAAGAATTATTTTGCTTCATTGATTATTGAGTTATGATGATTCTAAATCTCAAAACAAATAATCCCTTTTATATGTGTGTAATTGTTTCTCAAACAACATGTTATGATTTCTAAAATCAACCATTAGGTTTCTCAAACCCGACTACACACATATATAATAGGGTATAAACTTAATTCCTTTTGGGATCAGAATTCCTTGTCAAACAAGAGATCTGAACAAACTGTTTTCTGTCTAGACAAACCATCCGTACGGATTGGTTGGGTGGCTCCCAAACCATCCGTACGGATCCTTCCAGCATGATCCAGTTTTTCTTGTTTTCTGTGCCTTATTCAATCCGTTATATTGTGTGTGACCCAATAGGATTATACTAAGTTGGCAACGAGTCCGAATGAGTCAGAACCCGTAAGTCATAAGCGGACTCTAGCAAGCCATTATGACTACCCAATTAGTATAACTTTGAAAGCCCAAAGTAACCTTATAGAACATATCACAATCCCTTTGTCACACGATATCATATTGGACATAAGTCATGGTCCATGTCAACTTATATTGTCCAATGCTTTCTTGATCTCGAGTAGATTGATATGAGCAAATAACATTGAACGCTTCAATTCATTTGGGTACGGCCGTACACTATTATCAATCTCACTCATCGAGTGGCCAAGCAGATATCTCTCTTGAGAGAGGGACAAATCCCATCTTGACTTATCATTCTTCCCTACAAGAATCCTGTAACGCCCATCCTTATTCTCGTTAAATATTTGACTTACTTGTTAAATACTTGAACTTGCATATTATGTGTTAGTTTTACTTGCGTTAAATTCTTAACTACTTTAGAATATTAAGGTGGTTAAATGTTTAGTTTTGACTTTTGGGTCATTTGTGAAAATATGACTTTAGGGGTCTTTTTGTTAAAAGTGAAACTTGAGGGGCCTAAGTGTCATTTTGGGAAAGTTGTTAAGTATATCTTCTGAGGTTGCCTTCCTCAGAATCATTTTTCCCCAAATTGTTTACGCTCTTACTCTCTGAAGAAAAGCTAGGGTTAGGTTTTTTACCCTATTCTCGACTCCTCGAGTTTAATTATCCCCCTGTTCTTGATTCCGATCCCGTATAAATATTCGTGGCGTTGAATAGAGCGTTTCCGGCCGAACAGAAATAAGTTTAAGATGTCCTAGTATGTGTTGTGACACCTTAGGGGCATCAGAAGTGAGACTTGAACATGAATACTCATTGAATTAAAATGAGAACTTAGTCTTGAACATGAACACTTATAGAACTCAAATGAGAACTTAAGTATAAGAGTAACAACTCTTCTTTATGTTTTGAAAAGTGCTATGAACAAGCACTAATGTGTTATGCTTGTCTTGAAACTAATGTTTGTGCACCTTAGGGGCATTAGAACAATGTCTTGAGCCTAAACATCCAAAGTATAGGATAATGAACTTGAAGTATAAGATGTCTAACTCTTATATATGACTTGAATGTCCAAAGATTGGAATGATAACTCGAGTATAAGACAATAAAATCTTGTACATGTCTTAAACATCCATAGAAGTGGATTGAGAACTTGAATATAAGATGATAAAATCTTGTACATGACTTGACACCAATACATATGTATGGTAATGAACTAGAAAGTGCTATGAACAAGCACTAACGTGTTTAAGAAAGGTTCTTGATGTGTATGTGCAAACATTGCATATAGTTGCTTGATAAAAATGTGGCATCCTGATTACTTGAAGCATGTTCCGTGTTGTGAGCTAGTCCACTACTTTTGGATTAGTTCTTCTCCCGTAGTTCAAGTAAATACCTACTTGTGCATTCTTGGGTGAGTCCAGCTGGTCCTTGCTTGTTCGGAGGTATATAGGTTCACGCTTATCATGAGGCTGGGGCCAAAGTGATAATCGGGGATCTATGTATCTGCGCTTCAACCCTTACTACAGGCCATAGTAAGGGCATAGCTTTCTTTATTAGAGCAATACGCCTGATATAAGTGAATGCTAAACTCTTGAACACCTCGTGAGTCTTGATCTTGGGAATGACACTGGTTACCGGGTCTTCTGATATACACTCAATAAGCAGTTTCTTGATATTGATCGTGATTGTCAAAGTAATACAAGCTACGACAATAATGGTATTCTTGGGAGGAATAAGGAAGGAAGCAATATCCTTTGTAACATGTTAACTTAGCCTTATGTGCTACTTGATGAGTGGCTTAGCTCTCATATACTTGTTACTTGATGATACTTGATAAATGATTACTTGAGTATTTACTTGAATTGCATGATAACATGTCATGTAGTTGCATCTAATAGCTTACTGAGATTTATCTCACCCCGTTCCTTGTTTAATTGTTTACCTTAGATCAAAGGAAGGCTAGTGATAGTGCGAAGTGAGGCTCGACATAGCTGGGAGCTTACTATGCAGGTGGTTATTCTTTTGGGGATCGTGGTCCTTTTACATTTTGGTGAGGACGGTGTATTATGGGTTATGTAACTCAGTATTTTTGGGTAGACTTGTTGTCTCTTATTTTCTCTAGACATCTTGTAATGCCAGCATATATGCTAGGCATGTTTCCGCTGTGTATAATCATGTTTGGTTTAAATTTTCTTGTCTAGAACTCGTGTTGTGAGCTAGTGTAGCTCCTTATTCCTGAGTATATATATCAGGTCAGTTTGTTATAAACAGTTGTCATCCAGTTTCTTGTTAGTTTCTTGATTCTCGTTAGTCACGCGCATCCAGGTTCGAGGTTCTATTAGGGGATCCCGGGACCTGGGGGCGTGTCAAATCCGATTATGCCAATCATAGCCTTTATAACTTCCCGATTAGGGGTAGCGTTTGAGTACGTCAAACATAATGTTCATCATGTGGAAGACCATGATAATCTCAGGTCTAAGGATATCAAATGATATAACTATTATGAGATTTAATTATGACATTTGACCATGACATAAATCTCATAACGGGTCTATCCAGTACCTGTTCTCCAACATATACCCACAAATTTAATCCGCATCCTATGCGCTATAATCATCATATGATTATCCATTAAACTCATGCTAGCCCTTCATAAGTGCTAGGGACAATGATTATTATAATAAACATGCAAAAGATATAATAATTGGGTTTGTTATCTCTATAACAATGAAGCTATGATATAACGCATAGGCCTTTCTCAAGGGCCTAGGGCATAATATCCAACAATCTCCCACTTGCACTAGGCCCAATCAACGCGTATCCAATATCCATTGAGCTTAGTTATGATCTCCATCATAATTGCAAACGAGCTTATGTAGGATAATTATCCTTGTTATTATCATGACGTATTTTGCATATTTTGACATCTCCCATCTTTGACGATTTCTCGAGTAAGATAGAAATGTCTGAGTATATGTCTAGATAAGATATTAGTCCCTTGACTTGTGTAATAACGATTATTGACACAATGAAGGTACATTAAATTAGTGACACTAGAAACGATTTCTAGTTTACTAATTAGAATCTTAATCTTAACATTTTTCTAGTTGCATCTCATGCCACTAGATACTCAACCTTTTGTAGAATACTAATGGTCCATTTAGAACTCTTCTAACACCATTATTAGACGTAAACATGTATTTATACTGCAATATTTATCTTTGATGGTTTGTAAGAATGCATCTTTGTAACTATTTACAGGATCATCTTATATTTTGTCAAAGATCAAGAATGCATCCTTTAGTTCTTCTAAAGTACTTAAGGATGTTTCTTAACTAGTGACTTTCACTAGAATCCGATTGGTATTATCTCATCATACTCCAAGTATATGATACATACGGTCTTAGTACATTTACATGGCTTACATGATAGATCCAATTTCCAAAGCATATGGAATCCTAATTATGTACTCTTGCTCATTAGTCTTCTACTAAGACTAAATCTTGCAAAGATTAATGCCATTAGACTTTCGCAAGTAACCTCTCCAAGAGTCTTGCATGGTGAACTTTTCATTATCTTGTCTTTATTAGTACTTTGACTTTAACCAATCAACGTTTTAGATTTATCTCCATAAATCAGTCCAAGGATGTAGTCGGCTTCATCCAAGTCTTTCATTTAGAAACTCTTTCAAAATGATTTATATATCAACCATATATATATTAGACTATGAATAAAATTACGCTCCCACTAAATTTATTGTAATCACAAGTCTCATCCATGATGAATTTCAAACTCTTTGAATACTTCATCAAAATGAAATTTCACTCCAAGTAGTTTGCTTCAATCCATCTCATGAATTTCTGCAACTTGCATATTTTATTAGAATTTTATATATCAAAACTTTTAGGTTGTATCAAACACATCCTAAAGTATGTTCCTGTTAAGGAATGCTATTTTGATATCCATTTGTCATATTTCATATTCAAAATATGAGGTCATGCCAATAAAAATTCTAATAATATTAAGCATGACTACAGGTGATAAAGTTTCATCATAATCGACATTATGAATTAACTTTTCTCAATTAGTCTTGCTTAATCAATATACACTTTTAGATTTTATGACTCCAAGTCATTGATCTAAATCCGGAGCGGACTTTGCATCTTGATAGGTAATAGGTCAATCATTCGCAATGATATCTTCCCTATTACTTTCTATTACAAGAAATCAATATTTCTTGTTATAGATAGTATCCTATCAGTTATGCAAATTTTTTGTGTATACTTGAACGAATTTCCACAACTCCTTGTGAATATGTGTTCAACTTCCATCTTAGGTTCTGTTGGGTATGCTTATTACTTAACCCTCCTACATTTGTTACAATTGATTGATACCATCACCTATTTATATTTTTTTGGACTTTAGGACCCTATGTAAGAAGTTTTATAACTTCATTTTTAGCTTAGTCCATTTTATAGTATAGGCTTAGAATATAGGGCTCGGAGCGAAATGGAATGAAGATCTAAGCAAGACTGTGGACTCTGCGCAGGACTACTCTACGCAGTACAACACTGCGCAGGTCTCTCCTGCGCAACATTCTATCTTGCTCAGCTTTCGATACATTCAGATCACCTAACTTGGAAAACGCTTTGAAGATGTACGCTTTTAAGAGTGCTAAGGCGTGCAGAAACGACAAAACAAGCACACTTAGCAGATCCAACGGTGGAGACGCGCTCAAGAGAAATATGTCAAATGAAGACAGCTGTCAACCTTCTAGAAGAAGCTTTTGAATTTGGTCTTCATGCTCAGTCTCCAACGGCTCTATATACCTGCGCACCAATCATATTGTGCCAGGTCATCAACTTTGATTAGATCCCCAACGGCTATAAAGGACATCTGCACACCAATCATATTGTGCCAGCTCATCGTCCTTGCTCAGAGATCCAACGGCTATATTCAAGCTCTCAGCTATAAATAGCCAGCTCATCTTCATTTCCAAGTTGCTAGAGTTTGTGCTTTCTAATATCCTTGAAGTTCTGAAGATTGCTGCTTACTATTCACGGATTCAAGATCAACCTTCAAACCTTCATACCTTCAAACTCCTGCCCAGATCCTAAGCCTTAAATCACCAGAATTCTTCGTGCTCTTCATCTCATAGATTCATAGAGCCCAGAATTTCTGAACACACACACACCTCTTGAAGCTTTGATCATTTAGATCTTTTTTCTTGAGATACACCGGTTTAGTCTAGGATTTGTTCTTCATAGATTATAGATCTTTGAGATAGTTGTGTTTTGTTGTTGTATCTTGTAACTCTCTCATATAATAAGATCTCCATTAGAAAATCCAAGACTAACCATCTTGGTAGAGGACGTAGATCTTTCATTGATCGAACCTCTCCAAATAGCTTGTTCTTTAATCTCGCTATTTACTTCCTGCTTAATCATTTCTGAATTACTGCTTTGTTTGATCTTATCAGATTGCTACTATTGCTGCTGTGTTTGTTATTGCTTATTGCTTTAGAACATTTTATCCAACTCTTTAAGCCAAAACTTAGCGCGTGCGTTTTTATCCTTGCGCAGCTTTTTCCTGCGCAGGTGCTGCTTAAACTTCCGCTGTGCATTTCATACTCTCACTGCGCGCTATACTTAGCTTATTTGAGAACTGTGCGCATAAGCCATCGATTTGCAAAAGGGTTTGAAAATAATTTTAAAACGCTATTCACCCCCCCCTCTAACATTTTTCATACCCTTGTTGCCCCTTTGGGACCAACAAGTGGTATCAGAGCAAACACCTTCATAAAAATTGTTTTGTTTTTCAAGCTTAACAGCTTGGGTGCCGATTCAAGATGGCTTCAAAATCTTGGGCAATGGCTAACTATTCACATGTTCCAGTGATGAATGAAGATCACTTCGAAATCTGGAAGCACTGCATGCTTACTCATTTTTCTTCTATCGACGAGATCCTCCACGACATCGTTCTTGAAGGACCCTACATTCCAATGAAGGCTAATCCTGATGCTGCTACAAATAAGGAAAATCCTACCATCAAGAAGAACAAGGAGGAATGGACTGATGAAGAAAAGAAATGGGTTGGCTATGATGGAAGAGCAAGGAACATCATTCTTAGCACTCTAGACCTCTCCACGCACAATCAAATTATGAGCGGTGGAACTGCAAAGGAACTATGGGATGCTATTGAAGGATATGTGAATGGAGACAAAGTAAGCAAGGAAAACAAAAGATTTGTGGTGCAAAGAAAATTCAACTGCTTCATGAGAAAAGATGGTGAAACCTTGAGATAAACATATGATCGCTTCTGTGCTGTTGTAAACTCTTGTAAATCTCTTGGAACTACTTTCACTAATAAAGAAGTCAATTCTCAATTCTTAGATGCGCTAGGTTCCAGATATGTGCACAAAGCAAGTCATCTGGAAGATTCTGGATTTCTAGATACTTGGCCTATGCGCAGCTTATACGCTAACTTAAAAGTGTATGAGCTAAAGCTTGATCGAATCGACGAAACTGAAGGCAAAGGAAAGCTTGTTTCCTATGTTGCGCAAAAGGAACCTGCGCCTGCTCAAACCTCAGACAAAGTCTCTACTTCCTCTTTACTTGAAATGGATGATGATGATTTCGCTATGTTCGTTAAGCGATTCCAAAAATTCAGGAAATTCTCTAAACCTGGATCCTCGAGCAAACCACCTGCTAAATTCTCTCGTGGCAGAGACTCAAAGAATGATGAAGAGTTAGTCTGCTACAACTGCAGAAAGCTCGGTCATTTTGCTTCAAAATGTCCCACTCCAAAATATGAGTACATGAAGAGGAACAATGCGCAGAGATCATCAAGGCAGCGCGGAATGATTGCTGAAGAAGACTGCGCAGAAAAGGAACTGAAGACCTGGATAGAGACTGACACTGAATCGCTGAAGACATCGATTCAGACAATGATCCCGATGCGGACACAAAGGCTGCGCCAAGGACAAAGAAGTTGGGACATCTGACTCCAAGCAGACAGAATGGCAAGTACTTGTTTGCCAGAGAAGACCTATCAAAGAAATTTGTAGCTGCGCCTCCACGCAAAGAATCTCTTGAAATTTCTGCTGAAATTGTAATAGAAAAGAATGACTCTACTGCTGAGCGCGAGTCTATTTTTCAGCAAGCTGAAAAGGTAATCAAGAAATTTAATTCTATGAAAGAAGCAGTGGACTTATCAATTGGAGAAATTTCACAGCTTAAGACGGAGAAAACTCTTTTAAAATCTGAGATCACCCTCCTTAAGGAGCAGATTAAGAGCATGACTCCTCTTACTGAAAAGAACCGTTTTCTCACAGATCAAAATGAGCTATTTAAAGTAAGAAACGAAGAATTGGCTGCTCAAGTAGCTGATCTCACAAAGATCACTGATGAGTGGACCAAATCTCGTGTCACTATGGACCAAATTCTAGAATCCCAAAAAGCTAGTGGAGACAAGGAAGGCTTGGGGTTCTCAACTAGTGATAACTTTAAATGCGCAGTTTGCTCTGAAAAGGAAAAGGAATTTACACCATAGGAAACTATTGAAATTCCTAAAGCAAAGCATTCTGCTTCAATGGGTAAAGGACAGGAGAAAGTCCAGAGACAAAATTTCCATTATGTCTACCCAAAGAAGCAAACTGGAAAAGCCAAGGGTAAGGCTAAAGTTGAACCTGCGCATGACAACTCATATTCTGACTATGGTTGCGCCTCAACTTCAAATGTCAAATCTACGCAAAAGGGTCATGCGCATGAAAGCCATGCGCCCCAACGCCAGATGCGCATTCTTAAGAAAAGCGCACCCAAACCTCAGAAAATGATATTTGTCAAAGCAAGTTCATCTGCTCCAGTAAAGAATGCTGCGCCAAAGAAAAGTAAAGAGTTTGTAAAAACCCAATCTATAAGTGGCTTTCATCATTGTGTTGTGTGTGATGGTTTAGGTCACAAGGCTGCAGAATGCCTTTTGCGATTTGCTCCTAATGCCAAGGAAGGTAAAAATCCTAAGGTCAGACAGGAGTGGGTTGTCAAAAGTTGCTAACTCTAGGACCCAAGAATAAAGGGGACCTGCGTTCTTAATGTCTATTTTTCAGGTCTCCTGCTTCACTGCGCACTCTTCACAAGCTAAAGCGCATATATGGTACCTCGACAGTGGATGTTCTAGACACATGACTGGAGCTGCTACCGCTCTTGAAGATGTGCATGAAGGAAGAGGTCCCTCTATAACTTTTGGAGATAACAACAAAGGGCACATAGTTGGATATGGAAGAATCAGAAAAGATAAAGTGTGCATTGAGAAAGTTGGGCTCGTTGAAGGTCTCAAGCACAACCTGCTCTCCATATCACAATTCTGTGATAAAGGTTTGGAATGTCACTTCACTGCAATGCACTGCTACATCAAAGATGGCATATCCGGACTAACTTTGCTCACAGGGACTCGTAAGACTAATGTTTACATTATTGATCTTACTTCTATAGATTCTATCACTAATCTCTGTTTTGTATCAAAGAATGTAAGTGAAAGCAGCTGGCTATGGCATAAGCGCTTAAGTCATTTGAACTTCAAGTATTTGGCTAAGCTAGGAAGGGAAAATCTTGTCAAAGGACTTCCCAAAGTAGCTGACCATCATGACAGGAAATGCGCAGCATGCCAACTCGGTAAACAACCTAAGCAATCTTTCTCCAGCAAGATTGCCTCCTCAACTTCCAAATGTTTACAACTGCTTCACATGGACTTGTTTGGACCGGTCACCACTGCGAGCATTGGAGGAAACAAATATACTTTAGTCGTGGTGGATGACTACTCAAGATACACATGGGTCAAAATGATGATATCCAAAGATGACTGCTATGATATCTTGACTGCGCTATTTCGAAAGCACCAAACTCAAAAAGAAGACGACATCGTAAGTGTTAGATCAGACAATGGAACTGAATTCAAGAATAACGGTGTTGCTCAATACTGCGATGACCATGGAATTGATCACAATTTCTCTGCTGCTGGAGTTCCTCAACAAAATGGCGTTGTGGAAAGAAAGAATCGCACGTTGATTGAGGCTGGAAAAACAATGATAGCAGAAGCTAAGCTTCCAAAGTATTTCTGGGGAGAAGCTTTCAACACTGCTTGCTTTACTCAGAATAGATCATTCATCAACAAAGCCTACAACAAGACTCCATATGAGCTATGGAGAGGAAGAGCGCCCAACATTGCTTTCTTCAAGATTTTTGGCTGCAAATGCTATATCCTCTACAATGGCAAAGATCATAGAGGTAAATTCGACGCCAAAGCAGATGAAGGTATTTTCATTGGGTATGCCAAACATTCTAAAGCTTTTCGTGTTTTTAATAGAACCACTCTAGTAATTGTAGAATCTGTACATGTTACTTTTGATGAGCATTCTCTCCTTGAGCCACATTTTGCTCCAAATGATTCTGGTGATTCTGCTGAGAATGTTGAGATAGGTACGCAGCCTCAAACTGTACCTGCGTAGAATGTTAATCAAGAAGATTGATGAAGCGCTCCAAGATTCGAGCTGGGTTACTGCTATGCAAGAAGAGCTTAATCAATTTGAGCGCTGCAAGGTTTGGACCTTAGTACCCAGACCTCGTGATCAAGGCGTTATTGGTACAAAATGGGTATTCAGAAACAAGATGGATGAGAACGGAAGCATCACCAGAAACAAAGCAAGGTTGGTTGCGCAAGGCTATAGGCAAGAGGAAGGAATCGACTACGATGAAACATTTGCGCCTGTAGCAAGACTTGAAGCTATAAGAATTTTCTTAGCTTATGCCTCTCACAAGAAATTCAAGCTTTATCAAATGGATGTGAAGATCGCATTTCTCAACGGTGAACTCCAAGAGACGGTCTACGTAGCACAACCACCTGGATTTGAAGATAGCAGATTTCCAAATCATGTCTTCAAGCTTCAAAAAGCTTTGTATGGACTTAAGCAAGCTCCAAGAGCATGGTACGATACGCTATCCAAATTCCTACTAGAGAAAGGCTTCAAGCGTGGTAAAATCGATACAACTCTTTTTATTGCTAAGTATAATGATCACTCTTTACTTGTTCAAATTTATGTCGATGATATTATATTTGGTTCTACTAATGAGTTACTTTGTAAGCGCTTTGAGAAGCTCATGAAAAGCAAGTTTGAAATGAGCATGATGGGAGAAATCACATTCTTCCTCGAGCTTCAAATCAAGCAATTGAATGATGGTATCTTTATAAATCAAGCCAAGTACACAAGGGACTTAATCAAGAAATTTGGACTTGAGAATGCTAAAGCATACGACACTCCAATGGCCACGGGCAACAAACTTGATAAAGACATGAAAGGTAAGAAAGTTGATCAAACTTTATATCGAGGTATGATTGGCTCTCTCCTTTATCTTACTGCAAGTAGGCCAGATATTATGTTTAGTGTTTGTGTCTGTGCGCGCTATCAAACGGACCCTAGAGAAGCGCACTTAACTGCTGTTAAACGCATTATTCGTTATCTTTCTGGAACTGTTAACCTTGGACTTTGGTACACCAAAGATTCGAATTTCGATTTGCTAGGTTATTCAGACGCAGACTACGCAGCATGCACTATTGACAGGAAGAGCACAAGTGGAACTTGTCATTTCCTTGGGAATCGACTTGTTGCGTGGGCAAGCAAGAAGCAAGCTGCGGTGTCCATCTCCACTGCAGAAGCTGAATATATTGCTGCTGGAAGCTGCTGCTGCCAAATCCTATGGATGAAGCAACAACTAGTGGACTATGGAATTCATGAAGCAAACTGCCCAATATTCTGCGATAATATGTCCACCATAGCTGTCTCCAACAATCTTGTCATGCATTCAAAGACAAAGCACATCGACATCAAATATCACTTTCTCAAGGACCACGTGGAAAAAGGAAACATTCATTTAGAGCACGTGGGCACAGATAATCAAATTGCTGATATTCTTACAAAGGCTCTTGACGCAAAGAGATTTGTATTCCTGAGAGGAGAAATGGGTATGCTTGAACTTAGCTAACCTGTCCATATGATTTGTTAATACTAATAATCTTGTGTTTGCTAGATAAAATATTCATCATAGGTCAAGATCCATGCTTCTGCGCAACCCCTGCGCAGTACTTCATTTGCGCATGACACTAATGTTAATCTGTTTTTAGAATCTATTGCGCTATTTACAGCTCTGCGCATGATTTTAACATGCGCACACTTCGTGGATCGCAGGTAAGTCTTCTATTTATTAGAAATTGCACTTAGGTCCCTGACTGAAAAGTCAACGCTTAGTTCACAAGGATACTTGTGCAATTAAAATTTTCCCTCGCCTTATTTTTGAAATTTCTTGGGAAATTACGCTTTTGCCCCTGCGCATGTCCCATTATCATTAAATGCAAACGGCCATTAATGATAGCGCCTGTTAGAATTCCTGATCAACATTTATGAGGAAGTTGATATGACTGTGACCTGCCTAGATCTACTCACTCACTCGCGTGTCAGGTCTGCGCACGCGCGTTCCCTATTCGGCCACGTCGCTTTGCTATCGTACGCCTCTGCGTTTTTCACCAAATTCGCCGTCTTTCACCAAACCGCCTCGCTAACGTCATGCATTTTTTCCCTTTTCAGTATAAATCCCTTTGACTCTTTCTCTTTCTCTCTTTCCTGCTCTCTCTCTCTTTCACAAATTCATCCTTTTTCTCTCCTCTGCAACCTACTCTCCATCTCCCAATCATTTCCTTTTCTTCTCTCCTTGACTTTTCTCTCAATCTCTGCAAATCTCTTCTCTCTCTTCCCTTTTCAAAAACCCTAGTTTATTTTAAAATGGCTCCCCGAAAATCGAAAGCTAAGGTAGTTAGTGAGGTCCATGAACCTGTTGAAGAGGTTCCTCCTCCAGAAGCTAAAACTATTGACGACATGGTAACAATTTCTGGACCTTGAACTCATTTTCTGTTTATCCGCCATTGTTATGTCTCGAGCTCTTAAAAACTCCCTTTTTCGATTTTGCTCTTATTTGTTAATCATTTTTGAAATCGTCTGATGTTTTGAATTCGTCTCTCTCTGATCTACCTTTGTATGTACTTTATTTCACGATCAGTACCATTTTCATATGTTTTCTGCAAAATTTTTCATTCGAAAACCTCCGAGGCAGACGAACAGTTATTCTCGATTTCTGGGCTAAATGTTTTGCTTTTGGAAATATTGTTTCCTTAAGTTGTTTTTCGTCTCTGAAATGCGGTTATTTCGACATGCTTTTTGTCCTTTTTGGTCAAACTTTGATTTTTAGTGTTCTTGGTGTTTTTCGTGTTTATATTTTATTATTTCGTGCTCATCAAGTTCCTATTTTCTTCTCTTGATTTGGGTCGCCTAATATCTCTTAGTGTTTGCGTTTTTGCGCATATCTTTTTCATTTTGTTTCCCATGGAGATACTGCGCATACGTGTATCTGCGCATGCGCTTCGCTCTATGCGTAATTCTTGACTAAACTATTCTTATTTTGCGCAGAATTCTTTCTACTTCCTACAAGGCTGGGAACTAGATCTTGCTGCGCGACACAAAGATGTTGTCGGATGCAGGATTGTTCATCTTATGGATTCTTCTGGCATCTTACCTCTCTTTACACTGGCTCAGGACTTCTATGTCCCCTCTCTTGTAGACGAGTTCTTTGAGAATGAAGAGAGAGTCACCATGACACACAAGCAGACTCGAGAGAAGATTGATGTTATCCGCTCAGTCGTTCGGAATTTTTCAGTGCGCATTGTTCCCGCGTCACTTAAAAAGCTTTGCGGATTTAAGGTTGATGATGCGCCAGAAGCCTATTCTGAAGCTAAACAAAACAAGCTTGCACAGAAACTGGTTGGGGAACCCTCTCTTGTAAAGAAATGGAGCGTTCATGATCGCAAGGAATTTGGTGAGGTGATGTATCACCTTTGCATTATTGGCAACTCCGTAAACTGCAAAAATGGAAATAAGGGCAAGTTCATTTCCAAGCAGTGGGCTTATTGTGCTGCGGTTTATAATGGCGATGCTCTAGACTGGTCCTCTGTTCTCTTTGACGAGCTATGGGATGCATCGGAGAGCTATGACAAGCGCATGGACAAGAAAGTAGCCAAGTACAGAACTCACTGTATGCTATTATCCAAGTTTCGGATGAATGTCTCTGAGCTGCGCACCTTCGTGCAGAAGTGTCCTGATCTCAAAGTTCCGTGCACCAAGACCTATTCCATCTCTCACCTCTACTCTCTGCGCAATAAAATTGGTCGCAGTGATTATCGCAAGATCTGGAAGAAGGACACCAGCCCAGACAAGGAAGATTGGGTTGATAGTGATGATGATGATGAAGCCCCTCAACCCAAAGCAAAGAACACTGCCGCACAGCCTTCGAAGGCCACTGCGCCTGAAACTGCTGCTGCGCAGGCAAAGTGCAAAGGCAAAGGTATTGCAGATCCTGCGCCAGAAAAGGTGAAGGAAATCCCAAATATCAGATCAACTGCTGGCATTAAAATTGGATCTGATTTACCGCCCCCTGCTCCCAAACCTTCAAAGAAGCGCAAAGATCCTCCTGCGCCTGCTCCCTCTCCTGCTAAAACCAAGAAAAAGCCTACATTTACCTGACTTCCTCCTGCGGCGGCTATGGTTGAAGAAGACAGCGAGTCTCGAATGGATGAGACTGCTGCTGATGCTGCGGATGATACCGCGCAGGGGGAGAAAGATCCAAAGGCTGCTGAAGCCCCTCCTGTTCAGGGTACAGGAGATAGTGATGATTGGATGGATGACGCTTTTCCCGTCTCCAGTACGCCTGCCAAGACCTGCTGCTGCACCTGCTAAGGATGATCCTCCTCGAACTCCGCGCAAGAAACAAGTTGTGCGCAGTACTGCGAAAGGACAGCCAAAAGCTGCGGCCCCTCCTTGTCCTGAACCATCATCAAGTGCCTTTCAACGCCTCAATATTCCGGTTGGAAACACTCAACCTGGAACCTATGTTCTCCATGATGATTTGGACTTAGAAGATGAGGATGCGGATGAAGTTACCAAGTCTGCACAGGGCGATGATGCTGCGCAGAAAGCTGCTGTTGATCCTCCTGAAGGAGAAAAGGAAGGAGATGCGCGCACAACTGATACAGATAGCAGCAGCACGCACTCATCTACGCATAGGTCTCCTGCTGCTGATCCTATTCATCTCTCTCCCAAACAACCTTCTCCAACGCACTCTCCTCCTAAAGTTTCTCCTCCTCCAGCTCAAGCTATTCCTTCCGTTCCTACAGTATCTACTTCCTCTCTATCTTCCTCCGCTGATCTACGCCAAATTCTCCAGGCTCTCAACACTATTCAAGTCAACCAAGTTGCTGCGCAGTCCCAAATGACTCAGCTCATTACTGCGCAGACAGCTATCCAAGAGCAACTTGATGCGCAGCGTTTACAGATTGCTGCCATTAAGGGGGAGAATGTTTCAAAGGCAAGTACTTCCGCAGGCCCAGGCCCTTCTACGCAGCGCGTTCCTGATGCTTTAGACCAAATGGTCCTGGACTCATTGAAGTCAATAGCTGGGATGCTTGAAAATGTCTGTACCTATACCGCTATCAATGATGGGTTTATAGGACTGCTTAAGCGTCTGCGCAAGAGCTTGGCCGATGGGTTGCATGAAGGGTTTGCAGGGATGGAAGCGGTGATGTTGGAGAGATTGGAACAAGGTGGTCCCGCGCATGCCAATACGCTTAATATGGAAAGTGTCAGGGAGTGCATAACTCAAGCGATGACTGATTTCGCTGATGGGTTCAACGCTAGGATGGATCAAGCCATGTTCGATATTCAAGCCAGCGTGAACACTCAGCGCCTCCACACTGACCAAAGACTCGAAGCAACGTAGGCCACTGTCATCAACACTATTGAAGCTGCTGAGCAGTCATATTTCAACCAGATGACGGGACCTCAAATACAGTACAGAGCCAACTTCCAAGAGCTGCGAGAAGACAACAGAGATATGCGCAGAGGAATGGCTACCCATGTCGGTGAAGTTGTGGCGTTCAGAGAAAGATTTCAAGAACTGAAGATTGAACTTATGAATAAGTTCAACAGTCTGCAGAATGAGCTGCGCGAAGCCTTGTACCGGATCAACATAGACTAGGTTCTATGTAATTTTTTATTTTTGCGCAAAGTATTTCTTTTTGTGCGCATTTTGTTTTTCTTATTCAAACTTGTAATCTGCAACTATTTACACTTCCAAGTTTTAATGAGAAAAATCGCATCATGTGTTTCCAAAACCTTGTTCAATTCAAACTCTTTGTTTGTGGAACAATGACTGCATTATTTCAACCCATGCGCATAATCTTAACTGTTCATATTTTTAACGCATAATGTTTAAACATTCAGTTTAAACGCATCCTTAAAACTAAAACTCATATTATTTGTATGCGCTGATTGATATTTCTGTCTTTCCCTTTTTGTAAGCTAATCTTTTGGATATACTAGAAATCTATGACATTGGCTAGTGTGTGCATTGACTTGAGGCATGATTCGCCAATCACATCTTTATGGACATGTTATTATCAAGTACAATGAATTTCCTTTGTTATAGTAGGTAATGGCATCAATCATTTAGGGGGAAATTGTTGGGTATGCTTATTACTTAACCCTCCTACATTTGTTAGAATTGATTGATACCATCACCTATTTATATTTTATGGACTTTAGGACCCTATGTAAGAAGTTTTATAACTTCATTTTTTAGCTTAGTCCATTTTATAGTATAGGATTAGAATATAGGGCTCGGAGCGAAATGGAATGAAGATCTAAGCAAGACTGTGGACTCTGCGCAGGACTACTCTGCGCAGTACACCACTGCGCAGGTCTCTCCTGCGCAACATTCTATCTTGCTCAGCTTTCGATACATTCAGATCACCTAACTTGGAAAACGCTTTGAAGATGTACGCTTTTAAGAGTGCTAAGGCGTGCAGAAACGACAAAACAAGCACACTTAGCAGATCCAACGGTGGAGACGCGCTCAAGAGAAATATATCAAATGATGACAGCTGTCAACCTTCTAGAAGAAGCTTTTGAATTTGGTCTTCATGCTCAGTCTCCAACGGCTCTATATACATGCGCACCAATCATATTGTGCCAGGTCATCAACTTTGATTAGAGCCCCAACGGCTATAAAGGACATCTGCGGACCAATCATATTGTGCCAGCTCATCGTCCTTGCTCAGAGCTCCAACGGCTATATTCAAGCTCTCAGCTATAAATAGCCAGCTCATCTTCATTTCCAAGTTGCTAGAGTTTGTGCTTTCTAATATCCTTGAAGTTCTGAAGATTGCTGCTTACTATTCACGGATTCAAGATCAACCTTCAAACCTTCATACCTTCAAACTCCTGCCCAGATCCTAAGTCTTAAATCACCAGAATTCTTCGTGCTCTTCATCTCATAGATTCATAGAGCCCAGAATTTCTGAACACACACACACACCTCTTGAAGCTTTGATCATTTAGATCTTTCTTCTTGAGATACACCGGTTTAGTCTAGGATTTGTTCTTCATAGATTATAGATCTTTGAGATAGTTGTGTTTTATTGTTGTATCTTGTAACTCTCTCATATAATAAGATCTCCATTAGAAAATCCAAGACTAACCATCTTGGTAGAGGACGTAGATCTTTCATTGATCGAACCTCTCCAAATAGCTTGTTCTTTAATCTCGCTATTTACTTCCTGCTTAATCATTTCTGAATTACTGCTTTGTTTGATCTTATCAGATTGCTACTATTGCTGCTGTGTTTGTTATTGCTTATTGCCTTAGAACATTTTATCCAACTCTTTAAGCCAAAACTTAGCGCGTGCGTTTTTATCCTTGCGCATCTTTTTCCTGCGCAGGTGCTGCTTAAACTTCTGCTGTGCATTTCACACTCTCACTGCGCGCTATACTTAGCTTATTTGAGAAATGTACGCATAAGCCATCGATTTGCAAAAGGGTTTGAAAAGAATTTTAAAACGCTATTCACCCCCCCCTCTATCATTTTTCATACCCTTGTTGCCCCTTTGGGACCAACAGGTTCCATGTCATTTTTGGGTCTCGAACTCTTCGAGATACATTTTACTCCCACTAGTTCTTTAGAGATAAACGATTTATATAGAAAGTGATATTTAGAGTAACAAACGATTTGTACTCTTTAAAGGGTGTAAAATCAATATCATTAAGATATCCCATGGAATTACATTCATATGATTTAGGTGTGATTTTGTCCCAGACAACACTTTTCTCAAAAGCATCACATCATAAATCTTTATGAAAGACAAACCAAGTTTTCTTTCATTCCATATCTCATATGGCATCAGTCGAACCACCTTAGATGAATCTCAATTTAGTGTAAGCGCAGCTGTTTCCAGCACATAATCCAGAGGGTTAATTAAAGATCAGTTTGACTTATTATGAGACAAAAAACTATGTTTTACAGACAATCTGTAAACTTCTGGAACATCATCCGTACGGCTGCTGTTTCCAGATTCTGTTTTTCTTAAATTGCAGACTTTCTGCAGAATTCTCATCGAGTCCAAGGCTCAAATATTCATTACTTTGATCTAATCAGAGTACATCAGTACTTTTGCCATGAGGTGTTGAAATCCTTTCTAGCATTATTACTTTAATAAACTACATACATCAAAATGTATAAGTTCAAAAGAGTACTTCCTCTTACTACTATTAGTAAAAGATATCTTGATCAATTTCTAAGATTCACATCTATCATATGATTCGAAATCATATGAATTTAAAAGTCCGTCCCATGGAATTTTAGATATGTGTTTTTTATCATTTGATATAGACATTAATGCTTTTTAAGAATGCAACACTTACACCCTTAGATTCAGATTTCCATTATTTACGTTATACTCATTTTTTATTTTTTTTTGTTCTTCCAAGATAAGGATATAAAATCCCATTTATATGAATAGCAATACAATAAAGCAAATCATATTTATTGGAACACTTTCTTATTCAAAATAGGAAATATCCATAATCTTGTAATGAAGAAACCAAAATAATATTTCTACTTAAAATAAGAACATAGCACCATTTGTTCAAAACAAATATGAACTTATTAGGTAAAGACACTTCGCAAGTTCTTATGATTAATGTTGCAACCATTGCATCATTATTGCCACATAGGTTAATCTTTACCCTTACAAGTAGAAATTTTAACATAAATACTTGAAGTGGTAGTCCAACTACCTTTCCTTTTGATCTTTTAATTCAAATTTTAATTTCACTAACGGTCAATCCTATTGCCAAGGTACAAATTACATTATTTGGATTTTAGGTTTTGCCACAAATATTTCCTTTTAGGCTTGACAACTTTTGTCTTGACTTTATCTTAAATCCTTATCCTTATTTACCTTTAGAGTTTGAGAAGGTTTCCATTTGATATTAAGACATAGCATTTTAAACATCAAATGTCGCTTATGAATTAATGTCAAATCCGTTTGTGAGTTCCAAACTAACTTGATTATCAAGCCATATCAAGGTAATTAATATGTCTCTCCATGTTCGAAATATGATAACTTATTGACATACCTTTCATTCATCAAATGAATGTTAGACTCTAATCAATCTCAAACTTTTATTGCCTTTCTTGCTTGTAGGAACGCTTTCTACGTGATAGATTATCAAATAAGCATCCATGTGTTTCAGATACTTCTAAAGTTCTAAACATATGGTAGAAAGTCATAAGACAATTGACATCTATAGAATCATCCACATGTTTCTAATAAATGTCTTTGTCCATCCTTAAGCATTAGGTTTCTTAGAAATATGATTTATTAAGAATTCATAACTTCCGATCTTGCTTTAGAACAATTTTTAAGCTCATGACTAGGTCATGGAAGTTAATCTTATTCTTCTTAAAGTGGGGTCAATCGCAGTAATTATACATGATTATAGTTTAAGACATTCTGCGAAATATGCAAATAAATATACACATATATTTCATACCATTATCATTCAGAGACATTTAATGTATTTCATAATACTCCCACTAAATTATACACCTTCAAATACAACAATTGTATAATATAATTTAAGTAGGCTAAGATCCGTATTTCACCCAACTTTGAGTCGGCTAGGGCACGACTGCTCAAAATCAAGTTATTTAGGTAGATAACTCTTTATCAATCACATCATATGTGACTCTTAGATCTTTTATGAGATTGTTAGACATCTTATGTCAAACATGTTTTAATCTCATTTGTGCCTTAGGCCTAAAACTGTTTTGATAGCCCAATTAAGTCAAACCATTTTAAACGTATAGGAAACTCTGATTCACTCATCTTGCTCATAGATGAATAGAATTAATGCGCCTACGCTAGGGCGTAACCCACATAAAACTACCCATGTACTCACAAGTGTTTTAATCATGGATTGGCACCTGACTTAAGTTTTAAGAAGGTTTATTTGCTTAGATATATGCATCATATATTTAATTATGTCAAACATAATATAATATAGTCTTTGCATAATGATGTTAACTAATCCAATTAATTAACAGAAGCAAAATCTTGTGATTTAATTATAAAGCAACATAATGGGGACGAAATCTAAATTATCTGTAAACAATTTACAGATTGGATATTTCATTCGCATTCCCAGAAACAAGGCATAAGCCTGCCATTGGTCCATGCAATGAATTAATCCAAATATAGTTTCCTTCTCTTGGAAACGATTTGCACTTTCTATAGGGGTAATTCTGAAACTTTGAGATTACGCCAATCTTAAACTCCTTTAAGATTCTGATCTCATTAACAGTTTGGACTTCTGAACTTAAATCTGTTTCAGGAAACACGTTTTCCAAAACCAGCCATCTGAAAAAGATTAGAATCAGAATTTTCCAAACAGGTCACCACAGAGCATCTTGAAATTGAAAGCACAAACCGCACGGCCGAATCTAAGCCAAAAGGCATCCACATTTCTATGCTAAGATCAAGAAACCAAGTAACTTCTCTATACGGTCGAAACTAAGTCAAAAGGCATCCACAGTCCCGTATAGATTGGATACTTGTTTCAAGATCTTTCATTGTCTCTTAATCTCACAGATTACAGCAGTTCTAAACTCTTTAGAACTCTGATTTCTGCAATTCCTTTTGAATTCTTAGGCCGAAAACTGTTTCAGGAAACACGGTTTCGGAAACCAGCCGTCTGAAAGCAGTTTCTAGTTTCCAGATTCAAATTCTGTAAACAATTTACAAAACAATCTGAACACCAGAAAACATAATCAAATCTGGAAATTTCCAAACTATCCGTACGGATCAGTTTTGGCACCACCCAAACCATCCGTACGGATCCATTGGTAGGATCCCAGATTTCCAGGTTTTTTTAGAATTTCAGAAATTCGACCAAATCCAATATCATGTTTATACATAATCAGATTACAGAAACATGAATTTACAGATTACGAATTTAATTAGATCTAATCAATATCATGAATAAACAATTTATTATATATATATAAATTAGATCTAAATTATCAATACACATAATCCAATTATTTATTGATAATCCCAACATGCAATTATTCATATAGATCAAATCAATATAATAATCACATAATCCCCATGTTCATGCTCATAAACCTTTATATCTCATATATAAAACTCAAATCACGCATTGATCTTATTATCATGTAGATATCATATAATCGAATTAAACAATTTCAACATGATATACTAAAATAATCAACAACGAACGGGGCTCTGATACCACTGTTGGGTTTTGATGCATCATGCACAGCGGAATAAACAGATAAAATCAAACACCCAAGAGCCCGGATCCGTGCATGTTGATTAAATAAAATACAAGATGAAAGAAACATACCCTTGAAGATCGAATCCATGAACACGGACTTTGAGGTGCTAAAGCAAACACCCTCTATCGGTATCCACACGTCGAACGAATATCAATAACACCTTCTTGATCTTGATTGCTAGACCCAAGGCTTGATGAAGAAACGATTTCTTCGTAAGAATTATTTTGCTTCATTGATTATTGAGTTATGATGATTCTAAATCTCAAAACTAATAATCCCCTCTATATGTGTGTAATTGTTTCTCAAACAACATGTTATGATTTCTAAAATCAACCATTAGGTTTCTCAAACCCGACTGCACACATATATAATAGGGTATAAACTTAATTCCTTTTGGGATCAGAATTCCTTGTCAAACAAGAGATCTGAACAAACTGTTTTCCGTCTGGACAAACCATCCGTACGGATTGGTTGGGTGGCTCCCAAACCATCCGCATGGATCCTTCCAGCAGGATCCAGTTTTTCCCGTTTTCTGTGCCTTATTCAATCCGTTCTATTGTGTGTGACCCAATAGGATTATACTAAGTTGGCAACGAGTCCGAACGAGTCAGAACCCGTAAGTCATAAGAGGACTCTAGCAAGCCATTATGACTACCCAATTAGTATAACTTTGAAAGCCCAAAGTAACCTTATATAACATATCACAATCCCTTTGTCACACGATATCATATTGGACATAAGTCATGGTCCACGTCAACTTATGTTGTCCAATGCTTTCTCGATCTCGAGTAGATTGATATGAGCAAATAACATTGAACGCTTCAATTCATTTGGGTACGGCCGTACACTATTATCAATCTCACTCATCGAGTGGCCAAGCAGATATTTCTCTTGAGAGCGGGACAAATCCCATCTTGACTTATCATTCTTCCCTACAAGAATCCGATTATGCCAATCGTAGCCTTTATAACTTCCCGGTTAGGGGTAGCGTTTGAGTACGTCAAACATAATGTTCATCATGTGGAAGACCATGATAATCTCAGGTCTAAGGATATCAAATAATATAACTATTATGAGATTTAATTATGACATTTGACCATGACATAAATCTCATAACGGGTCTATCCAGTACTTGTTCTGCAACATGTACCCACAAATTTAATCCGCATCCTATGCGTTATAATCATCATATGATTATCCATTAAACTCATGCTAGCCCTTCATAAGTGCTAGGGACAATGATTATTATAATAAACATGTAAACGATATAATAATCGGGTTTGTTATCTCTATAACAATGAAGCTATGATATAACGCATAGGCCTTTCTCAAGGGCCTAGGGCATAATATCCAACATGACTGTCCTCCATCAAAAGCAAAAGCAACTCATCAACATCCAAAGCATGGACATCCTTCATCAAATCCACAAGCATACAACAAATACATCTCCGAACAGCATACAACAAATCCGGCTCCAAACAGCATACATCAAATGCGGCTCCGAATAGTAAACAACAAATGCGGCTCCGAACAGCAAAACAACAAATGCTGCTCCGAATAGTAATTTAGTCCATAGTGAACCACTGAAATCACCGCCATCTTCAGCAACAGATGTCACACTGTAAGTATACTACGACAGACATGTACCGCGCGAGTCCTCTGGGCAGCAGTAGCGATCATTCACAAGCCTAAGTGGTACACCCAAGGTTAGCATCAGAATCAAATCATCAGCAAACTTCAATCAAAGCTCGGTCAAGATGAACCGCACAATCACCACACTCTCTACAAAACAAGCACGGCATGATGAGTTCGCCAACCAAATTCAACTTCAATTCGCTCAACGGACTCCCACTCAACTTTAGTTCGCTCAACGGACTTCCATTCAACTTTAGTTCGCTCAACAGACTCTAAACAGGCATAACAGATTCGCCAAACGGATTCAGCCAGTCCACTCAATGGACTATAAACATGCATAACGGGTTTCCAAACGATTCATCCAGTCCGCTCAATGGACTATAAACAGGCATAACGGGTTTGCCAAACGAATTCAGCTAGTTCGCTCAACGGACTCTAAAAAGGCATAATGAGTACGACACACTGGACTCCGCCTAGGTCCGCTAATCGGACTTTAAGCGAGCAAACGACAGTTCCGCAAAAATGGATTCAGCTCAACTCAAGTCTGCCAACTAGAATCTAAATCAGCATGACATAATTCGCTAACCGGATTCAGATTTACTCCGCCACCGAACTCTAAATGGGCATAACGGTTCCGCTAAACGGCTCCAGCCCCAGTCTGCCAACCGGACTCTAAACCTTGGCCACGGTGGGCCGTCTCATATCATCATACCTCTTCCAGAAACAAAAGTCGCTCACACAAGGAGCGCGTTTATATCCTTTGCATTTTCGAATTCCTGCTTTTATCAAGCCTATACTTTTCCTTGGTGATGTCCTTGGCGGATGTCTTTCTTTCGTTGGCGCGTTTTGCTTCGCAATCCATGCCACCGAGGGGCTCTGTAGACACCTCGCCTTAGACCACTGACCCCGATTGTACATTTAATTTTGTGTTTTTACTTGTTTTAAGTGTTTTTCGTCAGTTTCTGTTACTTCCGTTTTGACTGACTCCATTAAGTCTGGGGGCTAAATTGAATAACAGTTCTAACTTTCTAGTCCATTATGTCAAAAATACATTTTCAGAGGCCAGACGCGCGCGCTTCTGAGCGTCAGTTACAGATTCTCTCTAAGAATCCCTCCCTTGCTCAATTTACGTGATTTTTCCCGGGCATTCCCTCCTTGTTGACTCTGTTTTGGCACCAAAAACATTTTATTTTCACCTATAAAAACCCCCCTTCTCCTCCATTTCAAGGGAAGAGGATTTTAGAAAACCAAAATAGAGCACCAAAACTCTACACAAAAGTCTTTACATCATCTTCAAGTAAAACTTTGAAGTCTTCATCTCCTTTCCAAGTCAAGGTACAACACTTTCTCTTTTATTTCTTATTTGAATTTTATGTCTTTTTAATGTATACAATCCCCATCAAAATGGGACATGACCAATACGACTACTTCACATATTGAAGTTAGTTAAGGTTATCTCCCTACATTTCAAACTCACTTTTAATTCCCCACTTTCTCATGATGTAATTGTTAGCACAAGTTTATATTAATAAAAGAATGATATTTTTAGCATAGAACACCTTTAGTAGCAAGACCGGCTTTAGCCGGGCGGAGTGGGTGTTTAAGTACTTCCCACTCCGTAACCTAACTCCCGAACCCGTCTCTTCTCGAATCTTTGGTTTTCGTACAAAAAAGGTTATTTCTTAGGTTTTGTTATGTTCCTTTAAAAACATAGGTGGCTACTCTAATCTTTAAAATCAAATAGAAATTCTATGATAATTCACCGCTCTAGCCAAGTCGTGATTTTCCCGGGGTATGTACAGTTACATCTCAGGAGAAGAGCAGCGAGTTTTTTTTTTTTGTGTTACAAAGCATGGTTTTTAAAAAATAAAAAAATAAAAAAAATCTAACCATATCATGACCTATCTAGTTGGATTCATCTCGTCGAGACGAATGCAACGGTATTTTTAATGTTTTTTTTCGACTTCAAAGTCACAAGATATTACATTTTAAAGTTATTGATGTTTTTTTAAGTGTGACATGTGTCGCGGTTTGGGAGGACAAAAGCTATAGCTGGGCGGGTATGGCTGAGCGGGCGGGCCAGGTTATCCATGGACTTTACCACCTTTTGAACTTAAAAAATAACACAATTTAATATTTATCCACCTTTTAAATTAAATTAAATTATTAAATTATAATATTTTATATTCAATTTTTTTTGCCCTCATTTATAGATATTTTTGGTTTTGCAACTGCCTCCAGCCATCCCTCCTCACCTCCTCTAGTTAACAACTTTGACCAACACTAAAAGCGGTGGCGACTAAACTACGATGGGAAACAATATTCTTACAGGCGATCAAACTGCGGTTCAAAAAGATTAATTTTCCATCTCATTCAAAATGATTTCTTTGAAAGAATTGTAGCTAGGACTGTTATGAATAACAGTTACTTATGTGTAACAATTATCACACAAGTGTCTGAACAACAACTCAACACACAAACGTACATGAGAAGAATCAAAGTAAAAACACATCGGAATAATAAAATCACGAATTAAACATTGCAGCAAGACTATGCTTGCTGAAAAACTTTCATTAACAAAAAACTTGCAGAATACAAGTTAACAAACAAATACAATGAAATAAATAAAACAATATGAAAGATCGAATGATTCTAGACTTCTAGAATAACTCAAACAAAAAATATTCTTGAAGTCTTAAGGAATAAGAACGTCAAAAAACAAATAATACTCGATCAAAGACTAATGTCTACTTAGAGAATTCATGGAATCCGTCATTGATAACAGATGGAAGCTTTCCTTTATATACACACATTTGAGACCCCTTCTTCAAGTGCGGATTCTCTTGACTGTGTCAGTCTTCAAAATCTACCAATGATTCCATAAAAAGAGTCATTCCTAAAATAAACTATCACACTAAAGGATAACTATTAATAGGTTAGTCAACAAAGGGCCTGTTTGGTAAAGCTGAAAATTATGCTCTGAAAATGTAGCTGAAATCATTAAGTTGCTGAATTTTGTAAGACTTCAATTTGTTTAGTACAGACAAACTACATACATCTGAATTTAATAAAATTGTAAATAAACACTCAAAAATTAGTTTTGTTGGTCCCAAAGGGCAACAATGGAATGAAAAATAGCTAGGGGTGGTTATTCTTTTCAAACTTGAAAAATTCAATTGTAATGCGCACTAAGTCCTTTTAGCGTTATGCGCCTTAAAGAAAGAGTGAAATGCATAGCGGAATTTAGTTAAGTAAATGAGGCGCAAAGAGTGAAAAGGAGCGCGCACACACACTAAGTCTTTTGGCTTAAAGAGTGTAAAAATAGAGACTAAGGCAATGAGTCACAAAAACAACAATATTCAAAATCTGCAAATAACAAACAAGTAAGTAGTAAGGTGAAATGGAAAACTTGAAAGTAAAATGAAAGTAAGGAGCGCTATTTGGAGAGGTTCGATCGTGAAAAGATCTACGTCCATGCAAAACACGAATTACAGCAAGTTTAACCTTCTTATAGTCCCAAGCGGAGTCGCCACTGTAGACGCCCGGGAAAGGGCCTGACCTTTTGTTGGCTTCGAGGAATGAACTTTTCCTTTGATTGTCTATTTTTTTGGAGTTGCCACCCGCGTTTACGAAGGAACGTGAGAAAACCTTCTTACCTTACGAAACCAGATATTCGGAAGAGATTCTGGGGTTAGGTTACAGAGTGGGAAGGGGTTAGGCACCCACTCCGCCCGGACTTAAGGCCGGTCTTGCAATTAGTGTTCTTGTCTAGTTTTTAGTCCCTCCTATACTAACCAAATTAAATAGTTTTAGGGGGATTGGAATGTTGGGAGATAACTCATTGGTCAACTTCACTGAAGTGAAGCAATCTTTGGTGTCATGTATCAATTTATGGGGATGGCATGCTTGATTTAAGAAGAAGAGAAAAAAAGAGAAAGAGATGAAGATAGAGACGGAGGGATATATTTAATACCTAAACCTTCAAAGAGAGTCTTTTGCTTCAAATAGAGTATGTGTGTTTAAGTGATCTCTTTGTGATTAAAATTGCTATCCTTTAAAATGGAGGGAGAGATGGGTATTTATAGGTGTAAAAACTCTGCTTTTGGTGCCAAAATGGGATCAGCAAGAGTGTCTTTCCCAGGCAAAATTGGGATTTAAGAGAAAGGGAGAGATTTTTGGAGATAAATCTGTAACTGACGCGAAAATGGCGCGCCTTCCGTCATGAGAGTGGGATGCGCGCGCCCTTGACACCAAACGGTGGAGGCGCCCGCTTTTGAAATTGTTTTGAAGACAAAATGGACTAGAAATTTAGAACTGTTATTCAGTTTATCCCCCAGAACTGATGGGGTCAGACAAGAATTTAACGGAAGTAACAGAAACTAACGTAAAACAAATAAAACAAAGTGAAAACCCGAATTAAGCATGCAACCGAGTGAGATACCCAAGGTGGGGTGTCTACAAGTAGACAATGGAGAAATCAAGAGAGAGAGAGAGAGAGAGAGAGAGAGAGAGAGAGAGAGATAGATACAACTATGGTGGAAGCGTGTAGGGATGGCAATCTATCCGAATCCGCTCCGTATCCGGGACATTCCGCACCGCAGTGGGCAGGTTTGGTAGTCTTTTTTCAAAATCCGATGGGTTGCGGGGCGGGTTTGGTTGCACACCCCAACCCGCGGGGCCCCGCCCCTCCCCGTATACTAATATATGTAGTAAATTACTATAAATGTGTTGTAATTGTATACTTTGGGTGTGAATGGGATGGTTGAAATTATTAGATTGGACTTAAATTTGATACAATGTTATAATTGTATATTGTTGGGCTGTTGGACTCTTTAAAGGCTGGGCTAAAGCCCAAAAAAATTGTGATTATGAACCATACGGGGCGGGCTGGATACGGGTTTACTAGTTGGTGGGGTGGGGCGGGTTCGGTATAAGGGGAGTTCCTTGAGGGGAGGGTACGGTTTTGATCAAACCCTCCCCGTATCCACCCCGTTGCCATCCCTAGAGGTGTGATGCTGCTAAAAGGCGAGGTAGTGTTTTTAATGTTATCTAACGACATGGAGGATTGGCTAAATCCAAAAGCCCGAATTAATTCTTATGTATAAAATAATTTAAAATATATAAAATAAAATTTAAAATTCCAAAAAATATATTTTGGGGGAAAAAAGTTCCTTGAGCATCAGACAAAAAAAAAGGAAAAAATAAAAAACCAAGATTTAATGGGTTGACCCGGTTCAACCGACCCGCATATGATCCGACCCATTTGACCATGTGTGAACAACTGTGAAATGCATGTCTCAATTATATGTCTGAACAACTGTGAAATAGATGTCTCAGTTATTATACTAACAACTGATAAATGCATGTCCTAGTTATCATACTAACAACTGAGAAATGCATGTCCCAGTTTTTAACAAGTGAAATCTAAAAAAAAAAAAACTTGTGCGTTCGTTTACTTTGTCTTAATGATACGATTAATTTGGTGGTTTCAGATTGTTTTTTTTGTTTTTTAGTGTTTGTTATATTACCTTTTAATGTTTTCGTGTTAAAAGAAAAAAGAAAGAGAAAAGAAGAAAGTGCTAGAAGGAAGTTGGAAGGAGGCTAGAGTCACTCGTATCAAAAAAATATACAAAGGAATTTTTGGTTAGTTTAGAAAATGTCCGTCCTTAATGGTTGTTTCGCTTTGGCCAAGGGATGTATTGGTAAAACCCTAAAAAAAAAAAAAAATCCAAATTTGAAGCCAAACTTAACTTCTCTCATTCAAATGTTACATATTATTTTAGACAAATACTAAAAAAAATAAGAGAAAATTCAAAAGGTGTGCATGACCAAAATTACCTTAGCCGCCCGCGAGGTGCTCGAGAATGGCAGAAAGCGGAAAAACTCTTCAATAAAATGCTCCAATGCTAAGTATTGTTCACGCTCCTAAGGCTGACTTTGATTCAGCGCCAACAGGAATAATCTTAAATTCGAGTGAGATTTTCTGTTTGCTAATTTCGTGAATGAAGCATATACGGCGGTGTTGATAGTGGAAAAAGAAAAAGCAATCGTAAGTGATTGAGGAGTAACAATTTGCGGTTATTTCTGATGGAGAGATATACGTGAGGAAGTTGGTTAGGGATCCGGAAAATCTTAGCTACTCTTTATTAGGGATGACCAAACCGGCCCGGAACCGGAAAACCGGACCGGACCGGAGAAGCCCGTAACCGGAGCGAACCGGCGAGTTAACCGGAACCGGAGTAACCGGAACCGGTGTAACCAAGGGCTGGTTAAGGATCACATAAATGGCGAACCGGAACCGGACCGGCGTTTCCATTAAAAAAAATAAAAATCCCTTGTTTTTCAATAAATTTTAACATGTTTATTCATTATTGTATGATAAATAAAAAAATCCCTTGTTTTTCAATAAATTTTAACATGTTTATTCATTATTGTATAAAAAAAATAAAAAAATGTAGTGTGGAACCGAACCGGAACCGTACCGGAATCGGATTGTGATAACCGGAACCAGAACCGGTGTAACCAAGGGCCGGTTAAGGTTCACATAAATGGCGAACCGGAACCGGCGGTTCCGAACCGGAACCGGCGTTGGTCCCTACTCTTTATGGGTGGTTGAGAAACAATCTCAATACTTCTTTATCTATTCAGTTATTACTGATCACAATTGTATTATAGACTAGTACTACAGTTCCCACCCAAGCAGTTACTCTATTTCTCATTTCCCTTAACCCACTCTATTACTCATTGCCGACTATCCGCTACCTTCTTTCATGTAACCCTAGGAGTAATAATAGTCTAATAATGAGACAATTGTGTGCAAAGCAGTGACCAAAAGAAGAATGAAAAATGGGATGGAGGCGTCCTTGGGATGATTCCATGTTATAGCTTCAGCGTCCATATCAATAGAAAACTTTACCAGTACAAAGGCAACTATAAGTTTTACTTCTCAACTAGGGCGAATTGCAATTTGGGCCCCAAAGTTTAGGGGGTGTTCCTGTGGCGGACCCCATTCAATCACTATTAACATTTTAGGCCCCAAAGTTGTCATTCTGTTAGCATTTTAAGTCTTTTAACCAGTTTTGTTAGAAAATTTCGTTAAATAATCACGTGCGAGCCACATGTCACTTAACGGACGATGTTTTTGAACAATAATTCATTCATTGTTATTTTAAATCAAATTGAATGAAAATAAATAGTAAAAATTGAACATTTTCCATTTAAGGGCGTTAAATGAAATTTTCGAAAGTAATAAGATAGAAAATAAAATTTATTTAAAAATATTAAGTTGTCGATAAATAATTATAAAATTCATTTTAAAACATGGCACTAATTTTTTTTCTCAAGTATAATTTAATATTTTGAGTATTTTAATTGAAAAGCCAGAAAAAATTATTTTTTGAACCATAAATAATAGTTTTTAATTTGAGGGAAGGGGTTAAGTGCGGCGGTTGATGGCCAGGGTGGTGGTTGGAGACGGAGAAGATGTCGAAGACAAGAACAGGGTTCCAAAAAAACTATTAAATCCAAATTCTTTATTTGTAGTGGTTTCATATTTATTTTAAAGTAAATATAAATAATAGTTATTGTTATTTCAAAATATATTTAATTAAAATAGTCAAAGTATAAAATTATACTTGAGAAAACATTTAATGGCTTGTTTTTAAAATGGATTTTATAATTATTTATCGACAATTTATATTTTTAAATAAATTTTATTTTCTATCATATTACTTTCGAAAATTTCATTTAACGCCCATAAATGGAAAAAAAAATTCCCAGTTTTACTATTCAATTTCATTCAATTTGCTTTAAAATAACAAGGAATGAATTATTGTTCAAAAACATCGTCCGTTAAGTGACATGCGGCTCGCACGTGATTATTTAACGAAATTTTCTTACAAAACTGGTTAAAAGACTTAAAATGCTAACAGAATGACAACTTTGGGGCCTAAAATGTTAATAGTGATTGAATGAGGTCTGCCACAGGAACACCCCTTAAACTTTGGGGCCCAAAATGCAATTCTCCCTCTCAACTACTGTAAAAGAATAATTTTTCTCTTTTCTTTTTTAATCGCCAAATGTATTCTAATAATTCTAAAACATTTTGGTTTCGAAATCAACTTTCTTCTACTCCGTAGAAAAAACAGATCATTCTCCTCCATCCAGAGCCGGTCCTGTTAAATTTGGGTCCTAGTCCAATTTTTCAACGGGGGCCCTAAACTGAAGCACGTAATTTACAAAAAATAGATGAAGGTTCGATTGAAATAGATGAAAGTTCAGCCGTCTTACTATATGTAAAATACTTATTATGAGAACCACTTAAAGCTTGAGTCAATTGATCTTGTTTGTTTGCCTTCTTCTTTATCTCATGGCGTGATGATATTTCTTAAACTCTAAAAACAACAACTAACTCAATCAACCAATTAAAAATCACTAATACTAATGTACTACTTTCTCCATCTCAAAATATTTTTTTAAAACATTTTAATTGTTTTCATGTTTAAACATAAATTCAACTATTCTTAAATAGTCATTTTGAGACGAAGGAAGTAAAACAAACAAACAATTAAAATTAAAAGTATTAACAAACAAACTTGGATGAAATAACAAACAAGTAAAGTAATAAATAAAACAAATAATCTATTAAACAATCAAACAATTTAAACACAAATAAAAAAACAAGAAAAGTTAAATTCTTACCTCGACGACCACATAATCACTGAATCGGAATTTTAGAATTGGAAGTGTGGCTGCTGTAACTCTCTTTTCCAGTAACAATTTCATTTTTTTTTATTAAACTATTGCATTGGCTAGGGTTTTATAGGGAAATAGAATTCCCTTAGGAATTAGGAAATCCATCACGGCTTTGATTTAGAGTGTGGGCTTATGCTTGTTATTAGTATGTATTAGGTTGCAACTTAAACACTTTGGGCTAATGAATACTATATTAGTGTAAGCTATTATAATTAAAAAGGGGCGGTCTCCTGTGAGACCGTTTCACAGCGTGAGACGGCTCACAGATAAGTTGAGCCATTTTTTTTTTTTGCCTTTCAACTTTTTTTTTCCCGGCCATTTTTTTCTCGCCAGCAAAAGTACACTTTTTGTAAAGAAATGTAACACTTTTTTTCTCATATGTAACACTTTTTTTCTCTCAAAAATGTACCATAATTTTGATGAAATAGATTAAAGTTAACATAAGATTGACAACTAAATTAATGTTACATTTTATAATAAATGAATGTAACATTTTTTTTCCTCAATTGTAACACTTTTCTAGGGTTTTACATTCAATTGAAATACAAAACCGCTTATATACATGAATTTTTACTCTTTTTTAAAAGAAAAAAAATTAACATTTACTCTATAAAACTGTTACATTCATCTATATAGCATATTACAATCATATATGCACTGTGTTACACTTCAATTATTACTTTTTCTAATCACAAAAATTATTTATGTTATTTGCGAAACTGCTGTTACGTCTTACAATAAAAGTGTTACTTTTTTAAGACCAAACTGTTACTTTCTTCATAAGAAAGTGTTACATTTTATTATGACGAGCATCTCACTTGTTTTGTATGTTAAAAAATATTTAAAAAAATAAAAAAGTCAAACCATATCATGACCTATCTAGTTTTATTCGTTTCGTCGAGACGAACACACCGATATTTTTTTTAAAAAAATTCGACTTCAAAATCTCAAGATATAGCATTTTAAAGTTATTGGGGTTTTTTTAAGGATGACACGTGTCGCGATCTGGGAAGTGGGAGGGCTAGATCTGGCGGTCGGTTGTAGCGGAGCAGGTGGATGCAAGAGCAGCGGAACAAATACTCATGAGACGGCTCGCCGCACAGCGTGCGACCGTCTCATATGAGTATTTGCCAAATTAAAAATGGGCTACTATATAACAGGGAGAAAATTTGGGGTCCCTAAAATTTACACATTTTTTTGGGGCCCTAGTCAGTCAACTAATTGGACTTGAAGCTTGGCCGCACTACCTCCATTGAAACCTCTACCCCATCGTCCTCAAACTCCATGCCAGGGGCGGACCCAAGAAGGTCCTAGGGGGTGGAAGCAGTGGCGTATCTAGGATTTGTGGTGAGGGTGTGCACTTTCTTTTGGGGGTTGAAAAAAATTTGGGGTCCGGTTAGGTCGGCTCAAAACTTTAAATGACAAAAAAAATAAAAATCACACTATAAAAATGCACCAAGAAGGACATCGGGCATAAGAATACTATACTTGTATTTAACACTTCTAATGAAACACTCAAAATGAAAATATTTCTCATAATTACTATTCTAATGAAACACTCAAAATGAAAAAAAATCTCATACTGGGAGTTTGGAGAGGAATCCATCAAGCTTTTGGGGGAGGAATCCATCAAGTTTAGATTGCTTATTACCTATCAAAAATGATAACAACAATTCAATAAATCCCGAAATCATAAATTTCATAAATTTCAGATTTTAAAACCTTAAAATTGAATTAAAAGAATACCTTTTTGAGATTGAGACATTGCTACGTAGGAAGAAGTGTCGACTGCCGTGAATCAAGTGTGAGGCCGGCTGCCGTAAGTCTTGTCTGTGCGTCGATCGTGGTTGGGTGGGTTGGGAGCGGACTCAGCGGCACTCAAAATTACATAATCGGCAACTGGGGAAAAACTGAAAGAGGTTTATACGAGGTTTGCATTCTTAATTGTTCTATTTTTAACACTCTGCACCCCTCTTCTTTCAAAAATAACAATTTACACCCCTAAACGTTTTTTTTTTTTTTTTATATAACTACTCGCTAAAATTTTTGGGAAAATACTGTATCCGCCACTCGTGGAAGTGAACCTCCCTAATTTCATGTTGACAATTCAAAATTTTTGTTTTTTTATTTTTTTATTACTAAGTGAACCCCTTTGCCAGTATCAGTCCACCCCCTTGGCAAAACAAAAGAAAAGAACATAAAAAGAGAGAAATCTGTATTTAATTTTTGTCTAATGTATTTTGTGAACCCTTGATTTTGGATCTGGGTCCGCCCTGCTCCATGCACGTCTACCGTCAAGTAAAAACTCTCTCCCTTGAACTGGAACCCACAATGGATATTAAGACTGACTATAACAAATAAAAGGAAATGGTCAGGACACAATGGGGTAGAGGTTTTCAGTTCCTTTTGTTGAGTGAGACTTTCATTTCCTAGCTAAGCTTTTGGTCTTCATAGAGGAGGTATATCCGTTTATGCAAGCCAGTAAGGAGAGTGTCACCTGCATTTGATTCAAACTTTGTACTTGCTCGTATTTCGACTCCACTACAGGCTAAATATGTATGTACATGTATTTTCTAGGTAGTTGGCAAATGCAAAATCATACAAATAATGTTGTAAACCCAACATCATTGTAGTGAAGAAGTGAATAATGTTTCAAATCATCATACTTTCATGGATCCGTACTTAGCATGACGATACTGCTTCTTTCCCACATCAACTCTTCATCCAATTTCTCAAATTCCTCATTCTACATTGGCTTTTCCTTCATAATAGAAAATGGCTGAAATTTACCAGAAAGAAACACTTAAAAACGAAACACTAATGAATCAAGCATCCATTAAAGACTTTTTTTTAGCCTTATGAATAATAGAAACATAACATGAGGATGAGCGGTGTGAAGTTGAAACCCTCGCCATAATTCCCCAGTGTATGAACGGTTGTGTGAACATGAATCACGACTAATAAACAGAAGGCTTGCAAAGTACTGTAATATCGACACATCTGATTCCTAGTTCCACAAAGATAAAATCCATGAACTGGGAAACTAAGTTAATGAAAAAGTGACGCAGGAAATAACCCCATTGTTGTGGCTACATTTTTAAGAGGACGACATCTTGGCTACATTTTTAAGAGGACGACATCTTGACTACTTTCAAGATGACGACATCTTGACTACTGCCAGCATGTGGACGTCTTCGTAATTAGTAAGTTGTGAATAATAAAGTTATTTTATTCTAATAAATGTTTTTTTTGCAGCTAACCCTTGGAAATCACGTGGTAAAAGACTTATTTCCACAAAGGGATCGACGTGGTCAAGAGTTGGTTAGAGATAAGATTGGATCCCATGATTTTAGGACAGTTGGTTATGGATATATTTTCAAGATGGTGACATCTTGACCAAGATGCAGACATCTTCACCTCTGGCAGAATTATCAATAAATTAATCATAATTAATTTTATTTATCTACAGCTAAGTAAAACGTGCTACAAGGCCTACTCTCAACAGAAAAGAAGACCAAGTCAAAGATTCATCAAGATAGAGCCCGAGTTTTTAGGATAGTTTGTTACTCTTTTAGATAGGGTTCTTATTTGTATTTAAACCGAGCTTGGGGGCACACCATCACACACACTCACACAACACTTTGTACTCCTCCACAGTTCAAAAACATTAATACTACCGTTTGGGAAGGAAGGTGCTCTTAATCACCTCCCGAGGTTTTGTGCCGGGGAGATTATTCTCTCAAGGGCTTTCCTCGTTACATCCTTGTGCAATCTTGAATTCTGCAATTCTATAGCTTATATTCCATTTGACCCTCCTTGATTTTGATCATCAATCCCAGAATATATTTCATTGTTTTTTGCCAAAACAATTTGGCGCCCACTGAGGGGCACTTGGTTTTTTAATCTATTGAATTGCTACCGATTCAAGATGTCTACTCAATCCTTGATTTCCGGCATCAACAAGTCAACCACTTCAATCAGTGGTGTTATCCCGCCGTCTGGGGGCATCAGTCCTAGAACATCAACGGGTGGTTCTAGCGGATTGCCACCTCCTCCACCTGTGGGAACTGGCAAGAAGAAGTCGTCTTCGACTCATGATGTCGACATCAAGAACATGCTCATCCAGATGAAGAACCATCTTGATAGACAACAAGATAGCACCATTCTGATCGCTGACGCCTTAGTGAAGATGCAGAAGGAACAGAAGATGTTAACTGAAAGGATGGATGATGTCTCCCCGATTCGCCCCAAAGTTCTCAATTTCGATCTTGGGGGCAGTTCACAGGTCTTCAATGAATTCATCCCTATGGCTTTAGCAACTTATGCAGGGATCGTGACATCTCCAATGATGTCGACATCTCCAATGATGACGACACCTTTTGCTTCTAGTATCTTTGAGTTACCCATAGAAAGAAACACCTCTGTTACGTCTCCTACCCTTAACATCTCCGGAACATCTCAAGGAGGACCCATCTTCACTGGCAGCAAGATTGTTACATCTTCAGCTGATAATACCAATCCGTTCGGTAACTTTAATTTTGCAAATATTTTTGATAATACTACTTGTACTATTAATCCTTTTGCAGGTAATTACATAGCGAGTCAGCTTCAAGAACTAAAGGATTTGGTCATGAATGTACCCGGTGTCATTCCACCTATCCAGCAGGTCTCCCCAACATGTTACAATCAATCACGCTTCGTACCGGCTATTGCACAAGTAGACATCCCCAAAGGCTTCAACATTCCGACCATGAAGCTGTATGATGGAAGCACTGATCCTGAGGAACACGTCGCCCATTATCAGGAGAAGATGGAGATTGTCCGAGTACCTCTTCTAATCAGAGAAGCTTGCTTGTGTAAAGGGTTCGGCTCAACGTTGGTAGGACCAGCTTTGAAATGGTTGATTCGTCAACCACCAGGATCTATTGGGTCATTTGCTCAGCTTGTCAACATGTTCAACAACCAATTCTCTTGTAGCAGACAATTTGAGAAGCTTACCAGCGATCTTTACCACATTATCCAACAACCTAATGAGGCTTTAAAAGATTATGTCAACCGCTTCAACAAGGAAGTCTTGGAGATACCCAGTCTTGATATGGCCATGGCAACAGAAGCATTTAGAATGGGCCTGAAGAAAGATTCCCCGTTCTATGAGGAGTTAGTGATGAACCCTTGCAAGAAGATGGAAGATGTACGCAACAGGGCTTTAAGATTCATCAGACTTGAGGAAGACAAGGTGCAACAGTCAAAGGCCTCCGGGAAATCTTCAACATATGACAATCCTGACAGAAAGATCGAGTCATCTCACCAGAAGCATAACAGATCCGGACCTTACTACAGAAACGATCTTAAGGAAGACCAAGATGATATTCAATGCCCAAAGATATCCGACTATTGTTTTTCTGTTAATGTTTCAGGTATTCTGTGCGCAATGAAGAATCTTGGAGATAAAGCAAGGTGGCCAAAGAAAAACGAAAAACCTTCAGGATGGAAAGATAAATCCAAGTGGTGTGCATACCACGAAGATTTCGGACATCTTACCGAAGATTGCATCGCCTTGCGCAAACAAATCAGCTACTTACTCTCAAAAGGATACCTTAAAGAATTGCTTTACCATGGGAACAAGGAGACAACTTCAACATAACTGGGGGCATATTGGTTGTCATTATTTGAACGGTGTAAGGATCTCAAGATCTTGGAATGCCATACATCTTAAGGTCTACGTCATGTAAGTTGTAGTTTATCAACTCAATTTAGAATAACAGTTCGGGATGCTTAACATATTGATTCAAACTGCTGGAAAAATCAAAGATGTCAACATCCTTCCAAGTTGTCGACATCTTAAGGTAATAACTCAGGTATGAACTTACCTCCATTTCTGAATAAACATTACTTTATTTTCATTTCATTTAAATAAAATGATTTGTTCAACTTTATTTTTACAAATAAAAGTGATATCAGCCAAGATGTCATACTAACATGTTGTCATTTTGCAAGATATTAACATTTTGAATAAAGATTTTGATGACCTAAGAAGACAACAGCTTGAGACTGGCCATCTCATCTTAATTTTAAGGTACTCAATCCCTTCTAAGGTTTAAATAAATTTCTTTCTTTCTTCCGAGTTAAGGTTTATACACCTTCGCCTGGAGCGCACGATGTCAATGTGGTTAAGGTGGGGAATGGGCACGTATGTTTATATGTACGCCCCCATTTCCACTTAATCAAGTATTTGACCTTAAGAATTTTTTAATTGGTTATGGCATTGACATGTCATCTTAAGACACCCGGTTTTTGGCATTAACATGTCGACTAAGTGATAAAGATTTCTACATCTTACATAAGAAATTAACATCCTAAGATGAAGAAACGATAAAGAGAACAATATATATTTTCAAAGATTGAGGTGCAGGTCATATTAAGGAGAAAGATACTTGTGGATATCTTGATGATTGACGACACCTAACGGTTGTTTCTTCCTGAAGATTTTCTGAAACTTTTTGAAGAAGAGAAAACGTTCAAATCTTTAGAGGATGGAAACACTTCTACCAAGAAATTGTCCAGTCAATAACCATTTATAGTTTTAAGTTTTGAAAAACTTACCCTTTTCGTATTCCGTAAATGGTAAGTTTTGGGGGCAATTGTTGTGGCTACATTTTTAAGAGGACGACATCTTGGCTACATTTTTAAGAGGACGACATCTTGACTACTTTCAAGATGACGACATCTTGACTACTGCCAGCATGTGGACGTCTTCATAATTAGTAAGTTGTGAATAATAAAGTTATTTTATTCTAATAAATGTTTTTTTTGCAGCTAACCCTTGGAAATCACGTGGTAAAAGACTTATTTCCACAAAAGGATCGACTTGGTCAAGAGTTGGTTAGAGATAAGATTGGATCCCATGATTTTAGGACAGTTGGTTATGGATATATTTTCAAGATGGTGACATCTTGACCAAGATGCAGACATCTTCACATCTGGCAGAATTATCAATAAATTAATCATAATTAATTTTATTTATCTACAGCTAAGTAAAACGTGCTACAAGGCCTACTCTCAACAGAAAAGAAGACCAAGTCAAAGATTCATCAATATAGAGCCCGAGTTTTTAGGATAGTTTGTTACTCTTTTAGATAGGGTTCTTATTTGTATTTAAACCGAGTTTGGGGGCACACCATCACACACACTCACACAACACTTTGTACTCCTCCACAGTTCAAAAACATTAATACTACTGTTTGGGAAGGAAGGTGCTCTTAATCACCTCCCGAGGTTTTGTGCCGGCGAGATTATTCTCTCAAGGGCTTTCCTCGTTACATCCTTGTGCAATCTTGAATTCTGCAATTCTATAGCTTATATTCCATTTGACCCTCCTTGATTTTGATCATCAATCCCAGAATATATTTCATTGTTTTTTGCCAAAACACCCATGATATGGTCTTCATATTCATTATTGGTGGAGCGGGTTTACGGTACAAAAACAATCAAAAGATTGGTACAAAAATGTTGTTGTCCAAAAATATGGAACCAGAATTTTGGGTCTGTTTTGAGGGCAATCTGGTAATTATCTATAAGGTTCCAGCAGATGAAGAATATATCGTTGAAATGATATGCGAGTTGGTTTCTAACTCACTTTACGGTTTCTCATTTGGATTTTTCTAGAATAAAATGATTTTTCTAGTGAACAGCAGTCATAAGGACATAGTAATCCGAATTTGACCAAGTCTTTTGGCTTTTCGTGTTTTTATGCTGTCTTGTATCCTACTCCCTCCGTCTCACTATGTTTGGCCACTATTGATTTTTTATGGTCAACATAAGTGAACTTTGACTAAATATTAATATCAAATTAATTATTTAAAGATATTCTAAAAATTGTTATTGTTAGAGATATAATTGATTTATCAATAACAATTTTTTGAAATTGATTAGGATGATTGGATTGACATTAATGTTTAGTCAAAGTTCACTAATGTTGACCATCAAAAATCAAAAGTGGCCAAACATAGTGAGACGGAGGGAGTAATAATTAATATCTCTAGTTTATCCTAACTTGGAGGGATGTTCCAAGAGCCCTTTTAGTGCAATTGTAATAGAGATAGTGAGTTGAGTTATATAAAATTATTGAGTCTTTTGACTTGTTAAAGAAGATAGATTTCTTCTTGTTCTATCTTATCCCTTAGGTTTGGGTTCCTTTGGGTGGTGATTTTACTCATATTCTTAGATGGATTCTTTTGAATATCAAGTTCGTTAAACCCGTGTTTGTTCATTGTATTATCTCCAATGACTTCTCCACTTTTCCAGCATCAAAAAGGGACAATCTAACATAGAACTTGAAAACAAAATAACACTCATGCGAACAGGGAAAGAGAAAGTGCCTGAATAGTAGAAGTAGACTCTGTTTCCACCGCAAACCGGGAATTAATCTTCAGCGAAACTACTTCGTCCCTATAAGAAGTTATACATAATCGGACCAAATCAGTACACCGAAAACCATTGAACTGGATAATCTGGATGTTGGGTGGCTGCCATGAACTACTTATGAGGATTAATCACGCCGAGATAGTGGGACAGTTGAGTTGGATAACCGTTCGCCTGAGGAGGAGAGCCTAGGATATGGTTGTTGGCGTTACTGATTTGGAGAAAGAAAAACTGTGCTGTAGTTGATTAGGGTATAAGGATTACAACCTTTAATCTCAGCCGATCTTTTTATGGTACTCAGTCTGTGCCAAAATGATCTTTCATTTGACATTTCTCATGTCCCAAAAAGTTCTTCTCATTTCTACAATTTGGGCTTAAAAGTGCATAAACAACACATGGCTAGTGAAGCAAGTGCTCGTATTCTTAAAAAGTTTGAATAGTCAAATGCGAAGATCATTTTGGGACGGAGGGAGTATTTACCAAGCGATCTCAGCGACTCTTTATAAAACGGTTATTCATGAGTGCTATTGTAATATAGATCATATGTGCTTGAAAGCTGAAATTCTAGTCATATCTGTAGTCTTCCTAAAAATTTAAATCATAGTTAGCGAGCCGATAATGGCAGCTATATTTTTATTTTCAATACATATTACAATAGGGAAGCAAGAATAATATTAGGGGCACAAAAAACTCACAAAAACTTGCTCACAAAATCTTAGGTGTAATAATGTTATTGGTGTTTTTAATTAGAGTGTGGCGGGTCCAATATCGATGCAACCAATAAATTATCGCCACCTCATTTTGTGAGCAAGATTTTATGACCTTATTTTGTGCCCCTAGCATTGCTCAGGGAAGCAAATACTATAAAACAAGGTGACAAGAAGCAACTAAACAGGGAAAAATATGCAACAATGCTTATGCTCTTCTTTCCCTTCTTTGTAGCCTGACCAATTTGTTTTGTTTCCTTCCGAATTTCTTAACAAACCATTCATGATACCTTGAGCCAATATAATTGCCAACAATCAACCCAACAATTGGCCCACTTCCCAAACCTAACGATATAACAATCCAGTCCACTCCATCATCAGAATCATCACCTTTTTTATCGATCAAAGGTACCTGTCTATTCCCACATTTCATGGATAAAGGTTCTCCACACAAACCTGGATTTCCTTTATAAGAGTTGTTTTGGAATGTGTTGAATTGTTTCCCTTGTGGAATTGGACCTAAGAGATGGTTATAAGAGACATTTAAGAATGCAAGAAAGGTTAGATCCGCCAATTGTTGAGGGATATTTCCTGAGAGCCTGTTTCGAGAAAGATCCAAACATTCAAGTTTTGTTAGGTTCTGAAAGGAGATAGGGATATAACCACTCAGATAGTTGCTGGAAAGATTGAGTAACTGCAGGCCCTGTAGTTGTCCAAAAGATTCCGGGATCTCTCCAAAGAACTTGTTGCTGGAGAGATCGACCATTGTGAATATGTTTAAGACCTTCTCATACTTTGTTTTTACACCCTTGTTTGTGATGGTCATGGAGAAATCATAGCTTGCAGTCCATATACTGTCCACATAAAACATTTCATCTACAAGCAAATATGATGGACTAAAAGATGTCATCTTCATCGCCGTCCAACTTTGGATGTACTCTCGTGGTAAATCTCCTGTAAAAGCATTGTTAGATAAGTCAATTATGCTCATCTTTTGGAATTGAGGTGAGTTGCTTTCTCGTGAACTCTTTAATTCACCATGGAATTTGTTGGAACGGAGAATCAGAACCTGCAAGTGCCCAAGAATACCCAACCATGTAGGGAAAACATCCTCCAGACTATTACCTGCAAGATCAAGAACTCTGAGCATGGTGCAGTTCGTTAATGATCTTGGTAGCCTCCCCTCCAACTGATTTTCTTTAACGTCGATCATCTCCAACTTGCTTCCCTTTGCAAACATGTTAGGAATCGTACCGTAAAGGTTGTTTCCTTTAAGTACTAGCATGGACAAACTCAATGTGCCCAAACATGGAGGAATTCCGCCAGTCAAGTTATTGTAAGATAAATCAAGTACACGAAGAGAACTCACCTGGCATATCAATGGTGAGATATTTCCGGTGAGTCTATTTTTCGGTAGTAGATAAATCTCTGTGTTTGGTGGTGGAGCTGGGAGTGATCCTTGAAACAAACTGTTGCTGAAGTCCAATAAGCGAGCACCAACCCAGGGAAGCGCATGTGGCTGATGCTCAAAGCCGGTTAGGAGGTTTCCCCCTAAATATAAGCACACCAAAGTGTCTTTGGTATTATTCCAAAACCATTCCGGTATAAGGCCTTCAATATGGTTTTTATTAATGAACAAAGCAGACAACTGATTTTGGTTACGCAGAAACTCAGGGAAAACCTTCAAGTTGCATGATTGCAATTCTAATATTTTTAGCTGCGGAAGAGTGGCATTTGTGAAATTATTGTTCACCTTGAGTGTTAGCATGTTTCCTCCTAGTTGGAGTGTAGAGAGTTTGTTGAGCTCAAGAAAAATGTCTGCCATTACAATGCCACTAAAGTTATTCCAACCAAGTTCAAGTTCGGTCATATTTTTCAGTAGGGAGAATGATGGCGGGATCGTGCCTTGAAATTGATTGTCTGAAATACTAACGCTACGTAACTGAGTGAGGTTCATAAGCCATGATGGAAAAGGGCCATATATGTAATTTTTATGGATATCCAAAACAGTAAGTAGGGTTAGGTTTGAAAGGGAGGATGGCATGGTACCATGTAGATTGGTAGAGTCAAGGACCAAATATTTGAGCTTGGACAGTTTACCTAGCCAATTTGGCAAGTACTCTCCATCGAATTCATTATGGGAAAGCGAAAAATATGTCAGCTCTGATAGGCTTTCCAAATAAGGAATCTGACCGGTGAACAAATTATATCCAAGGGAAAGTGTGGTGAGTTTTGTCAGGTTATTGAGGGAAGAAGGAAGAGACCCATTGAAGGAGCATTTTATGAGGTTCAACCAATACAAGAATTTGAGATTTCCAATTGTAATTGGTAGCTGACCTGAGAAACTCGTTTCACAAAGTTGCAAAGCCTCAAGTCGACTGCTTTTTTGAAATTCAGGCAAGTAGCCACTCAAGTCTTGGTTGAACCCGACGTCAAGCAACTGTAGCTTTGGTAGATGAAATATACCCTTTGGGAATTCACCACGCAAACCACAATCACTGAGAGAAATGAATATTAAGGAGGTGAAAGTGGTCAATATATTAGGTATGTGAGAAGAAATGTTCACCTGAGAAAGAGAGAGCTCTTCTAGTTCTGTTAAGTTTTGAACTAGATATTTGAAGATAGGATTTTGGAGCTTTAATGTATTTCCCGACAAGTCCAAAGTAGCCAAATGTTTGAGATATGAGATTTCTTTCGGGATTTGGCCACTGAATAAAGAATTGGAGAGTTTGAGCGTCCTCAACTGCGAGAGAAATGAAATTGCAGATGGGATTTCAGAGTCCATGAAGTCATTGTCAGCAAGGTTTAGAGTCTGGAGGTGAACAAGGTGGAAGAGGCTGCTGCTTGAGTTGAGCGGGCCATTGATAAAGCTGCTCCCCAAGGTGAGACCAATCACATGACCTGTGTCCTCACTGCACTCGACTCCATCCCACGAGCAGCAATCTGATTCATTCAGCTTCCATGATGCAAGCTTTGGATAAGCGTACGCATAATCTGATGCAGACACGTTAATTGAAAAGCTTTGCTTGAATTTAACCAAGGCAAAGAGCTCAGCCTCATTGCACGTGACTTGCTGCTTTAAAGTACTAGTAGTAGCCAAGGCAAAGTGAACGAAGAAGATGAATAGCATAATTGTAGACTGATGCCCATAATTTGCCATATACAGTATGGAAAAATGTATCTTATGAACTCTGAACTACAACTATTGTTTAGGAGGAGGTATACATTGACAGGAATCTGGAGCCGGATATAAGGAAGGATATTGCTTAGCAAAATTTGCAAATAAATCTCTAAAATTACAACCACAAACATCTTTTTCGTAGTAGCTGTCCTAATTTACTAATCAATAATTTTAATGGGCAATTTGCAATTTGGTTCCTGACATTTACAAACTTTTGCAATGTTGCTCCCAACAGTTTTTTTTTCGCCAATTGGTTCCCAACATTTACATTTTTTTGCAATGTGGCTATAAAAGTAACTGGGCGTTAGTTTTCTAACAGATTTTATGTCATGTGACTAGCACATGACGTTTTAAGATATTATTAATGCTACACATATCCGATTAATATGATTCTTCTTTTAAATTGAAGCTAATATTTAAATCTACAACATATATTTTTTTTTGGAAATTTATTGGGTAGTTGGATTATTTTTACATTTAATCTTAATTTTAAATATTAAAAAAAAATAGAAAACACGTAAAATATAATCTAAAAAAGATATTAGCCCAAATATGTTCCATATGAAGTAAATTCTATATGTAGATTATCAGTTCGTAAAAATGTTTGATAGAAAAAATAGGGAGAAGAAGAGGACGATGAATCGAGGGAAGAGTGTATGTGGAATGGGTGTTGCGGGAAAGTGGCAGAGGGGTGGAGAAAAATAAACTTTAGGAAAGATACATATAGAAATTACTTCATATGAAACATACTTGGGCTAATATCTTTTTTAGATTATATTTCACGTGTTTTTTATTTTTTAATATTTAAAATTAAGATTAATTGTAAAAATAATTTAGGTACCCAACAAATTTCCAAAAAAAAAAATTATGTTGTAGATTTAAATATTAGTTTCAATATAAAAAAAGAATCATATCAATCGGATATGTGTAGCTTTACGAATATTTTAAAATGTCCTTTAAAACGTCATTTGCTAGTCACATGACATAAAATCTGTTAGAAAACTAACGCCCATTTACTTTTATAGCCACATTGCAAAAAAAATGTAAATGTTGGGAACCAATTGGAGAAAAAAAACTGTTGGGAGCAACATTGCAAAAGTTTGTAAATGTCTGGAACCAAATTGCAAATTGCCCTAATTTTAGTACCTACGAAGAAGATTCTTCCTCCTTCCTTTAAACAGTGTTGCTTTTTTTTTTTTTCTAAATTATGAACGGCTTTTCTAATGTGTGTCATAAGGGCACAAGTCAACGCCATATTTAAAACATTCACTTCATTTATTAAACTTCCTTTTTACTACTATATGTTTCCCTAATTATAACAAAATCTTGTGTCTATATGGAAATGACAAAAACTTGTATGAGAACACCATGACCCGTCTCATAGTAGAGACGGACCATTTTTGACCCATGACCCACAGGAAAAAAACAACCCTAAACCCTATAACAATTTTTTTTTTTGGTTTTTTTTTTTCGGTTTGCCAAAAGTAATAGTTACTATAACTAACGTGTTACTTATATGTAACAGTTTGTATACATAAAAGTAATACATATATACAGAAAAGTAACAGTGTTTTTTTAATGTTTTCTTCGTTTGCCAAAAGTAATACTTATTACAACTAAAATGTAACGAACGTGTTACTTATATGTAACAGTGTTTATACATAAATGTAACACATATGTATAGAAAAGTAATAATTCAACTATTTACACTTTAGAACTAAAAACACTTGTGTTAGTAACATTGTAAAAATAAGAAAGTAACAATTTTTTATAAATGAATGTTACATTTTACTTGTATAATAACATTGTAAAACAGTTACATTTACTTGTATAATAGTATATCTATATGTTTTCAAATAATAAGTTACAATGAGTTTAATTTATCATGATACATGTAAAAGTATTACATTATCTATAGAAATCTGTTACAATTTCATCTACTAAAGTGTTACATTTACTTGTACAAATAATTACATTCATGTATATAAGTTGTTATTTAACAAATGTTACTTTCTTTTAAAAAATAAAATCAAAATACTCAAAAATAAAAATATTCTGGAAAAACACTATTACATTTCAGTATAACGATAATTACATCTATATAATATATAAAAGCAGAAGAAAATGGAGTGCCCACAGCTCGCCACGTGGCTTTATGACGTGGAATTCCATGTGGCAACATTTCATTGGATTAGGCAAGTGTTCAAGTGTGCATTAATTGACCAAACTATCTTTTTATTTATGAAACAAAAATAGTAATAAAAAGGGTATAATAGTAAGTTTGCATTGATTTACCAAATCGATTCAAAATAACAAATCCCATAAATTCAGCCGTGTAGAATCTCATTAGTGGATTCATTAGTTCAATCACCTATATAACGAGGAAACCATGTTAAGTAATTATCAAAATCAATTAGCTAAGGTATGTATCAACGTTTCAAGTTAAATAGGCTAATTCGTATCTATCAAAATAATAAAAATTGGGTAATCATTTAGTGACAATGGGAGTACTTCTTCCGTCCCGATTTAAGGTTTTAGTTTGATTTTGCGTGCTTATTAAGAAATCAAGTGTAAAACAAAGAAAAATTGGTCAACAAAAGTAGGAGGTGAGGATATGTCTAAACACTATTCATAAAACAAATGAGTGAAAAATAAGTTGGGTAAGTAATGGTTTTTTCGTAATTAAATGAATCTTTTGAGGGTAAGATTATCCAATGCACTATTCATATTTTTCATTTATGGAATAAAGCAACTAAAAACTTTAAACTGGGACAGACCAAAAATGAAAGTAAGTGGGAGAGAGGGAGTATAACTTATAAATGTACGTGTTATTGATATCTTCATTTCAATAAGTCACCAAATCATTTCATTATTATTTTTAATTCAAAATTATGCACCAAATCTAATCTTATTTAGTCCATACTTATCCCAAATCGATCTTCTCATTTGACTATTCAATATTTTAAGGATATGAACACTTGCTTCACTTTCCATATTTTGTTTATGAACTTTTAAAGCCAAAATGTAGAAGCAAGAAGAACTTTTTGGATAATGAGAAATGACAAATAGGAAGATCATTTTGGGACGGAGGGAGTATTTATCTTTGAGATATCTTTATTAGGAACTAGCATCATCACTCGCATACGATAATTTTGACAATACATATCAGGTAAGTATTAGATTCCGTAAAAGACTGATTCAGTATACTTCATGCCTCACGTATCTTCTTTCTTATGTTTAGTTGATACGAAGTATGGATGATGAGTACCTCAATCCAAATGACCAGGACTACAACTGTAAAGGTATTATTTCTGTTACTACTATGTTCCATTCAAGGTACTATCCTCCTTACTCTTATTTCGGGAACATTGACAAGTTCATTCAAGGTTTACCTTTTTTTTATTCCATTGAAATATTTATTCAGTGCAATATTTTCACAACCCTCATTTGTTTTTGAGGGTAACTTCAATTGACCTTGAAAATTATCCATGATTTTGAGTTACCTCAATCAAAATATTTTAGTAAAAAGAAAAAAGAAAAAAGGTAATTACAAAATGAAAGAAGAAGGGACAGATCTGAAGGTTTCTTTTTGGATAACACAACAAGACCAATTCATCAGGAAAGCTAATGTATGATGTATCGGAAGAACAAAACAATTGGGGACGTGGGGAACTAACATTTAAAAGTGCAAGCATCTGAAGCATTGGCGGAGGTACATACAAGCAGAGGCAATTGCCTCCCCTTAAGTTTATCTTTTTTATAAAAGCAAATTATTGTTGGGAAGAGAGTTGTTTATCTAGGGCGGGCCAATTGTACCAAACCAAACCTACCACCGAGTACCAGCCGAACCGATGACTTTGGTATACCGACTGTCGGTATACCGAACGTTTGGTACGGTAGTACCGTACCGAGTGTGCATTATTGGTTGGTACATGGTACACAAATGTGAGTTCGGTCGGTATACCGTGTACCGAGTTTATTTTTATAAAAATAATTTTTATTATATATTTAATAATTTAATAGAAAAGTACATAAAAAAACTAAAAAAATGTGTATTTAAAATTCCAGTCAGTTTTTTGATTGTTCAGTTAGTTTTGACAGTTTCAGTTAGTTTTTTTTTATTTTCTTTTTCGTTTGTTAGTTTTTGACAGTGTTCAGTTTAGTTTAGTTGTTTTGACAGTTTCAGTTAGTTTTTTGACTGTTTCAGTTAGTTTTTGACAGTTTCAGTTAGTTTTTTTTTTGACTGTCTCAGTTAGTTTTTGACAGTTCAGTTAGTTTTTTGACTGTTTCAGTTAGTTTTTGACAGTTTCAGTTAATTTGTCTTCCACTTTTCCTTCTTTGGTAGAGGTGTAGTACCAACCGTACCAACCAAGTACCAACCGTACCAAGAAGTTGGTATACCGAGTTTGTTGGTACGGTACTGGTACTCATTTTATGTACCAACTTCATCTTGGTTGGTACTGGTACAAGGTAAAAAAAAGTTGGTATACCTACCATGCCACCCCTATGTTTATCAATCTAAAATAGGTCTCAAAAATAGGTCTCGATATTATAAAAAAATGTATTTTACACCCCTCTGTTTCAAAAAGTTAGTTTCTTTTCTTCGTTGTCATTATAATGAATTTTGAGCAATAATTAAAACTAATTTTAATTATTTTAATGAGAATCTAAAAATTGGTATTGATAGTATTTATAATGGGTTATAAGCAACAAGCTTAAAATTTTCATTAAAATAACTAAAAGTAATTAAATTATTGCTCAAATTAATTTGTAATAATATGAAAAAAGACTAACTTTTTTTATTTGAGGCAGGGGGAGTGTATTCAGTATATCCATGTAATAAGCCAACTACCGAATGAATATTGAGTTGTATAATTTCTATTGCTTCTTGAAAAATTGACATGCATAAAAAAATATTTTATATTGGTAGTGTAGTGTATATTTTCCATTTTATAGGTGAAGACTCCCTATGAATATCAAAATTTCTATATGAAAAAAAAAAAACACCTGGCAAAAATATCCGCGGGCAGCAGAATTTCTTACCCCCTTCCGTTAATTCTTGGCTCCGCCACTTATCTGAAAGGTATTACAATTGAATTGGGTAAATGTGGTGTTGGTGCCCTAGGCACGTTTGTTAAACGTTGTACAAGTTATCATTTTATTCATAATAATAAAGAGATAATAAGATTATTATTATGGCTCGTGTTGCTTATAATAATCTCCGTCCCTAGAGCTTGTTAAGCACTAGTATAAAGGCTAATGATCACATGGGATGATCATGTTAGATTTATGGGGTACTTGTTTGGAACAAGGTACTGGACATGACCCGCGGTATGAGATTTATGTCATGGTCCGATGTCATATATAAATCTCATATTAGTTATGTCATTTGAATCCTTAGACATGAAGTTATTATAGTCTTTCACTTGATGAACATTATGTTTGACATATTCAAACGCTGCCTTAACACGGTAGTTATAAAGGGTATGATTGGCATGATTGGATTCACGTAGGGAAGAATAATAAGCCAAATGGATTTGTCCCTCTTCGGAGAGATGTCAAGCTTGGGCCCCTCGAAGGAATGATGTTGATGAAAATGTTTGGCCAAACTCAAATGGATTGATTGGATCAATGTCATTTGGATATCGACATATTCGGAATCGAGAAAGTATTGAACAATACAAGATTGACTTGTTGACCATGACTTGTGTTCAATGACATCGTGGACAAAGGGCTTATGACATGTTCTAAAAGGAATGCGAACTTGTATCTAGTTATATATTGGGTAGGTATGACGGTTTTGCTTGAACCTAATCATATCTTATGGTTTCATGTTTGAACCCATTGCCAACTTAGTATAATCCTAGAGGGTCACACACAATAGAACGAATCCTAAATAAGGACTATATTGGAAATTTGGAAAAATGGATTTTTCTGGGCCTTTGGGCAACCGCCCAAATGGGCTAGGCGACCGCACAAGAAATTGAGCGGCCGCACACCTCATTTTGGGCGGCCGCACAGTACTGTCGGGGACAGATTCCTAATTTGATTCGGAAATGAATTTTGGACGGGTTTAGACAAAATTTTCCTATTTGGAATAGGTCTAACTTGTATATAAACATCAAAATTCGGCCAAGAACAGAAACTAAGCTTTCTGCAAGTCTCCAAAGAGTTTGAGAGAATTTATTTTGTTCTAAGAAATCCTAGATTGAAGAACAAAATTATACACAAAGAAAATTCCATATAGTTCATATTAATTATGAAAACGTGTTTCATAATTTGGTCTAGCAACCAAGATCAAGTGTTCTTGATATTCGTTCGTGGTGTGAAATGTATCTCTAAAAGAAACTTATCATCTTCAAAGTTCGTAATTTTACTCATAAGAAACAAATGGTTGTTGATTATGATGATACTTTTCTAGATAAATGGTTTATCTCTAAAAGAATCAGTGGGAGTAAAATGTATCTCGAATGGTTCGAGACCTAGAAAATATATATTCTAACCTAAGATGGAAGTTGAACAAGTTTTCACAAGGAGTCGTGAAAAGTCCGTTCAAAAGATATACAAGAACTTGTGTATGTGATAGGACACAATCTATTGCAAGAAATATTGGATATTTCGAAATAGAAATGTTTGAGGTAAAGTTCATTTGGAATGAAGTATTTACCATCTATCAAAGATGCAATGTCAACTCCACATATTTAGATAATGACTTGGAGTCATGATATCTAAAAGGCAACCCATGTGTAATAATCAAGTTTGGAACTTGATCATTCTAACCTAAGGTGTAAAAACCAAAGGAGAGGAATGAGTTTCTTGGAGAAAATTTTACATGGATCGCAAAGAAATTTACTAGAATTCTCATAGTCACATGTTCATATTTGGGATATGAAAATTGATAAAATGATGTCAAAACAAGTGTTCCTCAATGGGAACTCACTTAAGGATGTATGGATACAACCTAAAGGTTTTGACAGTCAAAGAAAATTCTGATAAATTATGAAAGTTGCAGAAATCCATTGGATGGATTAAAGCAAACTTGTGGGAGTTGGAATCTCCGTTTTGATAAATCAAAAGAGTTTGACTTGATCAATAACGAAGATGAACCTTGTATATACAAGAAGATTAGTGGGAGCATAGTGATATCCTTAAATTAAATATGTGGATGACATATTGCTCATTGGAAACGAAATTCCTATACGTTAGTCTGAAAAGACTTTGTTAAGAAAGTGTTTCACAATAAAGAATATGGATGAAACTGCATATGTCCTTGGCATTAAGATCTACAGAGATAGATCGAAGAAGCTAATTGATTAAGCCAAAGTACATACATTGACAAAGTCATTTAGAAGATTCCGCAAGGAAGATTCAAGAGAGGATGGTTGTTAATGTTACATGGAGTTTTCTATGCAAAGACTCAAATGTCCTGAGACAAATGATGAGCGTGAGAGAATGAATGGGATGCCATTTGCTTCGGCAATTGAATCCATCATACCATGATAAGTACTAAGCCGGATATATCTAAATGCTTGGAGCATGACGAGTAGATATTAATCCGACAACGTGTGAGAATCACTGATGGCTGTGAAACAATCTTAAAGTACTTAAGAAGGACTAAAGAATTGTTATGATCTATGGAGGGATGGAAGATGATCTCGATGTATATGGATACACGGATGCATGCTTCCAAACCGACAAAAATTGGTAGAAATCGCAATCGAGTTTTATAAATAATAGTGAAGCTGTAAGTTGGAATGGTTCCAAGAAGAGTACAGTCACTAATTCTGCGACTAAAATCTAAGTATATTGCTGCATTAGATGCTCCAAAGGAAGTTGTTTGGATTAAGAAGTTCATTGGTGAACTTAAGATGGTTCCTAGTATTGCTAATTCAATAGACTTTATTAGTGATAATAGTCGTGCTATTGATCAAGCAAAGGAACCAAGGGCACATCCTAAATCCAAACACATACTTAGGCGTTTTCTTATCGTTCGAGAAATCGTTGATAAGGGAGACGTACATATATGCAAAGTACCTACTAATGATAACGTTACGAACACACTAAACAATGGAACTTCCACAAGCTAAGACATGATGGTCATGTTGGGTCCATGGGTATTGGATACCTAGGGAATTGGGCCTAGGGCAAGTGGGAGATTGTTGGTGTTGGTGCCCTAGGCACGTTTGTTAAACGTTGTACAAGTTATCATTTTATTCATAATAATAAAGAGATAATAAGATTATTATTATGGCTCGTGTTTGCTTATAATAATCTCCGTCCCTAGAGCTTGTTAAGCACTAGTATAAAGCTAAATGATCATGGGATGATCATGTTAGATTTATGGGTACTTGTTTGGAACAAGGTACTGGACATGACCCGCGGTATGAGATTTATGTCATGGTCGATGTCATATATAAATCTCATATTAGTTATGTCATTTGAATCCTTAGACATGAAGTTATTATAGTCTTCCACTTGATGAACATTATGTTTGACATATTCAAACGCTGCCTTAACACGGTAGTTATAAAGGGTATGATTGGCATGATTGGATTCACGTAGGGAAGAATAATAAGCCAAATGGATTTGTCCCTCTTCGGAGAGATGTCAAGCTTGGGCCCCTCGAAGGAATGATGTTGATGAAATGTTTGGCCAAACTCAAATGGATTGATTGAATCAATGTCATTTGGATTATCGACATATTCGGAATCGAGAAAGTATTGAACAATACAAGATTGACTTGTTGACCATGACTTGTGTTCAATGACATCGTGGACAAAGGGATTATGACATGTTCTAAAAAGGAATGCGAACTTGTATCTAGTTATACTATTTGGGTAGGTATGACGGTTTGCTAGAACCTAATCATATCTTATGGTTTCATGTTTGAACCCATTGCCAACTTAGTATAATCCTAGAGGGTCACACACAATAGAACGAATCCTAAATAAGGACTATATTGGAAATTTGGAAAAATTAGATTTTTCTGGGCCTTTGGACGACCGCCCAAATGGGTGGGCGACCGCACAAGAAATTGGGCGGCCCACACCTCATTTTGGGCGGCCGCACAGTACTGTCGGGGACAGATTCCTAATTTGATTCGGAAATGAATTTTGGACGGGTTTAGACAAAAGTTTCCTATTTGGAATAGGTCTAACTTGTATATAAACATCAAAATTCGGCCAAGAACAGAACCTAAGCTTTTGTGCAAGTCTCCAAAGAGTTTGAGAGAATTTATTTTGTTCTAAGAAATCCTAGATTGAAGAACAAAATTATACACAAAGAAAATTCCATATAGTTCATATTAATTATGAAAACGTGTTTCATAATTTGGTCTAGCAACCAAGATCAAGTGTTCTTGATATTCGTTCGTGGTGTGGATACCGCTAGAGGATGAAACTTATCATCTTCAAAGTTCGTGATTATTGCTATGATCGTGATCAAGTTTTCAAGTCTCTATCGAATCAAGGTTGCAAAACAAAGGCATCAAGGGTTAGTATTCTAGTATTCATTATGTTGTATTTGACTTAATCATATGAATGGATCTATGGGCTTTGGGTTTCATAAATTTTAAATGCTTAATTCCGCTGCTCATGTTACTACGAAACCCAACAGCAAAAATACAAAAGACTTCATTGGCCCCCTTGAAATAAATAGAAGAGATAATAATTTTCTGATTTCATTTTCTTTCTTCCTTTAATTTTGCCAAATTCCTATATGTAATCATTATTAGATTTAAATTTACCTAATAAAATAAAATAATTTATGGAGGATTTGGTGAATTCAACTATGATGATATGTATCTTCTTCTTTTCTTTTTAAATTAAAAAATCCATCAGAAACAATAATAATAGAAGAATTGGTCAAATATGTAAAGTTAATATCAGATGAGATTATATGATACATCAGACATTATAAGAAAAACATATATACATAGCAAATCAATATTAAAAGATAATTGTTAAACATTTATGAAATTTATCAATTTCATTTTATAAATGTCTTCGCAGACATAACTTGACACTCAAAGTTTACAAGAAATATATTAGAGTATATTTTTACAAGAAAAAATATATGAACACTTACTTTTATTTTATCCCTTAACATTTTAAAAAAAATATTATCAATAAGTTTTTGACGTAGTTTATTTAAGAAAAATATATTTAGAGTATATTTTTTACAAGAAAAATATATGAACACTTAATTTATGGGCATATTTGACGTAGTTTATTTAAGAAAATTTAATCATCTTCATGAAATTGAAAAAGTTGTTATTGTTGCTTAATTACAAGATGAAGTCTTGTGTGGGACGGTCTCAAACAAGTTTTTGTCTGATCAAAATATTATCAATAATTTCCTTGAAACTTTAAAAGGTTGATCACATATTTGTAACTTTTCAGTCAAAGTCGAATTGAATTGATACTGTAAACTCTTACCGGAAGGAGTAAACTATATCCATTTAAGAATATATTAAAGCAGAAACAATTCCATGTGGAATTCAACGTCATAAAAGCCATATGGCAGCATGTGCTTGGTAGCTTCAAAAGATGGGTTTAAATTTATTGATAAAGTTAATTAGTAAAATTAGTCAATTGTAATATCTTTAACTATTAGGTTCAAATTAGATCAATAGTAATTCAAAAAACGAATTAACCAGCCAATTCAAATTTATGAAAAAATAAATAATTACCGATTTGTTTTAAAGATAGAAATGGGGAGTCCCCAAAGGAGTGACCCAGTGGTAAAGCCAAGCCTCACTTTCGGTGATGCTAGGGTTTGATCCATCTCTTCGCCTCCTTATGGTGTGAAACGGTAAAAAAATAAAAAAAATGGAGAAATAATTTTTTCTTAAAGATTTTGCGGACTCAAAGATTATAATAATCTAAGAATTTCTTTTTAATCACTTTTTGGAATTGGGTTTAAATTTATTCCTA
>JAOWBW010000203.1:1368579-1596248 GCA_026119855.1 Campanula takesimana | reverse complement strand
GTGAAGGAAGACATTGCCCTTCATAAACATAAAGTGGATAAGTTTTTCAAACCCATCAAACATACATGAAGATTCTTCTCCAGAGATAAGGAAAAGGCCATTGAAGAAGAAGTGGGAATAACTATTGAAAACGGCCGGAATTAGGGAACAACATATCCAGAATGGTAGGCCAACATAGTCATTGTCGTCAAACAGAATGGCAAATAGAGGATGTGTGTAGACTTCACAGATCTCAATAAGGGCTTGCCCCAAGATAGTTTACCGGCTCCTAAGGATTGATAAGCATGTAGACTCCATTGCAGGACACCAGACACTTAGCTTCCTTGACGCTTACTTGGTTATAAACCAAGTTTAAAATTGCAGAAGAAGACATGAAAACATGGCATTCCAAGTGGCTGGCAGAATTTATTGCTATGTAATGATGCCCCTTTGGTCTAAGAATACCAGAGCAACCTACCAAAGAATGGTCAATAAGGTCTTCAAATCTCAGATTCGAAGGAATATGGGTGCCTAAATTGACGACATGGTGATAAAAACCAAGTCAGGAGCCACACTGTCGACCTAAAAGAGACGATAGAAAACTTGAAATCCAATGACATGAAGCTCAACCCCATCAAGTGCGTATCTGAGTGTCATGGCAGGCAAGTTTCTAGGCGTCATGGTCTCACAAAGGGGCATGAGGCCAACCGGAGAAAATCCAAGCGCTAACAGACATGAAAGAGCGACCAGCATAAAAAAGGTTCGAAGATTTAATGGAAGAGTTACCACCCTTAGAAGTTCATTGCTAATTCGGAAGAAAAATCCCTACCCTTTTTTAAGGTCTTGAAGGGTGCAAAGACCTTCTCTTGGACACCAGAGTGCTCGGCCTCGTTCCAAGAATTGAAGAGATATCTGGGGTCTCTACCCCTACTCAGCATCCCTATCTGGGAGAAATGATTACGTGTTCCTCGCCAGCCACAGATCATGCCATAAGCAGCGGTCCTGGTACGAGAGGTAAACGGGGTTCAAAAGCCGATATAAGGGGGTCAGACGTCGAGACTAGATACTTCAATGCTGAAAAGATAGCTTTAGCCTTAGTAATAGCAGCAGAAAGTTACGCGCCTATTTCTCCGCTCACCCTTTCACGGTCTATACCGACGCGCCCCTTAAGAAGATACTTCACAAGATGGATAGTTCCGACCGACTACTCAACTGGGTCCATTGAACTAACAGAATTCGAAATCACTATAAACCGAGAAAGACTGTGGTCCAAAGACACAACAAGGTATGAAAAGAGGCTAGAGGGGGTGAATAGCCTATTTAAATTATCAAAATTTTCAAAATTCAACCTTATGCTTACTTCTTGAATTTTACAGTCAAGAAAAAATCACAAGTTCAATAGTAAAATGCCACAGTGGAAGTTTTCGATAAAAATGAGGTAGAGTTGGTTTTGAAGTTAAAACGACTAGGTAGGTAAAGATGCGGTAGCCAATATTATGGTAGGCAATATTATGGCAACCGAGGAGGAGGTAAGCAGAAGAATTAACTGGGTAGGATCAACCGCGGTAAGCAAGATGCGGTAAGCAGATTGCGGTAGTCAATCGCAATCTGCGGTAGGTAAAGATGTTTGACGGTAGGTTGAAAATGAAAGTTTGTGTCTGAAAAGTTGGAAAATAGATAAGTAGTCAGAAGTGGTAACTAAAGCAGTAGGCAATCAACAAACACAATTCATAATAATTTGAATAGCTGTAAAGATCAAAACACTAAATGACAAACAAGATTAATATAAACAATAAGAACAATTGCTGAAAGTAATTTGCAAAAAGTAAAGGGCAATAAGTAAATGACACGATGATTGCAAAATGTTCGATCTGTTAAAGATCTACGTCCCTTTACCAAGATGGTCAGTCTTGGATTTTGAATGGAGGATATATGATTCTTTTGAGTACAGATTACAGAGATGAAGTATTAAATCAACACCTATTTTCTAAAAGATTAAATCCTAGACTTAGACCAATGTATCCCTAATGATTCAATCTATGTGATTGATCAAAGTGGGGTGTACGTGTGTGTAAGAATCAAGAGCTCTATGTAATCTATATGATGAGAGCCTAATGAATCTTTGAGTGTTACAAGGCTTGAGAGTTGTTGGGCTTGAAGGTTGCTGAAGATCTTTGAAGATTTGAAGGGGAATGCTTGAAGATTCAAATGATTCTGGAAATCTTGAGTATGATCTTCAATCACCAAGTATTTCAACAGCTATTTCTCTCTTGAATCTCAGCAATTTTTCAATGAAGAATTCAAGGACTATTTATAGCCTTGAGTGAGAGAGGTAGCTGTTTGAATTCTTGGAGGACAAGTTTGGAAGATGATGAGCTGGAGCATTCTGATTGGAGCCATTTCTTTTTTGTCATATAGTTGCAGAAGTTAGTGGTCAGGATGTATTATCTTGTACCAGGGTGGGGGTAGGGTTAGGGTGATGGTGGTGGGGTGGGGTGGGTAGGAGTAGGTGAATGTGTGGTGGGGGCTGGGGTAGGGTGGGATAGGGTAGGGGTGGTGGGTAGGGAAGGGGAATTGTGGTAGGTTAGGTGGGTGTGGGGTAGGGGTCGGGGGAATGGGGGATGGGGTGGTTGGTTAGGGGGGGGGCGGTGGGGAATTGGTAAAAAATAATGTTAATATGAGTAAAAAAACGGTTTTGTTCTGAGTTGAAGGCAAGAGCTTTTTTTCCTTTCTATGCCCATTCTTGAAATAACGTCATGGAAGAGATCAAGGCATTCAAACAAACGAAGAAACTACGGGAGATACATAGGAAAGAAAACAGGTGAGGGGGTGGGGGTAGGTTCAGTGAGATGGAGGGTGTGTCTTAATCAATTTCCAAGATTCACATTATATCACATGATTCGAATTCATGTGAGTTTAAAAGTCCATCCCATGGAATTTATATATTGTGTATTCTTATCATTGATATAGACATCAATGCTTTTAGAATGTAACGCTTACATCCTTAGATTCAGATTTCCATTATTTATGTTATACTTATTATTTTGTTCCTTCCAAGATAAGGATATAAGGTCCCATTATATGATTAACAATACAATAAAGTGAAATCATATTTAATGGTGCACCTTCTTATTCAAAATAAGAAATATCCATTATCTTCTAACAAAATAATATTTCTACTGAAAGTAGGATCATAACACTATTTGTTCAAAACAAATATGAACCTTCTAGGTAAAAACACTTGCAAGTTCCTATGATTAATGTTGCAACCTTTGCATCATTATTTCACATAGGTTAATCTTTACCCTTTTAAGTAGTCATTTCCAATTCTCAAGTCTTACACATTTATACAAATGTGGGATCAATACCGATATCCAATACCCAAGAACTTAGAGGTAGAAATTTTAAACCTATCCCAGCCTCATGAAGTGGCTCACCTTGTTCTTGAGTAAACCCTATGATTTTTCTGTCTAAAGGTGGGCCAAAGTAGCATGTGGAAGAATTTTAAGAAACGCATCATGCAACCCATCCCATGATTAATGCTCCTAGCAGGAAGTAACATTAGCCAAGTTTTAGCTACCCTTGAAGAGCAAAAGGAAAGTATTAAGCCTTAATTGTTCGTCAGTGACCCTCCTTAACTGGAAATCCCAACACAATCATCATATACTCTCTCAAGAAGTTCAAAGAATCCTCACTGGGAAGACCCTGGAACTTAGGTAGCTGACTAAAATAATAACCCTTTGCCTCAAGGTCTTAGCTGCATCAGTCAAAACAATCAAGACACGATGTGTCGACCTTGGGCCTAGCATACTCTTTCATTAAAGATTAGCCATCACTACTTCAATTTCTTCTCCCTCGGTGGAAGAAGTTTCCAATTCACTTAAAACTACCTCTGTCTCGGTGATAGAAGCTTCAGATTCAGACTCACTAATAGAGGGAATGCCCCTATCAAATCTATCAATATTATCGTTCAAAGGGAACAACTCGGGATCCAATGAAACGTCTACCAAACATACACCGATTAAATTAACTTGTAAATCACAACAAGTCCCCGGCAACGGCGCCAAAAACTTGATGAGAAAAAATCCCACTGTAATAAAACCCTTGCAAGTGTACAAGTGCCGAAGCAGCAGTATACAAAAGTAAGGGTCGAACCACAGAGACTTGGGTAAAACACAAGTTGATTCAATTAGTGCAAAAGTAACCAGAGGGTTTTGATTTTGATTTGTTTAAACTAATAAAGCAAATAAAGAAAACTAATTTAGAATGACAGAATAATGGTAACAGTTGGTTTCAAGAGTAAAAAGCAGATTCACGGATTAGGGTTCACAATTGTTATCACTATATGCTTTTTCACAATCACTTCATCAATCTCAAAACAGGGATTCGTTCACTTAATTAAGAATTGGGACGGTTCGGTCGCTGGATTACAATTCTATAGCTCTTTTTTTATGAAATACTTCTATTACGGCAGTATAACAAGCAAAGAACGAGTCAAGATCTTAAGAACATATGAACCTACACTATTATGATTTCTATTCAATCAAGTGTAATTATCAATTTAGTGGTCTAATGTATTAATTATCCGTATTATTGCAACAAGAAATACCCAATAATACTAGGGCCAAGAATATCTTAGCATAAACATGAAACCCTAGAATTGAATTTAATTAATTGATAAACAAGTTGAGATTGAATCTATGATTATGATATTTACATATAGATCAAACAATTGCTACTACCAATCCGCAAATCACAAGATGATTAGCTACTCATACTCATAATAATTATCACAAGAATATAATAAGAATTCAGAAACCTGGATTAAAAAAATGGTGTTTGAGAATCCAAACTTTGTTCTTCAATAATCCTGTTTCTAAAGTAAAAACCTGTGTAATCCTAAAACCAAATTAAGAATATCCTTTTATACTAAGAAAATATATATATCCTAACACAAAGAAAAACAAAAAAAAATAAAACACCTCTAACCCCTAGGAAAAGAAAAGTGTCGTGCAACAGTTGCGTATTCCATACACACGGCCCGGACTGTGAATTCCCATAAACTCCTTCATATTTCAGCTAATTCAAGATTGTCCCTCCAATTTCCTTAAATTCCAGAACAGTTCCAGACTTTAGATTCTTGCAGTTTAGTCCCTGGACTTCTGACAATTGCAGCTTCACCTCTGTTGACCTTCAGTTGACTTTGACTTGAACTCTTACCTTGACTTGACTTCGAGCATTCATAAACTTTGCGGGAACCTCATGAAATCACTAAATAAATGTCTAAAAATAGACTAAATTCCCACAACTTTAACAATATAAAATATACTCACAATTACATCAAATCTATCCTAAATTACATCAAAATCGATAATATAAATCCGTAATCATGGAGATAAAATAATATGAAATACGATCCATCAAACACCATTCTCAAATGTAGTTCATGTTCATCCAAACCATCAAAATATATTAGAAGTTCATCTTGTTGAGTTCTCGATAATCAAGTCAAAGTATTAAATATCCGTAAGTTTTCTTCACAAACAAAACTGAAGCACTCCAAAGTGACACACTCAGTTCAGTTAAACTTTTATCTAGAAGGCCTTGTAGTTGACCGTTAAGTGTCCTTCAATTCCATTGATGTCATTCTGTATAGGTTCGCTTTTCAGATAAGTTCAATACAAAACTCGATTTCTTTACCTGGTGCGGCCCGGGAAAATCCTCTATAAAGATGTAGGCATACTCTTAGATAATCGGTATTTCATTCAAATTAGGTTTATCCACTTGAGTACCAATGAAATGTGAGAGATAACCCTAGCAACCCCTTCTCAGTAATCTTTAACCTCTCAAGGGTGAAATTAATTTATCACCGACCACTAATTTATCTCACATAAAGAGAACCGAGACTGACTAGCCAAATCAAAAGTAACTTTATTCAAGTGACAAATAATTTAGCATGATGCACAATGAGACAATGCATTTCAAATACCACATCAAAAATGTGCTTAATGCAAGGAAATCATGTTTTCAAGAAATTTTCTATCACATAGTTTTACCGAACAAAACTTATTGATCATAAAGGCACGTAACAAAGTACCACTAGGGTAGCAAATAGCAATTCCGAATTCAAAGTTTGAGGTCTAACACACAAATTATGAGCTATAGCATACGATGAATGAATGCATAGCACATAAAACCGAATCGTAAGGAAATATCTCTAAAGAAGATAGGGAGTGTACCTGTGAACAGAATATTGGAGCCCCTAGCTTTATCGAAGTTATAGCCAAACCTTCTCTCTAAGTGCAACTGTATTCTTACCTGAGCAACCCCATCCAAGGGGTGGATAAGCGTGTTTGTTATGTAATGGACAATTATTCAACGCAATACCATCCTTACAGAAATTATAACATGTTCTCATTCATTTGTAGTATGAGTCAACACCATGCTTCTTCTCACAAGAATAACAAGAGACCACAGTAATTTGAGATGTCACCACTATAATTCTCTTTGGTGAATTAGTTGATGTCCATATTTAGTAACTATGATCATATACTTTCCTTTATCCTCGCGATTGGAACTATAATCCTTTTTGTCATTCATATCATGTTCGACCATCATTTCTCATTCCACAACTGTAATGTATAGATTTAAATTGAGGCAATTAATTGAACTCTGATATGTGCCTTCAATGATCCCTCAAAATTCTTGCTCTCTGGAAATTGTTTTCTTCCAGTACATGAAAATAATGGGGCAATTCAGTAACCTTGTTGCATATTAAGTCGCGGTCATCTATCTTTCCTTAACATTAATTAATCCTCTTGTTTTGCCTCCATGCTCAGTCGTAAGCAGAAAATACTTCTTCTGAAACACATCGAGAAACAATTGACATGTTCTTTGCTCTCCTGGAATCCCAAATCTTAAACTCTATTGGTTAATATTTACCACTAACATCTTCTCGTACTAACATCTGGCCAACAAATTGCACTTTCTAAGATTCATTACACATTGATGTGATCAAATATCTACTCCATAGTGTCTACCCAATATCCACACCACTAGGATTAATCAAACCTTCAAACTTTATAATCCACTTCAAGAAGTCCAAAGAATCTTCATCTGATCTTTTACGAGATGACATAATTGCTGCACCATAGTCTTTAGTACAGTTCATAATACGAAGCATAACATAACATTAATATGCCACATAATGCACATTAGGTTCTTAGGACATTATTATGGGATTGAAATTTTTTCTTCAAATGCGATCATTATGTGCGGTCCAACTATAGTTAAATCAACTAGTTAAGCGGGTAGGTCAAACTACATTCATACCAACCTAGTTCTTATCGAACACCATTGGTAATCAATTTAGGGGCCCTTCTGAATTAACTTCAACGGCTTTCGATATTTGGTGTTTGAGGTTATAGCCAGTTATTAAGGGTTTTTTTTTTCCAACATATATCACACAATGCAAATTCGAATCTTCAAAATTTTCTAAACAAAACCGATTCCAAGGAAAATTCATTATCAGTTCACAATCACCCTATGGCTCTAGACGACCAGATGATCATAAACATATACTCTCACAATCAAACCTAAGGCTCTAGACCGAAGGATCATAACCTATGCTCTGATACCACTCTGTCACGCCCCGAAGTCCGACATTGGATGAACCTCGAGAAGTGACGAACAAAACCGAATACCGATCAAAACCTCAAAATGAGAACTGAATCTTTCCTCATCTTATAAACAAACTGAAATGATACAAATCTCAAAGCGAGTACATCAGAGCAACTATCCTCTGACAAAAAACACAAACCTTGGACAATCTCAAATATTTACAAATTCTAAAACTGTAATTCCTTTACATTGGTTATCTACCAATAGTAAAATACAAATATCTAAAAGACATAGCATTTCACTCTAGCTTCACAACTCTACAGCGAAAGGATCACGATCTCAGATATACTCCACCTGGAAGGGAAATGGGGAGCGGAAAGGGTGAGCACGAATTGCCCAGTAAGAGACTTGCCAACACAAAGCAACCAAGAACGAATAGCAATAACAAACCCAACCACCCAGTATATAAGGGAGGAGCCGAAAGAGTACAACCGAATCAAACATCAAATCAAAGTTCCAAAATCAAATTCCATTGAACACTTGAGTTGGCCAAATGCCCAAAGTCAAAGTTGATCATTCGTCATAGTTTCACTTGCGCAAATGACACTATGACTAGGAATCACAAATATAACAACCGGTGTTAAAGTCATCTCTTGTTGAGGAATTCAAAGTCAAATAGTCAAAGTGTAAATGGCAGAGTAGCTAAAACGAATAACCGAGTCCAAATGAATTGATCCAATAAACGATCATGAATAACAAATCAAACCAATCCGATAATTCCGAAGCCAAAGAATGAAAGGGTACAAGGTTGACAAGACCCTTACCTCGAATCCGAGCTAATGCAAGACAAAGTATTCAACGTAGCTTAAACGTCTCAATCTAATATAACAAAGACATAAATGGTACAAGAGTTAGTACCCATTACAATGCATTCAAATATTAATAATTTATAACAAATCATAAGAATATTATAACAACAACCGTGACTTTGCGAATGACTACAATGCATATGCTTAACTATCATTGATGGATACTACTCTAAAACTATTCATTTAAGACCCAATAATCATCAAATTCCGAGTTCAAGTGATTTAGTTATCATTCATCAAAATCTGATTAAACCTTAATTCGTTTCAAAATGCAACTGTCCTAAAATAGCAAATCTGGTATAGTTATAGGCATTGATTCCACTTGATAATAATTTTAATGGAAAAATCATAAAAAAATTAATCAACTTAGGCACAAAAATCAATCAATTCCGAAATCGAATGAATTACTTACGAATTACTCAAGGTTTACTCATCATCAAACTAATACAACCACCATTGCTACCAAAACAGACCTTTCGTGCAAAATATATAATCCTTCTATTTATAGAACTTAATCCATTGAAAATACCTTGAAAAAAATAGTCAAGATACACTCCAAAATTTCTTCATTTGAATTAAAAATGAACAAGTTATACACAACTACGTTTTAACAAGCTTTCCTACTTAACAGATACCGAACTGCAATTTTAATAATTGTAGGGACTAATCCGGAATTATAAACATGTAGATTAAACTAGAAATTTACAAAATACAGGGACTAACTTGATAATTTACGAACATAGGGCTAAGTCAAAAATTTTATAAATACAGTGATCAAAATGGAATTGTAAGGAAAACAGGGACCATGTTGCAGTTTTCAAAATTGGCTTTCTTTAAGCCCATAAACAACCCAGAACCATTCATTTATGTTCCAATAACGAAGTTGAACTATTTAATCTACAAGTACTTATTCTTTAATTAAAATACAAAATCCAAATTAGCCAACTTAAAATCACAAACACACATAAACAAAGAAAATATACACACACCATTTCAACCAAGAACACACATACATAGAGATATAAAATACCATTAACAATAATTATTCATGTAATCTTTCACTAATAAACAACAAAGATTTACAAAATTTGATATTAAAAGTATTTACCAATTAGTTTCTTCAATTTTCTAAGTTGAAACCCCCTTTATTTCCATGATCTCCGTTTCTTACTCCCCTGTTCTCTCTGTTTTCCTCTCTCTTTGTTTTCCTTGCCCACGTACAATTTGGATAATGACGAATGTATGGGAAAAAGTATATGACTATGTGGTGAATGGGTGGTCAGCCTAAGTGAAAGATGGTAGCCAAATTTGACTTACACCTCATCCTATGTCCATGTGAATCACATTTGGATCATTTTTACACATTGAAGACATGGAACCCACACTTAAATCTTACCTACAAAATTCTCTATACTCAATATCATAAACGAATTTCATTTCTTTTATTATTTTTTATTTATTTATTTAATAAACTACAAATATACCCTTATAACTACTACATCCGTCTCAAAATATAATTTGCACTAATTATTATTATGTTGACTTATATTTATAAAGTTACTCCCTCCCTCTCAAAATAAGTTGGACTAATTATTAAATTACTATATTTAAAATACTAACATAATTCATAAAGATGCAAAACCAAGTTATCCTCTAATGCACACATATAAAAATTGTCAAGTATATACATGCAATATGGATCGATTATTCGGGGTGTCAAAGGCGTAGAAAGGAAGAAGCTCTTGCCTTCAACTCAGAACAAAACCTTTTTTTTTTACTCATATTAAAATTATTTTTTACCAATTCCCCACCGCCCCCCCCCCTAACCCACCACCCCATCCCCCATTCCCCAACCCCTACCCCACACCCACCTAACCTACCACAATTCCCCTTCCCTACCCACCACCCCTACCCTATCCCACCCCACCCCAGCCCCCACCACACATTCACCATACTCCTACCCACCCCACCCCACCCCACCACCATCACCCTAACCCCACCCCACTCCACCTTATTCAAGATTGTATTTCCACCGGAAAACATTTATCTTAAATTTATCAAACACATGAAAATGTTTTTCAGATAACATTTTATTTAGATTTAACAAACAACTGAAAACATGTTCTTGTCATTTTCCGAAGAACATTCATTTTTCAGAAAACATTCTTCGGAAAATCATTTTCAGAAAGTCATTTTACGCGAAAAACGGAGCCCAAGCTAGAAATTTCTGTGATTCAAAACTCTTTCAGCAAAGCTTCAATAGTTCAATCAAAATCTTGACTAGGGACTCTCACAGTCTGGTACTGAGAAGTATCCATCACAGAAATAACATATAAGGGAACAGAAGGGGAAAACTTGAGGTTTATAAAAGAAAGTGTGAAAAGTGAAGCCCGGATATCCCTACCACTTCAAGTATTTATGTTAAAATTCTACCTCTAAGTTCTTGGGTATTGGATATCGGATATGGATCCCACATTTGTATAAATGTGTAAGACTTGAGAAATGGAATGACTACTTAAAAGGGTAAAGATTAACCTATGTGGAAATAATGATGCAAAGGTTGCAACATTAATCATAGGAACTTGCGAAGTGTCTTTACCTAGAAGGTTCATATTTGTTTTGAACAAATAGTGTTATGATCATACTTTAAGTAGAAATATTATTTTGTTAGAAGATAATGGATATTTCTTATTTTGAATAAGAAGGTGCACCATTAAATATGATTCACTTTATTGTATTGTTAATCATATAATGGGACCTTATATCCTTATCTTGGAAGAACAAAATAATAAGTATAACATAAATAATGGAAATCTGAATCTAAGGATGTAAGCGTTACATTCTTAAAAGCATTGATGTCTATATCAATGATAAGAATACACATATATAAAATTCCATGGGACGGACTTTTAAACTCACATGATTTCGAATCATGTGATATATGTGAATCTTGGAAATTGATTAAGACACCCCTCCATCTCACTGAACCCTACCCCCACCCCCTCAACCTGTTTTCTTTCCTATGTATCTCCCGTAGTTTCTTCGTTTGTTTGAATGCTCTTGATCTCTTCCATGACCTTATTTCAAGAATGGGCATAGAAAGGAAAAAGCTCTTGCCTTCAACTCAGAACAAAACCGTTTTTTACTCATATTAAAATTATTTTTTACCAATTCCCCACCGCCCCCCCCCCCTAACCAACCACCCCATCCCCCATTCCCCCGACCCCTACCCTACACCCACCTAACCTACCACAATTCCCCTTCCCTACCCACCACCCCTACCCTATCCCACCCTACCCCAGCCCCCACCACACATTCACCCTACTCCTACCCACCCCACCCCACCACCATCACCCTAACCCTACCCCCACCCTGGTACAAGATAATACATCCTGACCACTAACTTCTGCAACTATATGACAAAAAAGAAATGGGCTCCAATTAGAATGCTCCAGCTCATCATCTTCCAAACTTGTCCTCCAAGAATTCAAACAGCTACCTCTCTCACTCAAGGCTATAAATAGTCCTTGCATTCTTCATTGAAAAATTGCTGAGATTCAAAGAGAGAAATAGCTGTTGAAATACTTGGTGATTGAAGATCATACTCAAGATTTCCAGAATCATTTGAATCTTCAAGCATTCCCCTTCAAATCTTCAAAGATCTTCAGCAACCTTCAAGCCCAACAAATCTCAAGCCTTGTAACACTCAAAGATTCATTAGGCTCTCAATCATATAGATTACATAGAGCTCTTGATTCTTACACACACATACACCCCAATTGATCAATCACATATATTGAATCATTAGGGATACATTGGTCTAAGTCTAGGATTTAATCTTTATAGAAAGTAGGTGTTGATTTAATACTTCATCTCTGTAATCTGTACTCAAAAGAATCAATATATCCTCCATTCAAAATCCAAGACTGACCATCTTGGTAAAGGACGTAGATCTTTTAACAGATCGAACATTTCCAAATCATCGTGTCATTTACTTATTGCCCTTTACTTTTTGCAAATTTACTTTCAGCAATTGTTCTTATTGTTTATATTAATCTTGTTTGTCGTTTAGTGTTTTGATCTTTACAGCTATTCAAATTATTATGAATTGTGTTTGTTGATTGCCTACTGCTTTAGTTACCACTTCTGACTACTTATCTATTTTCCAAAACTTTCAGACACAAACTTTCATTTTCAACCTACCTAGTCAACATCTTTACCTACCGCAGATTGCGATTGACTACCGCAATCTGCTTACCGCATCTTGCTTACCGCGGTTGATCCTACCCAGTTAATTCTTCTGCTTACCTCCTCGGTTGCCATAATATTGCCTACCGTAATATTGGCTACCGCATCTTTACCTACCTAGTCGTTTTAACTTCAAAACCAACTCTACCTCATTTTTATCGAAAACTTCCACTGTGCATTTTACTATTGAACTTGTGATTTTTTCTTGACTGTAAAATTCAAGAAGTAAGCATAAGGTTGAATTTTGAAAAATGGTTGATAATTTTAAATAGGCTATTCACCCCCTCTAGCCTCTTTTCATACCCTTGTTGTGTCTTTGGGACCAACAGTCTTTCTCGGTTTATAGGTGATGTCGAATTCGGTTAGTTCAATGGACCAGTTGAGTAGTCGGTCGGAACTATCCATCTTGTGAAGTATCTTCTTAAGGGGCGCGTCGGTATAGACCGTGAAGGGGTGAGCGGAGAAATAGGCGCGTAACTTTCTTGCTGCTATTACTAAGGCTAAAGCTATCTTTTCAGCATTGAAGTATCTAGTCTCGACGTCTGACAGCCCCTTATATCGGCTTTTGAACCCCGTTTACCTCTCGTACCAGGACCGCTGCTATGGCATGATCTGTGGCTGCGAGGAACACGTAAATCATTTCTCCCATGATAGGGATGCTGAGTAGGGGTAGAGACCCCAGATATCTCTTCAATTCTTGGAACGAGGCCGAGCACTCTGGTGTCCAAGAGAAGTTCTTTGCACCCTTCAAGACCTTAAAAAAGGGTAGGGATTTTTCTTCCGATTTAGCAATGAACTTCCAAGGGTGGTAACTCTTCCATTCAATCTTCGAACCTTTTTTATGCTGGTCAGCTCTTTCATGTCTGTTAGCGCTTGGATTTTCTCCGGGTTGGCCTCAATGCCCCTTTGTGAGACCATGAAGCCTAGAAACTTGCCTGCCATGACCTCAGATACGCACTTGATGGGGTTGAGCTTCATGTCATTGGATTTCAAGTTTTCTATCGTCTCTTTTAGGTCGACAGTGTGGCTTCCTGACTTGGTTTTTATCACCATGTCGTCAATTTAGGCATCCATATTCCTTCGAATCTGAGATTTGAAGACCTTATTGACCATTCTTTGGTAGGTTGCTCTGGTATTCTTTAGACCAAAGGGCATCATTACATAGCAATAAATTCTGCCAGCCACTTGGAATGCCGTGTTTTCAATGTCTTCTTCTGCAATTTTAACTTGGTTATAACCCAAGTAAGCATCAAGGAAGCTAAGTGTCTGGTGTCCTGCAATGGAGTCTACATGCTTATCAATCCTTAGGAGCCGGTAACTATCTTTGGGGCAAGCCTTATTGAGATCTGTGAAGTCTACACACATCCTCTATTTGCCATTCTGTTTGACGACCATGACTATGTTGGCCTACCATTCTGGATATGTTGCTTCCCTAATTCTGCCGGTTTTCAATAGTTATTCCACTTCTTCTTCAATGGCCTTTTCCTTATCTCTGGAGAAGAATCTTCATGTATGTTTGATGGGTTTGAAAAACTTATCCACTTTATGTTTATGAAGGGCAATGTCTTCCTTCACCCCGACCATGTCTTCTACTTTCCACGCAAATACGTCCAAGTTGTCTTTAAGTAGGGAGATGATTTCTTCTCTTTCTTCTGGGGGAGTTATTTTCCAATCCTGATCTTCTGTTCAGGATAGTCCGGGTTGATTACGACCTCTTCAAGTTAGTCAACCGGTTTGAGTTCTGGTCCATCCCTGAATTCCAAGGTTTCTATGATAATCTCCCTAACTCGCTCTTTGTTCTTTCCTTCCAGGCTCAGGTTTTCCAAGTCTAGGAGTTGATCAACCTCGGTTTCGATGTGAGTAGGTTCTGTGGTCCTCGAGTTTGGGACGAGAGCAAGGGTCAAGTCACTCAGCTCGTCGGAAGCTATATTAAGGGAAATAGAGCCAAAACCTTCAAATCCATAGGTGACCTCGACTTCTTCCAGAGCGTCCTTGGTTTTGAGAATTACCCATTCCTCTAGAAGGTCTTCAACTGCTTTAAGAATCACACTGATATTTGATGTCGACTTGGTAACCTTGGTCATCCTGGAAAGAGTAATGTTCTTTTCCAGAGTGTCAATCTCCATCTTGTTTTTAGTCTTTCTGGATTTCATGACATGTTCTAAGAAATCTTTGGGAGTGCCCAATATACATCCAATATCTGTTGGGGTGGGGAACTTCACCCTTTGGTGAGGGAGGGAGGGAGGCAACCATGCCGAGTCTTCCTTGGCTAGGAGAGCCTAAGATAGCATGGTAGTCGCTGGCTAAATCTATGACAATGAAGGTAACTGTTGCAGAAGCCCTGTAAGGGTAGTCTCCAACTTCGAGCAATAGGTATACTGTCCCTTTTTCTTCTGCCTTGTGATTCGTAAACCCTTCTAACCTTCCATTGTAAGGAGATAGCATGCTATCTCGTAACTCAATCTCTTTAAAGGTGCTATAATAGAGTATATCTTTAGCGGCCTCCGAGTCAATAAGGAGTCTTTCAGATTCACAGTTATCTATCCTTCCCTTGATTATTAGTGGATGCTCCCTCGTTGCCTTGTTTCCGGCCAATTCATTCGGGGGAAAACTGATCACCTCTTCTCCCTTGCGGATACACGGGGGAATGTGGTACACCTTACTCAGCTCTTGAATCTGTTCTTTCAACTTGGTATTCGAGGGGATCTCTTCTCGTATGACTCCAATCAATTTGGCTCTGGGAGGCCTATCTCCTTGTTCTTCCTAATTCCCTTCTTCCCTTGGACGCTTGTGTAGATACCCCGGGGAAAGCCCACTACTTAGCTAGAGCGGTGGAAGGATCCTAGGATGTCTAACTTGTTTTAATTATAGAGTCACCACCTATGTTTTAGAGGAACATAAGAAAAACCTAATATTTAGCCTAAGTTTGATTACGAAAACAGAGATTCTTGTTATGAGGTTCGGGGATTAGGTTACGAGATGGGAAGTACTTAAACACCCATCTCGTTCGACTAATGTCGGTCTTGCTTGTTCAAAGTCTACATATAATAAAATGTTCTTCCTATTCTTGATGATAAAAGGGGGTTTTAAAAGGTGTTTTGGAATGTAAGGAGATAACTCCTTGACTAGCTTCAATGAAGTGAAGTAGTCGTTGGTGTCATGTCCCAAAATGATTTGAGTGATTACACGTTTGATGAAATAAAAGAGAAGAAAAGAGATGAAGTAGAGAAGAAGAGGAGAAATGGAGTTTTACCTAAACTTCAAGTGACTTCAAACACTTCTTGATGAATTACTTTGAAAAATGCCTTGGAAATGATTTGTGTATAGTTTTTGTAAGTAGAGTTTTCGGTCCTTTGAAATGGTGGATTAGGGGGGTTTTTATAGTTGAAAACCATATGTTTTTGGTGCCAAAAATCAGTCACCAAGAATTCTTTCCCGGGCAAATCATGTAAAAATGAGTAAAGGCGAGATTCTTGGACAAAAATCTTTAACTGTCGCCCAGAGGAGCGCGCTTCCTACCTCGGGGGCGGAAGGCGCGCGCGTCTGGCTCCTATGGTCGGAGGCGCGTGACTCAGAAATGGCCTTTTTGATAGAATGGACTAGGAAGTCAGCCCTGTTATTTAGTTTAGTCCCTGGACTTAATGGAGTCAGTCAGGAACTTAACGAAAGTGACAGAAACTAACAAAAAAACACTTAAAATAGGGAGAAACACAAAATCAAATGTGCAATCGGGGTGAGTGATCCAAGGCGGGGTGTCTACAGAGCCCCTCGGCGACATGGATTGCAAAGAAAAATGCGTCGACGAAAGAAAGTACACCCGCCGAGGATATCACTAAGAAAAAGCAAAGACTCGATGAAAGAAGGAATTTGAAATTGCGAGAGATAGACGTACGCTCCCTGTGTGAGCGGCTTTTGTTGATAGAGGAGGTGGCGTGATCCGTTTGTAAATCCGCCAGCTGAATCCGTTAGTGAATCCGCTTGATGAAGCCTTTAGTGAATCCATCCGTTGGTGAACCTTGTTGACGAATCCGTTGATGAATCCGTTAGATGAATCCGTTAGTGAATGAGTCCGTTGGTGAACCTTGTTGACGAATCTGTTGATGAATCCGTTAGATGAATCCGTTAGTGAATCCTTGAATGAGTCTGTTGGTGAACCCTGTTGACGAATTTGTTGTTGAATCCGTTAGTGAATCCTTGAATGAGTTCGTTGGTGAACCCTGTTGACGAATCTGTTGGTGAATCCGTTAAATGAATCCGTTAGTGAATCCCTTGAATGAGTCCGTTGGTGATCCCTTGTTGACGAATCCGTTGGTGAATCCGTTAGATGAATCCGTAAGTGAATCCCTTGATTGAGTCCATTGGTGAACCCTTGTTGACGAATCCGTTGGTGAATCCGTTAGATGAACCCGTTCGTGAATCCCTTGAATGAGTCCGTTGGTGAACCCTGTTGACGAATCCGTTGGTGAATCCTTTAGATGAATCCGTTGGTGAATCCCTTGAATGAGTCCGTTGGTGAACCCTTGTTGACGAATCTGGTGAATCCTTTAGATGAATCCGTTAGTGAATCCCTTGAATGATTCCGTTAGTGAACCCTTGTTGACGAATCTGTTGGTGAATCTGTTAGATGAACCCGTTAGTGAATCCCTTGAATGAGTTCGTTGGTGAACCCTTGTTGACGAATCCGTTGGTAAATCTGTTAGATGAACCCGTTAGTGAATCCCTTGAATGAGTCTGTTGGTGAACCCTTGTTGACGAATCCGTTAGTGAATTCGTTAGATGAATCCGTTGGTGAATCCCTTGAATGAGTCCGTTGGTGACCCCTGTTGACGAATCCGTTGGTGAATCTGTTAGACGAATCCGTTAGTGAATCCCTTAAATGAGTCCGTTAGTGAACCCTTGTTGACGAATCCGTTGGTGAATCCGTTAGATGAATCCGTTAGTGAATCCCTTGAATGAGTCCGTTGGTGAACCCTGTTGACGAATCCGTTGGTGAATCCGTTAAATGGATCCGTTAGTGAATCCCTTGAGTGAGTCCGTTGGTGAACCCTGTTGACGAATCCGTTAGATGAATCCGTTAGTGAATCCCTTGAATGAGTCAGTTGGTGAACCCTTGTTGACGAATCCGTTGGTGAATCCATTAGATGAATCCATTAGTGAATCCCTTGATTGATTCCGTTGGTGAACCCTTGTTGACGAATTCGTTGGTGAATCCGTTAGATGAATCCGTTACACCTAGAATCAGGAGTTTTCCCTAAGAATTTCATACAAACCACCATGTTGTGTGTGTTACGCCTATAACAGGATCGCCGTCAATTGGTAGCCCAAGTAAGTATCCAACATCTTCAAGCGTTACGGTCATTTCTCCAACTGTCAAATGAAAAGTGTTTGTTTCTCTCCTCCATCTCTCAACTAGTGCAGATATGAGCGGGTTGTCTAAATTGATTGCAGGGATCAATCTTAAGGGGAAATCTGGCCTTACTAACTCAACCTGTTTACGACTGAGTGTCCATTGATCAAGCTTAGAAGTGTGTTCATGGCATCTAAGTGCACCGCGTTCCTGTAAATAAATTCCAAATTTAGATCAAGTTAAACGCGAAATCATGGGGAAAACGTGTTTTTCCAAACGCTTAGAAAACAAGTGTTTTAAAAAAAACGCGGTGGCATTTTTCTAAATAATAAGAACTTCTCAACGGTTCTGGATATAATTATAAAACCTTCTGGATATGATATTGATAGTCAGAACCTTTGAAAGTGATACCGAGAATTTTTGTAAATAATCGGAACTTCTCAACGGTTCTGGATATCAATATAAAGCCTTCTCGATATGAGATTGATAGCCAGAACCTTTGAAAGTAATAGTCAGAAGGGTTCTGGATATCAATATAAAGCCTTATGGATATGAGATTGATAGCGAGAACCTTTGAAAGTGATAGCCATAAGGGTCCTGGATATCAATATAAAGCTTTCTGGATATCAATATAAAGTCTTCTGGATATAAAATTGATAGCCAGAACTTTTGAAAGTGATAGCCAGAAGGTTCTGAAAAACACGTTTTTCCTAATCAATAGGAAAAACGCGTTTTACAGGAAACCAAATCCAAGTTAAATTGAAAACTATTGACCGAATCAGATATTGTAGAAAGAAGAGTTTTTTTTTTTTTTTTTTTTTTTTTTTTTGTTTCTTGGGTTGTTGAAAACCGCACCTGACCTTCCCAAACTGCCGATGAAACATGCTTATCTTGATCATACAACACACAGGGGCGGACCCATGTTGATACGAGCGGGTGCGACGGCACCCACTCGATTTTGAAAAATAATTTTTATTTTTTTACCTCTAATTTGTAGCTATATCTATAGTTTGTGCGATTTGGAAAATGAATTAGTTGCTAGATTAGCTGGTTAGGCGCTTTTTCACTACTCCTATTCACCGGGGATTGAGTCCTCCCATCATCTTTCTTATCCCTTGTTTTGATTTTTGTGAAAGTAGCTTCATTGTTGTTCAATAAGTATATATCTAGCCTCTAATTATGTTTGTAATTTTTTTATATCATCAATGAGATTATCATAAACAGTTTATATTTATATTCAAATTAATTTTTTTCCTCTATTATGATATTTGGCATTTTTTCAAAGAAAAAAGGAAAAGAAAAAGAAAATTCTTATATGAATAGTTTTGACCATCACATAAATATTTTTATTTTCTACTTTTTTCATCATTAATTATTATTTGTAAGAAATAAAAGTTCTCTTTTACAAGTAATTAATGGATAGTTCCTATAATAATATCATCATCAAAACATCAATAATGTAAATATTAGTTTTTTTATTTTTTAACATAAGCTTACTATTTTCAAGTAAATACTGCAATAAGAAGAAAAAAGTGTGTTAGAAACTTGTAGATGTTTATGCAAAACTCAGTTTTTAAAAGGTATAAGTTAATTTAATAGTCGATTTGTCGATTTGTCAACTATTGGTTTAAATTCGAGATAAAGTAAAGAATTTTTTTATTTTGGCACCCACTGAATGTAATTCCTGGGTCCGCCACTGACAACACAGTATCATCAATGGGACCAGGGGTGGTTGCGTAAAAGTCCATTATTGCTAGTGATTAGAACTGTACATCATACATAACAGAGAATAAACACGATAAAATAAGACATCTAGAGAGAGAGAGAGAGAGAGGAGTGTTAGACGAAGATACGGAAATCAGTCAAGTTACATTTCAATCTGAAAAGATAAAAAGTTATCAATAGTAAGGTTCACATGAGGAGGAGACACAGGTGGACAGCAAATTCTAATATGAATGACATCCAGAGAAGGTAAGGTAGAATCAGCAGGAGAAATAACAAAAGTTGGCAATATTAAGATTATTATTTGGCCATGCCGAAAAGCAATACCAACACCAACACCAACACCACTATCACTATATAATTTATGAAGTTTATATTTAATGTTTGGAATTGTGCACCTTTATCATTTGGCCATGCCCAATACTATACTACATGATACTAATAAGATAATTAAAAATAAAAACTGCAAATTAAACAAGCCAATACCAACCCATAAACGACACTTAGCAATATAAAAAAAAAACATACCATAATATAAGTTCCATCTAAATTGGAAAAAGAGATAGAACACCCCACCCCAACCCTTACAAGCAACAAACAAAGCTTTTTTAAGTCCCCTTGATGAGCTTATGACCAATTCTATAAGAAGCATAAGCATCAATGCTAGCATACTCAATCTGTTCCAAACGAAGAACCCTATCCTCCCAATTACTCCTGCAAACATGCATGGGCTTCTCCATAAAAAGGCCAGCCACTTTCCTAGCCAGATACTTCAACCCAGGCTTCCGATAAAACTGCACAGGCCAACGCTCCATTGCCATCGCCTGGATATCAGCAGTACTCACACAGTTTAGCCCATACTCAGATCGTAGCTTCAACACATCATCTCCAACCTCAACTCCAACAAAGGTAAAATTTGGGCTACTCAAAAATGCAGAAAGTGACTGAGGGATGTAGTCCAAGTAAAACATTTGGACAATGAGGCATTTCCGCTCGATGCATAGCTGCAAGGTAGCAGTTTTGTTATTGGTTTCATTCCATTGGGGAGGCTTCCATTCACAGTCAAGACCTACAATGGTCTGTCCAATACCATTGTACATGGACCGGATCTCACTGACCCATTCGTCGATAGCAGAGGCCTTATCAGTGATGTAACTTGGATTGCATTGCCAGAGAAGTGGACGGTATACTTGTTTGCCATTCCTCAGGAATTGTTAATTGTGGTTATGCCTAAAGATGCATTCTTGATTTATAGGTAGTATTCTGTAAGGATACATTCATTAAGAAAATCAAAAGGCAGTTTACCCAGTATCTCAAACCAAGAACCAAGAACAAAAGAGCTATTCAATCATTGTGCTTAATGCTCCAATCATTGATAAAGCTAGACCCCTACTGTGATCAATAGTAGGAGCAAACGGTCACAGATGCATAGATTCACGGTTATTACTCAGCCCCAGCTCTCATAATAAACGTGAACCTATACACCCCGAAACACATAACCAGCTGGACTCACAACCAAATACACAAGTAATATTTACTTGACAATATGAAACTAGTACTAGGCCCAAAGTAAGGGACTAGACCATCAACCATGTACATCACTTAGGCATAATTGCATAAAATGATCAAATCCACTTGTAACACATTTAGTATGTATCATTTACCAATTCATCTTCTAGTAGTCATGAAGAGACTTAAAACGATCATTTACTTATCATATTAACTTCTTATAACACATTTATAAGACTATCATAAACAGCAGCAACAAAGATCCTAAATCTGGGACAAATACGTAACACTTTGACAACAGATAACTATTTCATTAGAAAGACCTTTAAAAGCTAATGAATTTAGACCCAAAAATCATTTAATTCCGAGTTCGGATGAATTATTTATGAATTTTCAAAGATTAACTTGTTCTTTTAACGATTTATACTATACTTCTGTCATAACCGAGATTCTGGGAACAATTTATAAGTTTTCAGATTCTGAGACCTGTTTCATTCAATTGCTCTCGAAAAATTAGTCAAGTTAGACTCACAAATCATTTTATTTCGATTAAAAACGACCAAGTTATGATCGATTCATGTCTAACCAAAATTCTTTATACTCCCTTCGTTTCACCGTCCCAAAAGTACAACACTACTTGTAACACTTAACATTGTGTAATAACAAAACCTTCCCAATCCCAGTATAAGAACAACATGAACATGCCTAAAGCACCTTACAACCCAAAAACACAAACCCAGTTAGGTTTCCCCTGATATAATCCCATCAATTACATATATAAACAATTATACACATAAATTACATGGAAAAGGGGAAGTAGTACTTACCTCTTTAAGAGATTTATAGACGAAAATATACTCTACTTGCCTAGAAATGATCTACCCGATTTCCTGAGTAGTTGAAGACCATTAGAACCCAAAACCCAAAGAAATATATGAAATCAAGAAAATTAAATGATAATTACTCTTACCTACTCCGGAACCAAACTTGTTGAAAAATGATAAGAAAAATATGGAGATGCTCTACTCACCACCCTGATCATTTTTATGTAATTAGTTCTTGAATCAAGCAAGTAATTGAGGCAAGAAAAATTGGACAAAACTAAACCCTTACCTTTGCTCTTCGTGGAGTTGCAGATAAAGAGAGAGAGTTTGGGAAAGTAATTGTGTGTGTGTGTGACTGAGAAAGGGAAGGGATAAAGATCCCAATCAAACTCATTTTCCACATTGTGCCCATAAGCCCTCTAAGTTCCATTTTAATCAATTTAGCCCCTAACTTTGGTTAAGTTTTCTAACTTCTTATGCATTCATTGTTATTTATTCATCTAAATAATATAACTAACACATAATAAATCACAAAATGATGTATAAATATAATATATCTATACATAATGCAAAATTATTTAAATGCAATTGAGTGAGGCGTTACAGACAATTTGATTGGGTTGAAAATTGCCACCCCTACCCTACATGTAGTTAATATTTTTGTTATTATTCTAGAATGAAAACGGGCTGGTCAGGGCTCAGTCTGGGTGGGTACGGGTCAGTGCTGGACAGTCTGGGAGGGTGAGGCGCGGGTACGGGCTGGGCGGGCTTTTGGCTCTGGGGCAGTTTTCTCAATCAGAGGGTTTTTGCGGAATTTCGGATCTCGCTTGGGTATTTATGGGATTAATATTTGGCCCAGGGGGCCTATGTTCCAAGCCCCTTTCCTACCCCACATTCTCTCTCTTACTTTACTTTTATACTCACAACACTTAAATCACTTCCACTTTTTCTTAATCTCTGTGTAAATGAGAGGGTAGACATATACTATAGGATAGAAAAAATATACTCTCTCCGTCCCATTTCAAATTGCAAATACTAGGTTGGCACGGGGATTAAGGGAAAAAGTGAAAAAAGTGATGTGTTGTGAGTGTTGATAGTTGAGTGGGAGAGAGAAAGTGGGGTAGAAAATAGTTAGTGGGTTAATGGATGTGAGTGTGTAAGTGGGTTAAAACTTGCCATTTTGGATTTTGCAATTTTAGTTGGGACACCCTTTTTTGCAAGTTTTGCAATTTGAAATGGGACGGAGTGAGTACTTTAAAACAGATAGAGTACAAATTATTTTTGAACGGAATTAATACTCCATTTTTCCCAGAAAGATAGTCACATTTTGACTTTAAATGGTCAACAAAAATAAATTTTGACAAAACATTAGTGTCAATGTAATGATCACAATGAAATTCAAAAAATTGTTATTGATAAATTACTTAATGATTTAATAATAACATATTTTAGAATGTCACTAGAATGATTTGATCATCACCAATGGTTGGTCAAAGTTTATTTTATTGACCATAAAAATCAAAATAAGACTATCTTTCTGGGACGGATAGAGTATATTAATCATTTAATTGGTTTGTTGGGTCATTTAATAAGATACCCTGCACACATCTTGTCATCAGTTTAATTTCTTATCAGAATTGGGAACTGATACCAGTGCCGGATCCAGTAACCCATCTTATCCAACTCCTGTCGGATTTCTTGTGGCCAGCATAATTGATAATCCACGCCAATTTAAATTTGAATTTTCAAAGCCTTTGTAGTTTTTTTTTTTTCAAAGCCTTTGCTGTTACAGTTATCTCTTTCACAATTTTTTAATATTTTTCTTTCTCTTTTTTAGTACATCACTTCTTACTTTATTGGGTTAATGATAGATTAGGGCCTAAACTCCAAGGGGGTGCGTCTAAAAGGGGCCTGAGTTTTTTTTCCGCTAGATCAGGGCTCAATATCTAATTTTTTTCGGCAGTTAAGGGCTTTTTGACGGAAATCGTTAGAAAAGTCAGTTAAGTGCCATGTGCATGGCACGTGATCGACTAAATGGATGAATTTGTAATGATATTAGTTAGTAAGGGTTTTAGTGAAATTTTTGAAACTCAAAAGGTTTAAAAATGAAATAAATATTTTTTCTAAAAAAATAATCTTTTTCTAAATAATCAAGTATATAATTAAATAAGTAATTATCATATATAAAATAAATTTATTAAAAAAAATCAAAATTATTAAACAAATTAATCTAATAGCTATAAAAAAAAGGCAGCCGGTGCACAAGGCATCCCCGCATAGCGAGGGTCCGGGGAAGGGTCCACACCACAAGGGTGAAATGTAGGCAAACCTTACCTTGCATTGCAAGAGGCTGCTTCCAGGACTTGAACCCGTGACATCCAGGTCACACGGCAACACCTTAACCGGTGTACCAAGACTCCCCTTCATTAAAATAAAGAAAATTATAAAAGGATTTAGATTATTTTCTAAAGAATAAATTTAAAATAAAGAAAATTATAAATAAATTTAAATTTTATTCTATGAACATACTCCCTCCGTCCCACTCGAAATAAGACGTTTTGCCATTTTGGGTGTCCCACTCGAAATATGACATCCCAAACTGGAAAGTTTTTATTATTTTTTTATTAGTAGGACCCACTTGTCATACTTACAACAACTTTTCATTTATTATTCCCCACCCACTTTCTCTCCCCTTCATACTCACGACACCTACTTTCAAACAACTTTTAATAATAAAAGATTATTATTTCTTAATCCCCGTGTCGGAACCAGGAATCTTATTTCAGATGGGACGGATGGAGTAATAAATTACTTTTTACATTGACCAAATTTAAAACAACATAAAGTAATTATCACTATTTAAAAAATATATATATTTATTCGCATAAAATTTCATCTTTATGGGAAAAAAAAAAAAACAGATTTGATTTCCACCAGTTCGCCACCCATCACTCCGTCAGCAAACACCACCACTAATTCGACGCAAGACCACCACCACAACCAACAACATCCAACAACATCCAAATTCTATTTCCACATCAAAATCAAGAACCCAGATTCGATTTCCACATCAAAAATCAAGAAACCCAGATTATGTCCGACACCCATTTGCTTATGCCCGATGAATTGCAAGAAACCCAGATTCTGTCAGGTGAACATCCCCTTTCACTGCCGTCGTTCGCCGGCGACATTCCGAGTTGGGGGTTTTCATTTTGCTTGAACACAAATTCGATTTTCACATCAAAATCAAGAAACTCGGATTCATTATACTGAGTTGGTGGTGTGAGGAGGCCGAAACTGGCCTTCAGATTTGCCGCTAGCCCGCAGTCCCCTTTCACTGCCGTCGTTCGCCGGCGACATTTCGGAGAGAAAGCGAACACCACAAAGGGCGCCCTGATTGGACGAAGAGAATGGTGCTAAAAACGTCGCCATCTGACCTGATTCGAGTAGTCAAAAGCACCAGGAACAACACGGAATTCCGGCAGCCTTTTCCGCATCTCGTGCCGCCGGAGATCACCGCTGCTGCCACAGATCATCGCCGGAGTAAGGGGAGGGGACGTCGGAGGAGAGGAGGGGAAAATTTCGCCGGAGAGAGGAGAGGAAGAAGATGCGTTGGAATGAGAGAGATGAAGAAGATGCGTTAAAGGGGGGAGAGGAGGGGTAGGGTTTTGTTCTGTTTTGGATTTAACCCTTCAAATTTTAAAATTTACAGTTTGACCCTTTTTGACAAATTTTCATTACAAATTCATCCATTTAGTCGATCACGTGCCATGCACATGGCACTTAACTGACTTTTCTAACGATTTCCGTCAAAAAGCCCTTAACTGCCGAAAAATTTAGATATTGAGCTTTGATCTAGCGAAAAAAAAAAACCCAGGCCCTTTTAGACGCACCCCCTGGAGTTCAGGCCCTAATCTGTCATTAACCCTACTTTATCAACAAAGTTTTTTTTTTTTTTTTCATTCATTTAAAGCTGACTATTTATACTATTTCTAAAAGTAGTGTCCAAGTATTAAAGTAGCCTCCAAGTATTACGAGTAACTTGCAAATATCTTTAAAAGGCACACTTTAATACTCGTTATTAATTTCCATGATTTATTATAATAACAATAATTAGTAATACAATTCTTATTATTTTCTTTTATACTACTTCTAAAGACTGAACTCCAAGTATTTTATTAATAACCTCCAAGCAACTTTAGAATATTAAAAGTCACTCATTTTAATACCCATAAATATTGATATAAAACATTTTTAAAATTACCAATCTTATTACACATTAATAACATAATTCAATCTTATTTTATCTTTACAAAATTAATACTCATTAACATATTTGTTTATTTTATTATTATTTTTTCTGGTTATTACAGCTCTGGATCAAACCGGTTCGTCGAATCTAGTTCTTTGATCAGGTGCGATCCAACGGCTGAGATTAATCTTATTGAATTATACATATTCCTTAAAAAGCACCTGCACCTCTTCGAAAACTGTATAAACCACCTTAGTCTAATAATTCATTTTATCCCACATATTACAGTTACTAAGTATTAGAAACTACAGTTAGTTCAGAGCATATTAAATCATTCTCATTCCTTCAATTTCAAAAGTTCCAAACCTAGTTTGTCCGTAGGTCTCTTGATCTGTAGTGCTTTTATCGAGAGTTGAAAAATCGTTTCATCTTACGAGAAGATTGTCGTTATTACGCCAGCACCAGAGCGGGAAAAAAAATTCTTACAGAGATTGTGTTTAACACAAGTCTCGACTTCGTCTGATTAATTTTCTATTCTAAATCCATGTCCTTTCTTTTCCCGTTATCTATTTTTCATTTTTGAGAAAACGATTTATGTTGAATATTTTCAATAACAATATTATCCTCTCCTTTTTTGAAGCATCTATTTTATCTTTTTAAGGGAAACTTTAACATAACAATGGTATTTGCCTCATGGGAATCAAATCAAAATTTGATCCACAAGGTATTAAATTATTATCACCAATCATAAGTGTATATTTCATGATATTAAAAATAAGTTGTTTTTTAAAAAATCAAAATACCATTAGATTAAGCGAAAAAGCATAAGAATATGAGTAGGCACTTTACAAACATCATAGGCTCAACCCAAGTATTGTCAGCCATTACATTGCCACTTCGAAATACACGAAAAATATAAAAAGAGTGATGACGAAAGAGTGTTTATGCATGAAGTTGCAGTGCCATCAAATGAACTTTTGTCTTTATTAAGCCATTGGTCATTCAAAATTCGGATTTTATGACATTTTCAATCTTCTACCTTGTCTCTCTCATAACAATAAAAAATGGAACAACCGGAGATTACGAAAATTTAACATTGAGAGCATGAAAATATTAGGCCTCAGAGTTAGGGCCTGTTTGGTAAATCTGAAAATTAAGCTCTGAAAATGTAGAGCTGAAAAAGTAGAGCTGAAATCATTAAGTTGCTGAATTTTGTAAGACTTCAATTTGTTTGGTACTGACAAACTACATACATCTGAATTTAATCAAAATTGTAAACAAACACTCAAAAATTAGTCTCATCTCTTTCATTTGATTATTCTTTTTGTTTATCCTCAAACAAAAATAGTCATATTTTTAAAATAAATAATTATAATTCAAAAATATTATTTGTCAAATTATCTTTTATTTATACCGATAATAATAATATTTGAACAATATTTTTATTGGTACTTTCATTTGTCCCACATTAATAAAGTTCATCTTCATTATTTTGATCAATTTTGCTAAACTTTAACAAAAAAAATTGATAAAATTTAATTATGATACTCAAGTAAAATATTATCAAAATTTATAATATAAACATAATTTCATTTTAATTTTATCATATTTAATCTGTATGAAAAAATAAAATATTTCAACAAAAGAAAGTAACATTAAGTAAACAAAAATGTTGATGAGTGGGTTTGAACACATTCCCTTTTTTTATCTTATCTCCTCTTACCTTGTTAAGACTTGTCATAGTAACTTAAAATTAATAGCTTAATTTAAGATAATCTTAATAATTTAAGTGATTAAAATTTCCCTTACCAAACAAGCTTAATTTTTTAATCTCTTAAAGTGTTCCAAATTAAGAGCTTAATTGGGTTACCAAACATGCCCTTAACCATAAACAGCGAACTGGAACTGGGCTTCCCAAGTACTTGATCCACCTGCTTCTGTCCACAAACACAATTTTTTCCCTTGCATCCAAGTACTTTCTTATGGACTTTCAGAAGTGATTTTTTTTTTTGAAATAAAGCTAAATCAACATTATATATATTAAAAAACAAACATAAAAAAATAAAAATAAATGATAGTATATATAAAAAAAAAAGGGACGGTACCCTTTAAATTTTATTAATTAAAGACAAATTTACAATGAGGGGGCAACCAACCTTGCCATTTTATAATTAAGGGAGGACATTAGGAGCCTTTACCTCTTTTTATTACAAATATTTATCTAAATTCTAACCTATAAAAAGAAAATAAAATAACAATTAAATAAATTACATTTTACTTACCTTAATCGCTTCCCGATTTAGTCTCATCAAAGTACTCGTCTAAAACATATTTTGACGCCTTGTCTTGCGTTCTTTTTTCCGCTCTAACCCAATCATTCAACAAATTACAAGCTTCGAAACTATCAGATGATAAATTGTGACGTTTATGCTCAATATTTCCACCAATGCTAAATGCTTGCTCCACCGAAACCGTTGATGCGGGACATGCAAGTACTTCTCTTGCAATTCTAGCAATGGTAAGAATTTTTTTTTGTTTTGCTTGCCCACCAATTTAAAATATCAAAATCAACGGTTAAATATTTATCAAATTCTCCATTAGCACCGGTAGTACGAGATCGTCCACTAGTTCCATAGTAGTTTTTAACAAATGATGGTCGTGCTTGTGATGAGGTGGTGCTAGAGGAAGATTGAATATGAGTAGTAGCACTTGGAGTTGGAGTAGCATCACCATATATTGACTTGTATTCCACAAAAAATTCTAAAAATGCTTGTCTAACACTAGCAACTTTTTGACCAACATTAGAAAAATTGGGAGGATGGGCTTAGATAGGGACTACTCAAAAAGGAAAGGACAAGAAGGGTTGCAGCCTTGCAGGTAGGTCTGACGCGCCTACCCACACACGCCAGGCCTGCCAGCCCACAGTCAATCGGTCAGTCCAGTCTCTCCGGCTCCCAACCCAAAGCCAAATACATTCGGTTCCTGGCTGGTTCTTCGGTCCAGTTCTCCGGTTCCGGTTCGAAGAACCGGCGGTTCATGGTTTTCAAACTCCCCAAACCGTAACCGGCCCTGATAAATGATGGTTCCGGTTAATTCGGTTCCGGTTTATTAGTCGGTTCCCTCCGGTTCCGAGCTTCACCAGTCCGGTTCCAGTCCGGTTTGGCCATCCCTATCTAGTTGATTTCCCCACTAAAATGGACGCACCAATTTAAAATGGGTTAATGACAATATAGACCCTAAAGTCATATACCACCCTTCCAAACGGACCCTGATGTTTTTTTCGCCAGATCAGGCCTTAACGTGTAAAAAAGTCGCCGGTTAAGGCCTTTTTGACGGAATTTGTTAGAAAAGTCAGTTAAGTAGCATGTGCAAGACACGTGACTAACAGAATTGAGTATTTTGAAGCTATTATTTCTTTTAAGGGGCCTAATGAAAATTCTAAAATTCGAAAGGGCTGAAATCAAAATAACTATCAAACTTTTAAAAAAAATATTAATAAAAAACATTTCATTGGATATAAATAAGTAATTATTTCATTAATTGTTATATCAATATTGTTAAGTGAATTTTATTTCCAAATTTTATGTGAGTAATATAATAATTTAAAAACATTATAATAATTTAAAAATGAAACAAAAAATATACTACTATTTTTTAATTAAATATGGAGCACTTCTTTGTGAGGAATATAAGTAATTTTTATTTCCAATTTTTTTTTATGAATATCTATATTAATTGAAAAAAATATGTTATACACATTTTTATAAATGGAGACAAGTCAACCATAACATTTATTTTGGGACGGGGAAATATGTGTATAAATTAAGAATATAAATCTATAAAAAAAACTATACTCCTTATTAAATGAGTACCATATCCGAAAAAATTGACTACTACATAATAATATTATTATTTTTTTTTAAAAAGGAAAAGAAACTAATCTTCTCCATCACCTAATTCATCCTTCATCCCCTACCTCAATTTTTTTTTTCACTTCAACCTCCATAACCACCACCCCTCCTCCGTCATGACCCCTACCCACCATTCTTCCTACTTTCAGCCATTCACCATTTCCCATCTTCAATAAAAGGTTATCAATAAACCCCCATCAAATTCCCAAATCCATTATTCACTGATTTGATATAAACAACAAAAATTATGAAAGACCCATCATCAACGTATTCGCCGATCAATCCACAATTTCCGTAGCACGAACACCTGAAATTCCTTAGATGCGATTCAAACAACACCAAATACTGCTACTACAACAACTATAATCTCCTTCAGCCCCGTCACTTTTGTAAGGACTGTAAAATCTACTGGACTAAAGCCGGAACACTTCGTAGTAACCCTGTCGTCGGCGGCACCCGCAAAATTACCAAGCGCTCTTCTAACCCTAAACGATCATCTCCCACTTCTCCGGCCCCAGCGACATCTACTTCCCCAACAACCGCGTCGTCTTTGTCGGCACAAGATCACCTAATTACCTCAACTTTTGGGGACGCCGCCCAACGCCACCATCAATAACGTCTCCGTCTCCTCAATTTTGGCAAAATCGATTTCATTTTGCTCGAAATTGATAGAAACTCTAGAAGTGAAATCAACAAAATCGATGTTACTAAGATGGTGAAGATAGGGATGGATGTTAAAGGAAAGGTCGCGAGGGAGGTCGACGAATATGGTGGCACTGGGGAGGAAGACGAATATGGTGGCGGCGAGGAGTTAAGGGTAAGAGACAGAGTTGGCGTGAGAGAGAGAGAGGGGGGGGGATATAGGTATGATATTTCCCAAATCCCAAATCCATACTTGAAGCCCTTAAAGATTTGAAAATATTCAATAAACCCTATGATAGAAAAAACAATTACAAATTCATCCTACCCATACATCACGTGCAAGGCACATGCTATTTAAATGACTTTTCTAACGAAATCCGTTAAAAAAGCCTTGGCGACTTTTTTACACGTTAAGGTCTGATCTGGTGAAAAAAAAACAGCAGGGTCCGTTTGGAAGGGTGGTATATGACTTTAGGGTCTAAATTGTCATTAACCCATTTAAAACATCAAAATCATCTTCATCTTCAAAATCAACGGTTAAATATTTATCAAATTCTCCATTAGCACTAGTAGTACGAGATCGTCCACTAGTTCCATAGTAGTTTTTAACAAATGATGGTCGTGCTTGTGATGTGGTGGTGCTAGAGGAAGGTTGAATATGAGTAGTAGCACTTGGAGTTGGAGTAGCATCACCATATATTGACTTGTATTCCACAAAAATTTCTAAAAATGCTTGTCTAACACTAGGAACTTTTTGACCAACATTGGAAAATTGGGAGGATGGGCTTGGATAGGGACTACTCAAAAAGGAAAGGACAAGAAGGGTTGCAACCTTGCAGGTAGGTCTGACGCGCCAGTCCACTAGCCAGGCCACACACGCCAGGCCTGCTAGCCCACAGTCAGTCGGTCAGTCCAGTCCCTCCGGCTCCCAACCCAAAGCCAAATACATCCGGTTCCTGGCCGGTTCTTCGGTCCGTTTCTCTGGTCCGTTTCTCCGGTTTCGGTTCGAAGAACCAGCGGTTCACGGTTTTCAAACTCCCCACACCTTAACCCGCCCTGATAAATGATGGTTCCGATTTAATAGCCGGTTCCCTCCGGTCCGTGCTTTACCGGTCCGGTTCCAGTCCGGTTTGGCCATCCCTATCTAGTTGGTTTTTCCACAAAAATGGACGCATCAACTTCGGTGATCGAACATGGGAAAAAAATCCAAGCAAAGAAATATCATAAAAATCATAACTTGCCAAAAGATGATCGCAGTCGATAATGATAACCTTTTAAACATTATCAATACTTTAAATTATGAGAATTATTTTGGTTAATCTGTTTTTATAAGATAAGAGTTTGGAAATATTATTGTCATCATTTTATCAATATATATAAAAAACCCATGTCATAAAAACACTGTCTAAATGCGTTTTATACAAACTATGCATAAAACTATGACATAATAATATGGCCTAAAATAATGTAAAAAAATCTGACATAAAGTACAAAAATAAGATATCGAATATGATAAGTATAAAGATTACAGCATAATAAATACAAAAAAAAAATAGGAATTTGTTTATATCCAGAATGGGGTTCTGAAGATAGAATTCATTGTTGGAAAAATAGTGTACTTTGTGTATCATGTGAAGGAAATATGATTTATTTCAGTGATAAATAATTTTTCGAATGACAAAGTTATTTATGGGTTTGTGTTCTACTCCATGAGAACATTGAGATAATCACTAGTACATATTTAGGCTTAGACAGCGTTTTTTTTAGGCCTTACATAGCGCATAAAAGCGCTATGCAAGCGTCCGCTATGTAAGCTTGCATAGCGCTTGCTATGCGCTATCTAAGAGAGTGATCAGCGCATCCAGAAGCGTTGTTGTACGGACTTTTTTAATTTTCAGGAACTAACTACTATAGCGCTTAATAAGCGCTATCAAAGGTCCATGTTTAAAAAAAAAATCGACATTAACATAGCGCATCCGAAACGCTATCGAAGAATGATCACATTTTTTTATGAAATACTTGGATAGCGCATCAAAAACGCTATGTAAGTCCGTGTCATTTTTTTTTATATATATTGCAAATTATAATTTAATACCAGAAAATGAAATTTTAAAAAATAATAATACGAACAAGCCAACATTTCATTCAACAATAACCATCAACATTTGATTGCATACACCAATAAACAATAACATTTACAATCATCCACAATATATAGTTAGATCTAACTCGATCATACTATTCAACAATAGCTAGAACTAAAATACTTAAATTTGTTATACCTATTTTCTACTTCTCCGGTGCCAGCTTCGCCTTAATAAATCGGTTATACAAGTATCCTGCCCAATTATACCGGAAAGTGTGCATTTTGCTCGGAGAATAACTCTTGATTCGATATGTATGGACAAACTGTACCAAAAAATACAAGACATGTATTAGAAACTGCAAAGAATACTACCATATATTGCAATAACCACATAGAAAGGTATATATATGCTCTTACGCCTCTATCGTTTTAATATCATTCTACTGACAGGTTCCAAGAAAGTCTACGAGTGAAAGATTGTCATAGTCAATGTTGGATCAGTGCCATGACCCCCATAAAATTTCCAAATTTTTAGTTTAAGGGACCAAGTGTACCAGGTGAATCAATGAGGTCTATTACATAGGGTTGATGAGGTTCTCTACAGAGGTGTGAGTAAAGACCGCCAATAGACAAGAACGGGTGCTTTCATAACCATGACTAAAGAAACATGACTAAAGAAACATGTCTAAAAGAAATCCCTTTAAATTAATTGTGGGAAGTAAGCTGAAATGAACTGGAAGATCTCACTACCTGTTGTTACTCATATCCATATACAGAATATACAGCCTTTTACTCCATATGGAGTGTTCTTATGGCCTTGACTACGTAAGGAGCGAGTTCATAGAGGCAAAAGGCAAGAGTTCACATAACCAGTAAAAAGAAAAGGGTACCATATTAATAGCTGGTCCTTGCAGAAATGATGCAAATGGAAATATGTCTTGTTTTTCCCTATAGACTGACTCCATGTTTACAAGAGTTATGGTAGTACAGTTTTCAGGATAGTTCATTTCAAGTTATGTTGTGATATCCTTTATCACTTGCACACTCCATGCGTAAATGGGTTCTCACATCCCTTCTTAAGGAAAACTTTTTTAAAAAAATGCAAAAGAAAGTACCATGTTAAAAGAAAATATCTCAGTATAGACTACACCTCACTCATGTCTTCCTGTGATTCTCGTGTTGAAAACCTTATTACAGGGAGTAAAAACCTTTTTACTCCCTCCGTCCCTAAATTAACAAGAGTAGTAATTTTTACTCTCTCCGTCCCTAAATTAACAAGAGTAGTAATTTTTACTCCCTCCGTCCCTAAATTGACAAGTCAAGAAACATTATAATGGAGGCCGGAGGACATGGGTCAAAATACAATTCTACCCTTATTGAGTTATTGAAAGCTAGAAAAAGAAGTGAGAGAGATGAATATGAGCGATTTACTTACATAGGGAGGGATACTTGTTTCACCAACGAGCAATATACTCTCAGTGTAGCATCCAACATAGTAGCCACAATGAATTCCATCACGTTGAGGTTGCTTCGGGCACTATCAATAACAATTGATGTTTGTATTAAAAAAACAAAATCTAAAATATGAATTCATTTCTACTCTATCGACAAGTTGTAATGTAAATTACCTGAATGTTATTCCATTTAAAGTTGTTGAAGGCCTTCTTGGTATTATTCTTATGGATCCGAAAAGCTCTCAGACCACTATAAAAAGATGAATTAGCATTGCATTCAGCCTTAAAAACAGAAAATCAAAACAAAACAAATCACATTAGTGACAACTTACAACTTTCTTGATAACTATAAAGTAGAAGGGCACAAGTCCAATCTCAATCCGAATGAGAGAAGGAAAAGAACTCAAAAAAAAATATAGTCTGCATACCTACTTCAGCATGATTCCCAAATTAAATACTCCGTATTAGTTGCTGCAGCCAACACAAATGGCTTTGAGTATTTTATGACCAAGTGCAGGTTATAGCCATGCACTTTAACAACCACAACAGGGAGCTGCATCATCGAGTTCTTGGCACTAGAAAGAAAATCCCGTTGGGATCGAGAAGCAAGCATTGGTATCACATTGAGCTTGGTACCGTTTTGACCATATATAACATTACACCGCAGAGCCTGATTTCTCATTGACTTTTGAAGCTCCATTACAAGTGGTAGCTGCAAAAACCAAAGAGAAACAAGTGCACAAGACTTGAGTATTTTCGTATGGAGGTTCAAAGTAAATAGGATATGATATATAAAAATGTGTGTAGAGAGAGGGCAATAAAGAGAGAGAGGGGGGGGGGGGGGGAACTTCAGAGTACGTTTCGAGAAGAATCGCAAAAAAAAGTGTGAAGATCACTTTGGGACGGAGGGAGTATTAAGCATTCTCTTCTAGTAAGAAAATTATGGGAATTATAACTCATGACTCTCAAAGAAATTACTGCTTAAACTACAAAGAACAACAGCAAAGAAATTCTCAGCTAGGAAGGAATATTGTGACTATAATCATAGTCATCTGCATGATCTGCTATAACTAGGAGAACATTTTGCTTGTGACTTGGCTAAAATCTTGCTTCGTTTTGAGTGGAGTGGTGAAAATGGACATGTATCTGTAGCCGAACCCAAGTAATTGGTATAAAGGATTAGCTGAGTTGCATGGAAGTTGTCCAACGGATTAGAACATATTTTTACTACTAAAACATATGTAAGAATGGTGCTTTATTAGCTAGTACCTTAAGATTGATGTGTTTTTCCATTTTTAGAAATGAGACTATATTCTGGGGACAACCAAAATAGAAAGAGGGTCTATTTTCCTGGGACAGGAGTACTGATGCATAAACCATTGATCAGATAATTTATTCATCTACATGGCACAACCAAATCCACAAAATTCAAAGTGAAATAATGGTTAACTGAAAATCTTAAATGGCAGCAAAAGAAGAACTGAACTTTCAACAGGCAAGTGTGAGAACTTAATCACAAGAAAGTAAAAGTTGATCCAGCATTTAATCATTTGCCTACTCGTATGAAGAGCGTTAGAATGCTTCAAAAGATTCTTAAGGTCATAGAAATGTAGTTTCAAGGTAATTCAGATACGGAGAACTTCTTGGATCTTCGTTTCTATTTATTTAAATTACTCCACTTACCTTACATCAGCTTGAGGTTCTTTTTATTGATTAACAAAACAAAGCCTCTGAGCTATCAAAAGAGCCTTCTTACAACCTCATTTAATCTTTAAACCAGTATCTCGGCTGAGGAACCTCAATCTTAGATACTCCCTACAGAAACAAAACAAAAATGATACTCCATCCACAACAAAATAAGAGCCCTGTTGCATAGTAATGTGCAGATCCAGAGTCTTCTGCACAAGACTTGAGTATTTCCATCTCAAGTTAATCCTAACCAAATGTTTTGGTCGAGAAGGAGAGCAAGCATGTAGGAAATCTAGGCGAGGCTTAGGAGACCATCGACACTAGACGAGATACACTGAAAAGCAATAAGACAAATAATTTAGTACGGAAGGAGTAACTTCTAAATCAGCAGCGATTACAATATAGCACAAGACACCAACACAATGGGAACAATTAGAGATTAACCGAATCTGAATTCTAATCCGAATCACAATTCAATACACCATAGCAAAAGATATCATGGAATCAATGTTTACATACCCGGAAACTAGAGTTCGCACGACGGCCCTTTCCGAGTACGAGATGTAGGAAGATGGTTGCGTCTTCAATTCTGATTCCTAAAAATTAGGAGGAATTGAGAGGAATTTTGCTCTGAAATCACCAGCCCTAGCCCCTAATTGAGAATACTATATGTCAATTTCATTTGAGAGTTTGAGACGCAAGTCGTGAATCACGATTTTAGCGTTTTGCTGAGAAAAGAAAAGGAAGAAAAAACTTAGGTGGATTAGCGATTTCGCCGGCGCCACACTGCCTAGACGGCGCCGACGACGCCTAGGCGGATGACTTGCTTATGACCGCCTTCTCAAACCGACTTGGTAAAAATCGTGGGGGATTAGCGATTTAGTGCAGGTCTAGAAAATTAACCTTGAAATGGCAGACCGGAGATAGGCAGAGAAGCCGGAGCTTTTGTCGGAGAAGGACTGCTGATTACGGGGCTTTCACCAGATAAGACTCACTTCAGATTTGTTTACTCGGCGTATTCACCTTCGACTCGTTCTCCGTCGTTTGTAGTCGATCCTTGGTGGGCGGCGGTTGCGATGGCTGGGGAGGGAAGGGAGATCGTCAATTTTGGGATGGGAATACTGGAACAGAATGGTGGGGAGGAAGTGATTTTGAGGTTTAATTTATCAGGCTTTGATAGCGTTTATTCGGTCAAAGAAAAGAAGAAAAAAAAGTCAGAACTGAGAAAAAAATAAAAAAAAATAGCTTATAAAACACATACTTGCTTAGCGGTTCTTTATACGCTATCTAAGATTGTCCAATACTTAGCGCTTATTATGTATGCGCTATTATAGCAGCTTTTTTTTTTTTTTTTTTGCCACTCGACTTGATCGGTTAAGGAGGATGCGCTATCTTAGGTTACCACTTAGATAGCGTTTTCGAAAAGCGCTATCTAAGCCGTGTTTCCTAAGTTCAAATCTGTACTAGTGAATGTATTCATTTGTTCAATTTGGTATTGGGATGAATGAGATACAAAGGCTTGAAGTTGGTGGGTTGAAATGGGGATATTGAGTTTATCCTTTTAATTAATTTTCGGATCAGTCCTGGGAGTAGTATAAATTGAGCAGCAAACCACTTCAAGTAGACACAAGAAAATACAGAAAAGAACACAGTTTCCAGCAATCTCCACAGCCCTCTTTCGTTGCATTTTTGTTCATTCCTCCTTTGGCCTCCTGCATTGCATCAATGGTGATTGTTAAGGAAACCAATATCAATTCCTAATTCATGTGTATATAGTTACCTTATTAACTTAGGTTTCCTTTGTATATAGTTTTCCTAATTAGAATAGAATTCGATAGTGTGCTCTTCAAGCAATCTCTTGTATATAATCTCTACTGTGAATACAAGTCAAGGCTAAGGCTTTCATGCACCAAATTACTTTCTCTCATATCTATTACATGGTATCAGGCCCAAAAGATCTCTAACTGTTTTGCCCTAACCGCCCACTTACAATAAACACTGCCGCCTCCCCTCCCTTCCCTACCAGCCGCCGCCACCCCAAATACCTATGGCATCCTCTTCTGAATTCTCCCTTATTCCCAACAACGATGAACCCACCAAACCCCTCATCATGGTATCCCTCACCCACATTCTCAAACTTACATCCACAAACTTTATAGCTTGGAAAACACAAATTGAAGCAACACTTTTAGGGTTTGATCTTTACGAATACCTTGAAGGTACTTTAACCGCACCGGATGAAACCCTCACCATCACCACACCCACGGTTGCAGCCACCGATGCTACTCACCAAACCAGCCACCACTATCACTACACCCAACCCGGCCTACAAATCCTGGTTCCGACAAGATAAAATTCTTCTTGGTGCACTATCAGGTACACTTTCGCCTTCTATAGTACCCTTAATCTCCATGTGTACAACAACCAACGCAGCTTCGCTTACTCTCAACAAAACCTATGCCAACCCCTCCAAAGGCCATCTTAAACAACTTAAAGATCGCCTTTGCTCCATCACCAAGGGTACTCGAACTATTACCGATTTCATGAATGACATCAAAACCTGCGCCAATCAGCTAGCCTCTTTAGGCCGCCCCTTAGATCCCGATGACATCGTCGATCGTATCCTTGACCAAATCAATGACCCAGCGTATGATAATGTCATCTCCGCTGTTCAAAACCGAGAATCACCCATTACCTTCGATGAGCTACATGAAAAACTTATAAACCGAGAACTCACCATCTCTCTCAAAAACCGTGTGGCTTCATCCTTCCCTGCCACGGTTAACCTTGCCACCAAACCCACCCCCATCCAATAAGAATCGTCCAACTACCACTACAACAACAACCGCAACATCAACCCCCCCAACTGCTCTAACAACAACAATAACAACAATCAGTCCCGCAACACCTATCAAGGACGATGTCAATGGTGCAAAGAATATGGTCATTCCCTCAACTATTGTTCCATATTCAAAAGTCAGTTTCTCAATGCCAACATCCCACCCCCACCACCACCTTCAAACAACGGCAATAACCATCCTTCCCATCCACCACCCAACCCAGCCATTTATGCCGCCACCACCTCCTCCACAGCTCCTTACCCCAATTGGCTTATCGACAGTGGTGCCACACATCACGCCACCAACCACCTCAATAACCTCTCCTTGCACTGTCCGTATGACGGTACTGATAAACTCTTTATTGGTGACGGCTCTGGACTTCCCATAACAAACATAGGTTCTACTTCTCTCCTTACTCCTTCCTCAACCTTCATAATTAATCATGTTCTTCATGTTCCCACTTTATCTCGCAATATTATCTCTATATCTAAACTATGTCAAGATAACAATGCCATCACCTTTTATCTAATTCATTTGTTGTGAAGGATAATCAAACCGGGGCAATCCTTCTCCAAGGTCATCCTAATTCTGGCGTCTATGAATGGCATCCATCTCACTCCGCTGTTCATTCTGCATCAGTCTCCGCCACCTCTCGTTGGCATCACCACTTGGGTCATCCGCCTCTTTCAATTTTACGTCATCTTAGTAATAGTTTTTAGTTAGGAAATTCTTGTTCTAGTTATTTTCATTGCAACTCTTGCGATTGTAATAAAAGTCACAAATTACCTTTTTATAATAATACTATTCGTTCTTTTGGTCCACTTGATATACTTTATAGTGATGTTTGGACATCTCCTCTTCACTCTCATGATGGCTACAAATACTACATTATCTTTGTTGATCACCACTCTAAATACATCTGGTTTTACCCCCTCAAACACTAAAACGATGCTCTCACTGTGTTCACCACCTTCAAACCCATGGTGGAGAAACACTTTGGCCGCCCCATTAAAACCATCTACAGTGATAATGGTGGTGAATATCTCAGCCTTCGTCCTCTTCTTTCCTCTCATGGCATCCAAAACCTCACCTCTCCCCCTCATACACCTGAACACAATGGTTATTCTGAAAGGCGTCATCGATATATTGTCGAAACCGGTCTATCGCTTCTCACTCATGCTTCTATACCTCCCACTTACTGGACACATGCCCTATCCACGGCTTGCTATCTCATCAATCGCATGCCCATACCTACACTTAAACTCCATTCTCCCTTCTCTGTTCTTCACAAACAACATCCAAACTATCTCAAACTCCGAAGTTTTGGATGTCTCTGCTACCCTTGGCTCCGTCCCTACACCTCACATAAACTTAATCCTCTGATCCCATCTCCAACAAAATATACACCTCCCATCATGTCAAGTTTATTGAGACAGTCTTTCCCTTTGCCACTCGTCCCACTTCCTCCCCCTCTAATCCTACCATCAACGAGTGGTGTCACAACTCGCTTCCGTTCATCTCCCCTCAACCAACACCTCCTCAAACCGCCTCTCCTCAAACCGCACCTCCTCAACCGGCCCCTCCTCAAACCGCACATCCTCAAACCTCCCTTCCTCAAACCGCACCTCCTCAAACCGCAACTCCTCAAACCGTACCTCCTCAAACCGCCCTACTCCAACCGTAACCCCAACTGCCCTGCATGGTCCGGTCACCCGCTCAAAGAACAATATTCACAAACCTATTCAGAAATTAAATCTGCAGGCCTCACTTCAGTCCACTAAACCTACTATAATCACTCAAGCTCTCAAGAACCCCCTTTGGCGCACTGCCATGCAAACTGAGTTTGATGCTCTTCTCCAAATCAAACATGTGGCCTTGTTCCAGCCTCCTCTGCTCACAACCTTGTTGGGTGCAAATGGATTTTCAGTACCAAGTACAATCCTGATGGTACAATTGAGAGACACAAAGCCCGTCTTGTTGCTAAAGGGTTCCATCAACGTCCCGGTATTGATTATTCCGAAACATTTAGCCCGGTTGTTAAACCTGCTACTGTCCGCACCATTCTCACCATTGCTACCGTTCGCGGTTGGTCTCTTCGGCGAGTTGATATAAATAATGCCTTTCTTCAAGGCACACTCACTGAGGATGTCTTTATGAGTCAACCACCGGGTTTCATTGATCAATCCAACCCATCTCATGTCTGCAAACTGCGCAAAGCTATCTATGGACTAAAACAAGCCCCTAGGGCATGGTACAACGAGATTCACACCTATCTCCTCCACATTGGATTCAAGAATTTCATCTCAGATTCTTCTCTCTTCATTATACATCAGCAGCAGGGCATTATCTATCTACTTGTCTATGTGGACGACATTATTATTACTGGCTCCAATAATGATTTGTTATCCTCATTTAATGCCAAGTTCTCATCCAGGTTTTCTCTCAAAGATCTTGAAGCTCTGACATACTTTCTTGGCGTAGAAGTTTTGCCACACTCTCATGGTATACTTCTTAGTCAACAAAAATACATCACAGATTTATTGACTCGCATCCACATGACTGAAGCAAAACCTGTTCCTACACATATGGCTCCCCAACCAGCCTTGTCTGCTCATCGTGGCACTCCCTTAGCTGACCCTTCCGAATATCGGGCAATTGTGGGAAGTCTGCAGTATCTCTCTCTCACGCGCCTTGACATCTCTTTTGCCATTAATCGCCTCTCTCAATTCTTGCAACACCCGATAGAGGATCATTGGTTTTCACTTAAACGTGTGCTTCGCTATCTAGTTGGTACTGCTTCTCATGGACTTCTTATTCAGAAGGATTCGCCTCTGACACTTCATGCCTTTACAAATGCTGACTGGGCAGGCGATGCTGATACGTATACCTCTACTACCGGGTACATTGTTTATTTAGGTAATAATGCTATTTCTTGGAGTTCTCGCAAACACGTACTCTTGCTCGGTGACACGCCCCAAGTCCCGGGATCCCCTAATAGAACCTCGAACCTGGTGCGCGTAACTAACAAGAAACAAGAAACTAACGGGAAACATGAACAATACCTGTTAGAAACAAACTGACATGATATATATATACTCAAGAGTAAGGAGCTAAGATAGCTCACAACGAGTTCTAGACCAAGAAAATTAAAACCAAAATGGTTACATACAGCGGAAGACATGCCTAGCAAATAAGCTGGCATCAAGAACTGACTAGAGACAACAAGTACTACACGAGTCTACCCCAAAACAAGCCCAGAGTTTAATAACTCATACAACCTCGTCCTTACTAATGTATTAAAAGGACACTAGCTTCAAACAAGAACATCCTGCTGAGTAAGTTCCCAGCTATGTCGAGCCTCACTGCGTACTATCCCCTGCTTTCCTGGGGGGGGGGGGAAACAAATAAAGGGTGAGATAAATCTCAGTAAGATATTAACATGCAACTACCTGACATGTTATCACGCAATCCCAGTAGATACTCAAGTAATCATATATCAAGTAACAAGTATAGGAGAGGCTAAGCCAACTCAACAAGTAATCAAGCTCAAGAGATGATCAGGTAACAAGTAGTCAAGTAGTGTGAGAGGCTAGACCAACTCACCAAGATGCATATAGGCCTATCACGTATCATTACCTGAATCCTTCCTTATTTCTCCCAAGAATACCATTGTTGTCGATACTTGTATAGCTGATGACAACCACGATCAAGATCAAGAGACTGCTATGCAGTATATAAGAAGACCCGGTAACCAGTGTCATTCACAAGAACAAGATTCACGAGTTTTTCACGAGTTAGCATTCACTTATATCAGGCGTATTGCTCCAATATAGGATGCTAAGCCCTTACTATGGCCAGTAGTAAGGGAAAAACAGACCGAATGCATAGACCCACGATTATCACTTATGCCCCAGCCCTCGCAATAAGCGTGAACCTATACACCCCTCTGAACCAAATAAGCCAGCTGGACTCACACGAGAATGCACAAGTAGATGTTTACTTGAACTACGAGAAATGAACTAAGTCCCATATTAGTGGACCAGTCTTTATGCACCATGTAATCATGTATCATGTGCTCACGAGAATATGCACCATGTAATCATGTATCATGTGCTCATGAGAATACAAGTACACGTACGCAATCATTGCGAAGACAAATCAATCTAACAATCGCACGTAGAGTGTCCATATAACACGGTCAATCCAAGTTAGAGTCTATTAATAACAGACCTCAAACATGTAGTAGGGTATATCATTCTATATCACTTTGTCACATGCCAAGTTTGCACGTACATATTCATATCACGTTTAACACATTAAAGTGTCTATCCCAATACCTTAGACTCTATACACGTAGTAGAATAGGTCACATCAAACCTAGTCACAGTCATATCTCACGTATATGTATCGTTAATAATCAAAATACATTTTCCAACACATATTGTGTTCTATAGTTATTCTTATTAACTTAAATCATAGTATTCACGATTATATGAATTATCTTCATATTACACTAGTCCATATTTTCTTTAGGAACCCATTTCAAGACAAGATATCTTCTTTATTCTTTATATACTTCATTGAGTATATACACAATTAAAACCAATCACTAGCACTTTAGTGTTTGTTCATAACACTTACAATACACACGTATCAAATTCAAGTATGTAGTAGAGTTAATCATTCTCTATCTAGTTCCATATCCCAACTCTTTCGGTTATTCATACCATGTATCAAGTAATCAAAAAGTAACATTCTATCGAGTAAATATATGCAAGATTTGCATATACACATCAAGAATCTTTCAAGTTTATTACCATACACATTGTTGGGTATGCTTATTATAAACCACTCCTATTACCTAGATTTGATTGATCCCATAACCTAATTTTATCTTTTATGGACTTTAGGATATATTGTAAGAAGTGTTAAAACTTCATTTTTAGAATAGTCCACCTTGATAGTATAGGCTTTAGATTGATAGGCTGAAAATTTTCTAAGTCTGGAAAAATGAGGTAGGTCCATTGCCTACCGCATGTAACCTACCGCATGACCAAGGTGCCGCATTCTCTATGCTTGCCGCAGATAACCTTGCCGCATGGTTTCATCCTACCGCGTGAATCTCTACCGCATGGAACCATGGTTGAAGAAACTCAAGTTGGTTCAAACTTAACCATGGTCACACTTGTGTCTTTACCTTGGTTAGTTTTGAACGTTGCAAATTCAAATTTCAAATTTGAATACAACTGTCATCATAGTACAGTTGGACCACCATGACTCTGCAACAAAAGGACAACTCAGACTGAGCTCCAATTAGATTTCAACAGCTCATTGTCCTTCAACTTGGACCCCAAGTATTTCTAACGGCTAGTTTCTCCATCAAGGCTATAAATAGACCTTGAATTCTTCATTGAAAAATAAGCTGAGATTCTAAGAGACAAATTGCTGTTGAAATTCTTGGTGATTGAAGATCATACTCAAGATTTCCAGAATCCTTTGAATCTTCAAGCACTCAACCTTCAAGTCTTCAACAAATCTCCAGCAACCTTCAAGATCAAATCTCAAGCCTCTCAACACAAGATTCATTAGGCTCTAAAATCATATAGATTTCAAAGAGCTCTTGATTCTTACACACACACTCACCCCGATTGATCAATCACATAGATTGAATCATTAGGGATACACTGGTCTAAGTCTAGGATTGTTCTTCATAGAAAATAGGAGTTAATTCAGTTCTTCATCTTTGTAATCTGTACTCAAGAGAATTAATACATCCTCCATTCAAAATCCAAGACTGACCATCTTAGTAAAGGACGTAGATCTTTTAACAGATCGAACCTTTCCAAATCATTGTGTCATTTATTTACTGCACTTTACTTTTCTGCAAATTTACTTTAAGTCTTGTTCATCTTGTTCATATTGTTCTTCACTTGTTCATATTAATCTTGTTTGTCTTTTAGTGTTTGATCTTTCAGATTTAAGAACAAGTGTGAATTGTGTTTGTTTGTCTACCTCATTGCCTAAGTTAAAATTTGACTAACTTATCATTTGCCAAAAATCTCTAAGACACAAATTTTCAATCTTTCAACCTACCTCACATTAACCTACCGCACTACTACCTACCGCATATACATCTACCGCACTACCTACTGCAAAAACAAACCTACCGCATTGAACTTATCAAAACCAACTCTAAACTTGTTTCAACGAAAACTTCCGCTGTGCATTTTATACTTGACCGTGTGGTTTTTATCTACCGCAAAATTCAAGTGTAAGCATAAAGGTTGAATTTTGAAAAAGGGTTGAAATTTTAAATAGGCTATTCACCCTCCCTCTAGCCTCTTTTCATACCCTTGTTGTGTCTCTGGGACCAACAAGTGGTATCAGAGCAAACACCTTTATAAAACTTCTGTTTTTCAAGCTTAACAGCTTGGGTGCCGATTCAAAATGGCAAGTCAGAAAACTATGGCAACGGTTAACTTCACTCACGTTCCAGCGTTCGACGAAGATAATTTTGACGTATGGAAGCACAGCATTCTAACTCAGTTCTACTCCATGGACGAGCAACTTGGTGATTGTCTTACCATTGGACCATACTTCCCAATGAAAGCTAATCCGGATCCAGAAATCAATGGTGCAAATCCGACTATCAAGAAACCAAAAGCTGAATGGACTGATGAAGAGAAAAGACTGGTTGGAATGGATGTGAAAGCAAAAAGTATACTTCTAAGTACCTTGAGTACGTCACAGCGTCGACAGATCATGGAATGTTCTACTGCAAAAGAACTTTGGGATGCAATTGAAGATTACATCGAAGGAGATCAAGCTTGCAAGGAAAGCAAAAAAATTGCAATTCAAAGAAGATTCAACAACTTTGCTAAGATCCCCGGTGAATCACTAAGAGCCACTTATGATCGTTATTGTGAGATCATAAGTACTTATACAGCACTCGGAAAGAAGCTTACCAAGAAAGAAATCAATGTTAATTTTCTTGCCGCTCTTGGTTCGCAATATCTACACAAAGGAAACACTCTTGAAGATACCAAGTTACTAGATGACATGTCTCTCAGAAGCCTCTATGCCAACCTCAAAGTCTTTGATATCAAGCTTAACAACATTGCTGAAATGGAAGGGAAAACAAAGAGCTTATCGTTGGTTGCTCAAAAGGAAGAAGTGATCGAGGAAGAAGATCCAAAAATCTCCACATCAGATTTACTTGATATGGATGATGATGATTTTGCAATGTTCGTGAAAAGATTCCAAAAGTTCAGAAAAACAGCAAGACCCGGATCAACAAGCAAAGCTCCAACAAGGTTTTCAAGGAGCAGCCCTTCAAAGAAGAAAGAGAACTTCAACTTCTCCAAGAAGAAAGAAGATCTTGTTTGTTTTAATTGCAGGAAACCAGGTCACTTCGCATCAGAATGTCCAATTCCCAAGTACGAGTATATGAAGAAGAAAAGTAACTTTACTCCAAGGTATTCAAAGCAAAAGGGAATGATGGCTGAAGAAGACTCTACCTCAAAAGAGTTAGCTACTTGGATAGAGTCAGACTCTGATGAAAGCGATGAGGATTCTGAAGAAGGTCACATTTGTTTGGTCGTCCAGTCCGATGATGAGGATGATAATAAAAGTCGTCGCTCACCAAATGCAAAACCTAAACGGATAAGTTATACGGCCGATGAACTTGCTGAAAAAGGATTCCTAACTCCGGTTCAAAAGAATGGTGATCTTCTATTTTCAAGATGTGATGTTAGTGCAGCAAAGAAGGCTCTACTAAACCCCAAAGTGAAGGAAGTTCTGTCTACCACACCTCAAGTCAAGTTTGACATTTCTCTCGATGAACAATAAAAGATGTTTGCAAAAGCTGAACAGGTAATTAGTAAGTTTTCTGGCATGAAGGAAGCTTTAGCACTTTCAACTGAAGAAATTTCCCAGCTTAAGACGGAGAAATCTCTACTAAGATCTGAACTCACCCTCCTTAAGGAGCAGATCAAGAGCATGACTCCTCTTACTGATCGAAACAGTTTCTTAGAATAACAAAATGCTATATTTAAAGTTAAAAATGATGAATTGGTTGCTGAGATAAATGACTTGAAAAGGATCACTAATGAGTGGACCAATTCTCGTGTCACTATGGAACAAATCTTAGAATCCCAAAAGCCTAGTGGTGATAAGGAAGGCTTAGGATTTCAAACTAATGACAACTTTAAATGTGCATCTTGTTGTGAAAGAGATGAGAAATTTACCCAGCAAACTTTGGAAGGGTCGAAGGCTAAACATCATATTTCAAAGGGTGTAGGACAAGAACCAAAGAAGAAACTAGAGTTCAACTATGTCTACCCTAAGAAACAAACTGGCAAGGCAAAGATGAAAGGTATTGCCATGGATGAACCTACCGCAGAGGCTTCCTCTAGCAAGGTAGATGGCGCTCCCTACCGCATTATCCTGCCGCGAGGTCAATCGACCACACCAAGGAAGATGGCGACCGCAAGGAAGCCATCGACCGCAAGTGGCGGCAAGGCAGCAAAGTTCAAAAGGATGAATTTTGTTAAAGAGACCTCATCCATACCAGTAAATGATGTTGTGCTCAAGACTTCAACGAAGCTTGTTAAAACTCAGTTGGGTGGCTTCCACCATTGTTCCGTGTGTGATGGTTATGGTCATAAGGCTGCTGAATGTCTTTTGAGATTCACACCCAATCCCAGAAAGAGTAACCCTCCTTCTGTGAGGCAGGTGTGGGTCGTCAAAAGTTGCTAACCCTTTGGACCCAAAAGAATAAAAAGGGGACCTTGTTCTTAAATGTTTATTTTATAGGTTCTCTGCTTAATGGCTGGACTCTCCAAGGATAGATCAAGTTTATGGTATCTCGATAGTGGCTGTTCAAGGCACATGACCGGAGATATCAACTTATTGGAAGATGTCCGTGAAGAAAAAGGGCCATCAGTAACCTTCGGAGATAATAACAAAGGAAAGACTGTAGGATATGGAGTCATTCGTAAAGGAAAAATCACCATCCAAGAAGTCTCTCTAGTTATTGGACTACAACACAATCTACTCTCAATATCTCAGTTCTGCGACAAAGGATTGCAATGCCACTTCACTTCAAATTTCTGTCTCATCAAAGATGGCATATCCGGCGTCACTTTGCTCAAAGGGATTCGTAAGAAAAATGTTTATGTTGTTGATTTTAATTCATCTTGCATTTCTTCTAATCTCTGTTTTGTAGCAAAGAGTGTTAGTGAAAATAGCTGGCTGTGGCATAAAAGACTAAGTCACTTAAACTTCAAGTATCTCTCCAAGATTGGTAGAGAAAATCTAGTTCGTGGTCTACCCAAAGTAGCTGATCACCACGATGAGAAGTGCACAGCATGTCAACTAGGCAAACAACCAAAAGCGTCTTTCTCCAGCAAGACGACACCTTCAACTTCTAGATGTTTGCAACTACTTCATATGGACCTGTTTGGACCTGTTTCTACCGCAAGTATTGGAGGAAATAGATATTCCTTAGTTGTGGTAGATGACTACTCAAGATATACGTGGGTCGAGATGATGAGCTCCAAAGATGACTGTTATGACATTTTGACCGCACTCTTTAGACAGCTCCAAACACAAAAAGAAGATGACATCGTTAGTGTTCGATCCGACAACGGTACAGAATTCAAGAACAACGGTGTTGCTCAATACTGTGATGATCATGGTATTGACCACAACTTCTCTGCTGCTGGAGTTCCACAACAAAACGGTGTAGTGGAAAGAAAGAATAGAACGTTGATAGAGGCCGGAAAGACAATGATTGCTGAAGCAAAGCTACCTCAATACTTTTGGGCTGAAGCCGTCAACACAGCATGCTTCACTCAAAATAGATCCCTCATCAACAAGACCTACAACAAAACTCCTTATGAACTTTGGAGAGGAAGAACCCCCAACATAGCATGCTTCAAGATATTTGGATGCAAATGCTTTATACTCTACAACGGTAAAGAACATCGAGGTAAATTTGCTCCTAAGGCCGATGAAGGTATATTTATTGGGTATGCTAAACACTCAAAAGCTTTTCGTGTATTTAATAAAACCACTCTTAAGATAGTTGAATCCGTCCATGTTACTTTTGATGAACATTCTCTCCTTGAGCCACATATGGCTCCAAATGTTGCTGATGATTTTGTTAAGATAAATGAGACAGGTACAACTCAACCACAAAATCAATCAACTCAAGGAAACCCATCTACCTCAACTGCACCTCCACCTACCTCATATGAAGCACCAGAAGCTACCTCATCTGCTGCTACCTCAAATGGAGTTGAAGTTGAGACACCCATAAATGTTGAAGAACCTATCCCTCAAATTACTTATGATTGGGATAGCTCAAATGATGTACCACTAGAAGACTTACAACCACCATCAACTCAACTAGACATACCTCAAGAAGTTCGTGAGGTCAGAGATCACCCAATTCAGAATATCATTGGTGATTTGCATTCTGGTGTAAGAACAAGAAGATCAAACTATGATGCACTTACCGCATTCATATCTCAAGTTGAACCTAAGAAAGTTGATGAAGCACTCCAGGACTCAAGTTGGGTTGTTGCTATGCAAGAAGAGCTCAACCAATTTGAAAGATACAAAGTTTGGACCTTAGTTCCAAGGCCACAAGATCAAGGAGTGATTGGTACAAAGTGGGTGTTCCGAAACAAGATGGATGAAAATGGAAGCATCACAAGGAACACAGCAAGGTTGGTTGCACAAGGATATAGACAAGAAGAAGGCATTGATTATGATGAAACATTTGCCCCCGTTGCAAGACTCGAAGCTATAAGGATATTCTTAGCTTATGCCTCTTACAAAAGATTCAAGCTATATCAAATGGATGTGAAGAGTGCATTTCTCAACGGAGAACTTCAAGAAACCGTCTTTGTTGCTCAACCGCCCGGATTTGAAGACCCAAAATTTCCAAATCATGTCTACAAACTCCGTAAAGCTTTATATGGACTCAAACAAGCTCCACGTGCATGGTATGATACTCTATCTAAGTTTCTCCTTGAAAAGGGATTCAAGCGTGGTAAGATCGACACAACTTTATTCATTGCTAAATATAATGATCATACTTTACTTGTTCAAATATATGTAGATGATATTATTTTTGGTTCTACTAATGAATTGTTGTGTAAGCGTTTTGAGAAACTCATGAAAAGTAAATTTGAGATGAGCATGATGGGAGAATTAACATTCTTCCTTGGGCTACAAATCAAACAATGTGCTGAAGGCATCTTCCTCAATCAAGCAAAATATACAAAGGACCTTATCAAGAAATTTGGACTTGAAAATGCAAAGGCATACGACACTCCTATGGCTACTGGTAACAAGCTAGATAAAGACTTGAAAGGTAAGAAGGTTGATCAAACCTTATATCGAGATTCAACTTTTGATCTTATAGGTTACTCAGATGCAGATTATGCAGCATGTACCATCGACAGGAAAAGCACGAGTGGAACTTGTCATTTCCTTGGAAATCGACTAGTTTCATGGGCAAGCAAGAAACAAGCCTCAGTCTCTGTATCTACCACAGAAGCTGAATATATAGCTGCTGGAAGCTGCTGCTGCCAAGTGCTGTGGATGAAGCAACAATTGGTTGACTATGGAATCAAAGAAGAAAATTGTCCAATCTTTTGTGACAATACATCTACCATTGCTGTCTCCAACAACCCTGTCATGCATTCCAAAACCAAACACATTGATATCAAATACCACTTTCTCAAGGATCATGTGGAAAAAGGTAATATCCATCTAGAGTATGTGGGTACTGATGATCAAATTGCAGATATTCTCACCAAAGCTCTCGATTCCAAGAGATTTAGGTATCTAAGAGGAGAAATGGGTATGCTTGAACTTTAACTCAAACTTGTCCATATAAATTTCTTGTACTAATGTTTGTCAAAAGTTCAAAATCAAGATAGGTACACGGCAGACATATCACGGTCAAGCAAATACCATTGATCTTTCAATCCCTCAATTGACCGCACCTCCAGTCTGCCGCATCATTCAAATGTTGCCGCACACTTCACTCTGCCGCGTAAAATCTTGTTACCTCATTGTAATACTTCATCTCAAAAGCTAAACCAAGGTAAGACCTCAATCGACCGCACATGTCACGGTCGACCTCATAGTTACCGCACAAGGACCCCAGGTAAGTCATTCTAACTTAGAGATATTTAGGATGTTTCTGTCATATCTACCTCAAGGGCATAAAGGTAACTTTCTTTTTTCCCTCGTTTTTAATAAATTTAAATCTTTTAGGGCATTAAATTTTGCATTTAATTTTTATTCCTTAAAACGATTTATGAGCCGTCATTGGCTATTGATTTGACACCTAGTAACCTTGCATTTAATTCGAATAGACAACCTAGGACCTAGGTAACCTCAGTACCTTTTGCAGAGTTAACCCTCCATCTTCCCATCATCTGACCTCTGCAAACCACCCTCCACCAAAACCGTTCCATCTCCTTCTATCTCTCCACCACTCTGCTCATATCACTTTTTCAGAAGAATCAAACCCTCTCTCTCTCTCTAAACTTCTCTCTAAAAACCGCCTCCCTTACTCTCATTCTCTCAATATATAAATGACTTCTAAACACCCATCTAAGAAGACTTCGAAATCTGTTGAATCAAGAGACGAACCTCCAATTCAATCCACTCCTCCCGTCGTTGTTATGGTATGAATTTTCAATTTCTCAATTTTTTTCTGTGTTCTTAAAAAAATTTCGAAAACCCTTCTTATTCCTTAAAATCTTTCTTAAATCTCTTAAGTTAGTAATATGAAAATCTTGCTTTGATTATTTATTTTTGGTTCTTGTTAAGTATATCTCCTGCCTGCATAAGATCTTACCCCAGTTTTGTAGAGTGTTTAATTTCACGCAAATGGGTTCAATTTTTTTTCCTATCCTCACTTTTCAATTTCTGGGTTTAATGTGGCGTTTGTTTCATGAAATTGATCTGACATTAAGACTTTATTTGCAATTCCGATTCTGTCTATGATATTTTCGTTGAATTTCAGTCAATTTCTGGATATCTGGGTTCAGTTAGACTAATGGTGTTTTTGATGTTCATCTTAGTGTTCTTCGTGTTCTTAATGAATTCACCTTTTTTGATCCTTGTTAATTTACTTGCTTTTGAAATTTGTGTTTCTGCTCTATTCACATTTTGATCTTGTATGGGTCAAACACTTCAATGTTTGCGGTAATGTTGTTAACATCTCTACCTACCGCAACCTTTTGTTACCGTGCTTCACTTGACCGCACCATCATTGCCTTTCATTCTTGTCAAGTGACCGCACGACCTACCTCGTTTTCTAAACTTTAAATTTTGCCTTGTTTCAGGACTTAAACCATTTCATTCCTGGGATAGTCATAGACCATGCAGATCTCAAGAAGGATGCCATTGGCCGCAATATCTTGGGTCGCATGCACAAATCTGGAATTCTCCCTCTCTTTACCTTTGATCAAGAATTTCATCTTCCCGCTTTTGTTGACGAATTCTTCAGTTCGGCTGTTGAAATGGAAAGTCCAGAAGAGCCTGCCACACACCCTAAATTCCTTAAAGCCACTGTTATGGGAATCCAATTGGCCTTTGATGCTAGTGACATTGCCCATGCCGTGGGAATCAAGAAAAGCAAGGACTTTGATACAATTTCACGGCAGGAGACCCTTAGTCTGGCTAAGAAACTAGCAGGCACGGCAGACATTCTAAAAATACAGCGTAAGGACGTTGGTGAAATAATGTACCATATTGGCCATCTGGTAGATCATGCCCTATTATGCAAGACTGGAAATCATGCCAACTTTAATCACACTCAATGGATGATCTCTGCTGCTATTTATCTTGGCAAGCGATTAGATTGGGGTCAAATCATGTATGATATCCTGCGAGCCAATATTCTCTCATATAAGGATGCGGCTGATGAAGGCGAGACCAAGTACCGCACGAACAGTAGGTTGATTTCCTACTTGATGAGTCACACAATCAGAATTAGGGAATTGTATGAGCAAACAAGAATTATAAGGTTCCAATTCCTACCTCAAAAGACTTCTGCCGCAAATCTATGAAGACCAATTACCGTAGTAATTTTGGGGATGAAATGTACCGCTCTTACCTTCTCCGAGATCCCATCGAAGAGTATATTCCCCCCAAATACTCTAAAAGAGGTCAAGCCAACCTCGGTGACAGGATGGTGAGTGATGTGGAGGCTGCCGCATTTGAGCTCGACCGCAAGAATGCTGCCGAAATGAAGGCTCGTGAAAAGGGTAAGAATGTTGAACTTCCCTCTCCTCCAACTTCTGTTAAAGGCAAAGAGAAGGTTGGGGAACCGACAAGGAAGTCAAGACCAGTTTCCCAGGGCGTCAAGATTGCACCTACCGCACCTGTTCGTCCTGCCGCGCCAAAACCTATAAAATCTAAGGTCATTCCTACTGCACCTCCAATGTCTCCTTCCCCATCCCCTGAACCTCAACCAAAATCCAAAGTCTCTAAATCTCTCTCTTCCAAACCTGCCGCGCCAAAACAACCCTATGTTGTCCCTCAATCTACCATGCCTTCCCTCAAATCCAAACCTTCTATATCCCTCAAAACAGCACCAAGTCAGGGGGAGTCGTTTGTCACGAAAAGATCTCATACCCCTAGCCCAGTCAAAGTCTCCAAAAAGGCTAAAGTGGGTAAGCAACCTTCACCTGAGGTAATATCCCCAACCCTTTCATCTGACGAAGAAATATTGGTTGCCCCTCCCAAAATTTCAAAGAATTTTGTTCTGGATGCCCAAGAGGCTGATATGAAAGAAGTGAGTGGCTCTGAGAATGAGGATGATGCTGCCGCAGAAGAGGATGAGCAGTCTGAGGATGCCACTGAAAGTGAAACAGAGGAACAGGCTGTTGAGAAGCCCATTGATAATTGGTTGATGAAAGTTCTGAGGAAGAATATGGTGATTCTGCCGCAAGTGACAAGTCTGCCGCAGAAAAAGATATGGATGTTGAGCATGTTGAACACGACATTGTCCCTGAAAAGGTAGATACTTTTATTGATATTGAGGATGGTGATAATGATGCTACCATATCACCAAAGGCTAAGGTTTCCGAACAAAACATTGAGGTTCCTCCTACCGTGCATCCTGTCCCTACCGCACCAGCTCCATCGACCGCACCACCTGCTCTTGAGTCAAATCAATCTATTCCTGAACTGCTTGCCGCAGTCAAGCTTCTTACTCAGATGCAGGCAGACACTCAATCCCAGGTTGAATCTTTAGTGTCTAGTATGGTGGCGCTTCGAGAGGAGGTTATTGAGCTGAAGACTGATCAAGCCGCGTTGAAGCGAGATGTTGCCGCACTTCCCTCCGAAATGATTTCGACCATTAAGGGGGAGAGTGTTGTGATAACAAAGGCTATTAAGGACATCATGCAAAGAACAACTAGCAGCTCTACCGCACCTCCTGCCGCAGATCCTGCTCTCACTTATGCCGCACTCAGAGAAGCCCTTCATAAGCAAACTAATTACATCAGTACCAGTGTTGTCAATGGTGTTGAAGGTGCGAGCAAAGAATTGTCAAAGGCTATGAATTCTGATAAACTTGAAGTCAAGGATGAGCTGGGAAAGGAGCTGAAGAAATTGAAATCCTCTCTAAAAGAGGAGATTATGGTTCAAACAAATACCGCACTTCTTACGGTTGCTGAAAAGTTTACTCCCAAGATTGCCGCGATGACTGAAGCGATGAAGGTTCAAACCAATCGTATTGAGATCAACAACGTCAGAATTGAAGGACAATCTACCAAGATTGACCTCCTATCCAACCGCATCAATACGGTAATGAACAGGCTTAATCGACAAGGCGTGATTCAAGCTGCGCAGGAAGCTTTTCAACCTCCTGAAGCAGGTCACAGCAATGTTCAAGCTCACGGTGAAGAGGAAGAAGAAGATGGAGTCACTTCTCCAGTCATGATTCCAGGATTGAATATCCCAGCTTACCGCTTTCCTCTTGCCGCAAAATTCATTGAAGACCCATTGATGTTGACCGCATTTGATCTGACCGCATGTGGTCATGAAAATTTGATGTTTAAAACAATCTTACTTTGATTCTGGGTTTGTAACTTAAAACAATATTTCTCTTTTGTTTCCGTACTCCTATGCTTGAATGATTTATCTTTTGGAGTATGTTAATGGTGTTTGATGCATTTCTATTCCTTCTTGATTATTTATCTTGAAATGCTTCAAATAATATTTCTATCTTCTAGGATTAGCAATTTGTTTTTTTTTAGGATGATAGAAATCTATGACATTGGCTTAGAGTGTGCATTGACTTGGGACATGATATTTAATAAAATATTTTCTTGAAAACATGTTTTTACCAAGTACAATAAAATAGCCTTTGTTATAGTAGGTAATGGTCTCAATCAAATAGGGGGAGATTGTTGGGTATGCTTATTATAAACCACTCCTATTACCTAGATTTGATTGATCCCATAACCTAATTTTATCTTTTATGGACTTTAGGATATATTGTAAGAAGTGTTAAAACTTCATTTTTAGAATAGTCCACCTTGATAGTATAGGCTTTAGATTGATAGGCTGAAAATTTTCTAAGTCTGGAAAAATGAGGTAGGTCCATTGCCTACCGCATGTAACCTACCGCATGACCAAGGTGCCGCATTCTCTATGCTTGCCGCAGATAACCTTGCCGCATGGTTTCATCCTACCGCGTGAATCTCTACCGCATGGAACCATGGTTGAAGAAACTCAAGTTGGTTCAAACTTAACCATGGTCACACTTGTGTCTTTACCTTGGTTAGTTTTGAACGTTGCAAATTCAAATTTCAAATTTGAATACAACTGTCATCATAGTACAGTTGGACCACCATGACTCTGCAACAAAAGGACAACTCAGACTGAGCTCTAATTAGATTTCAACAGCTCATTGTCCTTCAACTTGGACCCCAAGTATTTCTAACGGCTAGTTTCTCCATCAAGGCTATAAATAGACCTTGAATTCTTCATTGAAAAATAAGCTGAGATTCTAAGAGAGAAATTGTTGTTGAAATTCTTGGTGATTGAAGATCATACTCAAGATTTCCAGAATCCTTTGAATCTTCAAGCACTCAACCTTCAAGTCTTCAACAAATCTCCAGCAACCTTCAAGATCAAATCTCAAGCCTCTCAACACAAGATTCATTAGGCTCTAAAATCATATAGATTTCAAAAAGCTCTTGATTCTTACATACACACTCACCCCGATTGATCAATCACATAGATTGAATCATTAGGGATACACTGGTCTAAGTCTAGGATTGTTCTTCATAGAAAATAGGAGTTAATTCAGTTCTTCATCTTTGTAATCTGTACTCAAGAGAATTAATACATCCTCCATTCAAAATCCAAGACTGACCATCTTGGTAAAGGACGTAGATCTTTTAACAGATCGAACCTTTCCAAATCATTGTGTCATTTATTTACTGCACTTTACTTTTCTGCAAATTTACTTTAAGTCTTGTTCATCTTGTTCATATTGTTCTTCACTTGGTCATATTAATCTTGTTTGTCTTTTAGTGTTTGATCTTTCAGATTTAAGAACAAGTGTGAATTGTGTTTGTTTGTCTACCTCATTGCCTAAGTTAAAATCTGACTAACTTATCATTTGCCAAAAATCTCTAAGACACAAATTTTCAATCTTTCAACCTACCTCACATTAACCTACCGCACTACTACCTACCGCATATACATCTACCGCACTACCTACCGCAAAAACAAACCTACCGCATTGAACTTATCAAAACCAACTCTAAACTTGTTTCAACGAAAACTTCCGCTGTGCATTTTATACTTGACCGTGTGATTTTTATCTACCGCAAAATTCAAGTGTAAGCATAAAGGTTGAATTTTGAAAAAGGGTTGAAATTTTAAATAGGCTATTCACCCCCCCCTCTAGCCTCTTTTCATACCCTTGTTGTGTCTCTGGGACCAACACACATATATTGGTATCAAGGTACGCACAAGATTTTATAATCTTATATTCAAGTCTTAATCCAATTATTTGGATGTTCAAGTCATGTACAAGATTTTATTGTCTTATACTTCAAATTACTGTCTCAATCTAAGACATTCAAGGCATTCAAGACATTCAGGACATTCAAGACATTCAAGACATTCAGGACATTCAAGACATATACAAGATTTTATCATCTTATACTTCAAGTTATAACTACAATATTTGGCATTCAAGCATGTATAAGAGTTATACATTTACTCTTTACAAAATCCTAATCCTATTCTTAGGACATTCAAGCTCAAGACATTAATTGGTGCCCCTAAGGTACACAAACATTAACTTCAAGACACATAAAAGAGTTACTACTCTTATACTCAAGTTATTATTTAATTATAATTTAAGTCCACATTTCATTTGTTCACAAAGGGACTATTTTTTAGTACTAGAGTGTTCTACAACACTCATCTAGGCCATCTAGGGTAGTACCCTAAACCTAGACCAAGAATACTTCGAGTTCACATTAAATAAATGAGCTATACAACTCATACTTACAAGTTCATAATCCCCTACATAGGATATTCGAGCTCAAGACATTAATTTGGTGCCCTCAAGGTGCACAAGCATAGGTTCCAAGACAAGCATAACACATAAGTGCTTGTTCATAGCACTTTCAAGACATAAAGAAGAGTTCTTCCTTTTATACTCAAGTTCTCATTTTAATTTAATGAGTAATCATGTTCAAGACTCACTTCTGATACCCCTAAGGTGTCACAACACTTTCTAGGACATCTTATCTTAAGGCTATATGCCTTAACAAAGGATAAGCTTTCAATTTAATTTAGATTTAAAACAATTTGGTTGGAACAGGGGACCGGGCGGGCGCCTATGGTAGACCGGGCGGGCGCTCATCCAAGGATTTTTGGAACTAAAACTTCTGGCCAAATGGGCGGCCGCTTGGTGCCTAAGTGGGCGGGCGCCTGGTCCAAATTTCAGCAAACACCAATTTCTTTCACAGGTTTAGAAATCTCCGTCCCAAGCGTAGGAGTAACTTCCACTAACATTTTTAACAACCCACAAAAGGTACAATTACACTTCTATAGGGACACTTTATTAATTTATCACCGTCCCACAAGTAATAGAATAATTTTCTTTTACTCCCTTTCAATATTTCACCGTCCCAAAAGTATAAGTACAATTTTATAATATACTAATATACTCATTTAGGGATACTTCCATTCATTTCCCCGTACCACAAATAATGGTACAATTTTTCTAATAATATTTAAATCAAGTTACTATTTTACCGTCTCACGAATATGAGTATAATTTTTACTAACAAATTAACCTTACCAAGAGTGCATAACCAATTCCAAAACCATTACTTTCATTAATTCAACCCAAGGTGTATTTCCAGTATACGTATACTCCCTTTGTCCCAAATTTACAAGTATCACGAAAATTGCTCAAAACACAATTTTAACAAGAACAAGTAACGGGAATAACATATATGCATGTTATTACAAGTAAGGGGGAGTCAATAGCTTACCTAGTCCGAAATCAAGTTGACCCAAATTAATTTCTGATCGGCCTGGAACGCTCTATTCAACGCCACGAATATTTATCCGGGACCAGAATCACGAACGGAGGGCTAATTAAGCTCGAGGAGTCAAGAATAGGAAGAATCCTAAACTTAGCTTTATAATAGAAGGAGTACGAGAATGTTTGAGAAATAATCTTTCTCAGAGAAAGCAAACCAAGTAGATATACTTGAAACTATCCAAGAATTGCAATTTGGCCCCTCAAGTTCCACTTTTAACAAAAAGGCCCCTAAACTTTCAACTTTAACATTTAACCACCTTAATTTTCTAAAGTAGTTAAATAATTAACTCAAATAAAATAGCATACAAATATGCTAGTCAAGATTTTAACAAGCAAGTCAAGAATTTAACAAATAAGTCAAATATTTAACGAGATTAAGGATGGGCGTTACATCCTCCCCTCCTTAAAGAAAATTCGTCCTCGAATTTTACTGATCAAGATTATAACATATATAATCAACAAATAGAACTCAGGAGCATCAAGACTATATACATATACTCACAAATAAATATTACACGTATGCTCATAAATATTCTATGCAATCCAGATGTATCAATTATAACATCGAAACACATAAAGTCAAGCAGACTCGATTAGTCAATTCACTATATTAGTGAAACTTGACATATCCACTAGAAATCATAGAACTGGTCATATCCTCCAGATCACTGTAATACTGGTCAAATCCACTAGGCAATCTCAAATACTAAGTCGTGGTCATCCATCATTTCAATATTTAAAAATTGACTTCACGTTTATCAATCCATCGAAAAGGTGTAGCTCTCGGTGTCAAATAATTAACGATAGAGCTGCCTTCGAAATTCATTAATGAATCTCTAACAAGATCAAGAAAATCTCAAGAACACGCGTACCTTGGTCGTTTCCACTTATAGGTCAACAAAGATAGTTACTTCAGGCATCCACTTCAAAATAAATATATCCTCTATCAAGAAATTTCTCAAGTTGAATCTTCAACTCTTTTAACTCAATCGAGGTCAAGAACATTTGTAACGACCCCAAAATCCGTTTTATTTTTTTTATAATTATTTTATATTTTTGATTTAATTTAAAATTATGTGTGCATTTTATTTGTTGCATCATATTAAATGAACTTGCACATTTTATTTGATTATTCGTGTTAGTTAAAATGTTAGTAGTAAAGTTTATTTGGGGAGTTAAGTTGTTAGTGGGAAATTATGGGGGTTTTATTGAAAATGTGAGTTTAGGGGTTTAAAGGTTTAAAATAGAAATAGAAGGGCCTTTGTGAAACTTGGAAAATATCAAAAACCCAATTCTTATCCCATGTCTCCCCTCTCCTGCGCCATAACCTCACCATTTCTTCCCTTAAAGATTGCTCACCTCCATTGTTGAAGAAAAGAAAGAAAGGTAAACTTGTTCTTATTAATTTTCTTTATTTTAATTTACTACTCCATTTTCAAATCTAAAAATATATAAATGTTCAGGGTGTTGAGTAGGCCACATCTACCGATCAATATTATTTTTTTCTTGACACTTTTTCTGGAAAAATAGGTAAGTTACTAATCCCCCCTTTAAATGTTAAAATGGTCATAAGTATGCTATATATGCTTTATATGTTATAAAATAATGTTTTGGGTATACTTTTATATACTTGTAATTTTGGGACGGAGGGAGTAGTAATAACTTTTATATACTTGTAATTTTGGGACGGAGGGAGTAGTAATAATTTTTATATTCTTGTAATTTTGGTACAGAGGGAGTAGTAAAACTGGTTATAGACTTGTTATTTGTGGGAAATGGGTATAGTAGTTTTGATTTGGGGGAGGGTATAGTAGTGAGGAGGATGCAACATTATATATGCTTTATATATTATACTCTCTACTCGTGGGACGGTAAAATAATATCTTTAGTTAAATGTTAAATAAATGTATTATAAAAATTATACTATTACTTATGGGACGGGGAAAGAGTGAAAGTATTCTAAATTGGGTATATTAGTATATTAAAAATTATAATGATACTTGTGAAACGGAGGGAGTAGTAATAATTTGTTGCATGTGGGAAATGTTAATACAAATGGGTATTGTTTGTAGTATTGTTGAAAGTATAGTAATGTTGTTGTACCTAATAAAATGGATATAAACATGTTATATATGTCTAGTAAGTTGTGAAATAATGTTTTGGTATATTTTAATTATATTTGTAATTTTGGGACATAAGGAGTAGTAAGAACTTGTTACCTAGCTTGTTATTGTTGTGAATGCTATAGAAGTTGGTGTTAGTATTGTTCTTAGGCTGAGTTTTAGCTTTGGTGAAAGTTGCAAAGTTTAGGGGTTGCAAGTATTGGTAATTTTTGGGTTGTAAAGGAAAGGAGTGAATTTTGGTAAAGTTTTGGTCTGCCAGGTGATGTGGGCGGCCGCCCAAAATTGGGCGTGCGGCCGCACATCTATCTGAAGGTTTTTCTTCTTGGAACAGAGCATTTTGGGCGGCGGCCGCACAGCCCTGTTTGGACGGACCGCCCAGTTATCCGAAAAGTTTAGAGTTTTTCAAACTAAAGGATTTAGAGGTCAATCTTAGTCTAGTTTTTTGGGGAGTGTCCTAAAGTACTTAGATGATTGTTGTGGATCACTAAAGTGGTAGAATTGGTTCCTTGTGAACACAAGTGTTGTGAAATGTGAGTAATTGATTAAGTGAGCATTGTTGAACATTTTGTAATGTGTTGAATGGTTCATCTTCTTGATGTGTTTGGCATGGTTCCCTACATTGGAATCATTGTCCTGATTGTTGTTTAAGCAAGTATTTCTATTTGGTGCTTGCGTGTAAAGTCCAGCTGGTACTTTTGTGTGTGTTGGGCAGTGATAGGGATTATAATGGTCTCACGAGCCAAGTACATTATAAGGCTCCTATCATTGTTTCCCATTTTTAACCCCCTTCCTTAGGCCAAAGGTTGGGCACTTTGGGTTATGACTTTGTGTCATTTTCCCCCCGTTGTTGTTGTTGTTGTTTGGTTCCGGAACCCGTTTCAGCTCTTCGATGCTGCTCAGTTAATGCCTCTCAGATGGCTATTGTTTGGTTTGAGAACCTTGGCTCAGTATCCACGTATGAGTGTTTATTTCCGTCTTATGTGTTGCATGATGAGTTGGTCGTTATTTCCAACCGTTATGGGACGGTTGGCGATAGGGACCCTCTCATGTTATGTGCTATGTGTTATACGCTTATTGTTAATATTGTTTCTTTATGATAATCATATTAGCATGTAATGTAGTTGCATTTTAGTAACTTACTGAGATTTATTCTCACCCCTTATTTGTTTACCGTTTTAGATAAGAAGGAGTCCAGGGAATAGGTCACAGCACAGGGAGGACGTTGGTAAAGAGATATTTGGTAAGACTTTTGGGAAGTGATGTGTATAAAGGATACATTATGTAAATGTAATACCTTTAGGGTAGTGTACCCGTGACTCAGTTATTTGTATCATCTCTTTTGGTTGGTGTTCGTGTTTGTAAATTTTATAAGTAAAGTTTGTTATAGCCAAGTGGCTAAGTACTCATTTGAGAAAGTTTTGTTTTGTGACTTAAAGTCATGTTTTGGTAACGTTTTGGTTGTGTGAACCTTTTAAGAAAATATATTTCGAAAAAATTTCTTAGAGTTGCTTTACGACGTCTTCCTCGCGTGTGTCCCGGCGTGGGGCCAAGTAGGACCACGGGTCGGGGGCGCGATAGTTGGTATCAGAGCCTGGTTGTAGATGGTCTAGAAGGACTAAATGACCTAGGAGGGTAGTTGTGTATAGGGTAAGTAACGTTGAGAGTTTTATGCAGGTACTTATTGACAATGGTTGGCACCGAAGGGAATCAGTCAGGGCCTTCAGGGTCGGGTAACGCTAGAGAAGAGGTTCGAGCACTGTTCCAAGGTATGTTTGAATCTGTCATGAAAATCATTGACGATATAGAGGAGCATAAAACCAAGATTGAAACCTCAGATGTGACAAAACGAGAGAACAGGTAAACCGCAACCCCAGCGTGGAGATAGTAGAGAATATCAAGGAACACCTTCGCAAGCTAGGGCATCTTTTCAAGGTCCGCATAATAGAGGAACTCGAAGTAAACGAGTATGTAACTATTGTCAAAGGATGGGACATTTAGAAGAAAAATGTTGGAAAAAGAAAGGCAAATGTTTGAGTTGTGGTCAGTTGGGTCACTTTAGAAAAGTTGCTTTAGATTTAAGAATCAGTTATCGGGAAGTGCAGCTGGGTCATCTCGGGGCCAAAAGAGGGATGCTTCAGGAAAGGTTAAGGTGCAAGATCGTGTTTCTTCCATCAATCAACAACAGATTTCAGATTCTTCTAATGTGACAGGAGGTATAATTTCTATGTCTAGTTTGAGAGCACACACACTTATAGACCCTGGCTCTTCGCATACTTGTGTGTTTGTGCATTGTGCTTCTTGATTGCATGTGTCTTCTGAGTCTTTACCTTATGTGTTAGATGTGTCTTCCTAAGGGGGAGTGTTAGATGACCGATAAAGTGTCGTATACTTGTGATGTGCATATTCATGGGCATGTTTTATTTGCCGGTTTAGTGATGTTGTCATCACAGATTTTGATGTTATGGTGGTAGAATTTTATATGCTAGTGTGTTTTAGTTAAGCACGGTATATATATGTGTTTAGCTTTTATGCTATTTATGCATTAAGAAATTTGTAAATTGTTGTTGCAAGCTTGTGCCTGGTAGTTAGTTTATGGAGTTAGTAGTGAAAAAATTGCATTTAAATTGAAAGATATCTTTTCCTTGTGAGATTTTAAATTTATTTCCTTGAGTGGTACTTGTTCTTGAGGAGAACCTTGGGTGATCTTGAGTGGTTGGGTGCTATGTTGAGCAACATCAGAGATCAGTAATTGTTTTAGTGGTTGATTTGAAGTGATTATCATTTGTTGAGAATTTTAGTTGAGTATATTTCAAAGATGGCTTTTATATCGGGTATGGACATCATGAATGGTGGTTATATAGTTTGAATTCTCATCTGCTTCAGTGGTATTGTTGGATACGTTGAATTGTATAAGTAATCCTAGTCTGAGTTCTTTGAGAGCGGTAGCAGTTTGTAAATCAGGGTAGAATGTCTTCATGTTAGAGGATATATTATTTTGAGGAAAGTTTCAACTCAGGCATAGGGTTGAGGATTTATTGATGGATTTCTAAGGTAGCTACACTGTTAACTACATAGTACAGAAAGATGCACTATCTCGATGGATTGGTAAGAGTAAACGAGTTTAATTGTTGCGAGTGTTAATTGATGAATCGAGAGTTGATGACAACTTCAGTATTGATATTTCTTAATGGATTTAACTAGTACTACAGTTATCTAGAGGATATGATTAGTGTTACTAATTTCTAGTGGATATGTCAAGCTTACCCTTATAGTGGATTCGATAAATTCCTTATTCATAGAGATGCCTTAAAGAGTGATTGAGATGTTCATTGCTTCAGGATGGTTCGGTAACAATGTGTGCTTTGAGAAGATTGATTCCTTATCAACAAAATTATCCTACCCATAAATTGAGATTTATTGCGATTATACATCCATTGCATTAGTGAATGACTTTGATGGAGTTAGATTTGAAGTGTTTACCATATTATATCATCGGGAAAGGTATTGTGTTAGAGGATTCATTGACTTATAGTTCATGGGTGATAAAACTAAATGGGAATGTTAGAGGAATTAACACTTTGGAGTCTTCGTGAGTTGAGTCATGGTGTGACTTTGCGATTGTGAAAGCTTTAAATTTCTACTCTATTGAATAATATCAACTATCGAAAATTACTCGTGGAATGAATATTGACAGACAATAAGATTTTGTTCGTGGCTAGTGATGGAATTTTAACTTCTATAGCAGAGTATGTAATCAACACTTAGTGGAATTAAACATGTATAACGGAGTTCAACTATAGATACTTGAAGGGATACACAAGACCAATTTAATTATGAATCCAAGTAGAAGTAGAGTATTGAGATAAATTCGAGGAGTTACCTTTAATTTGTTTTGATGCGAGGAATTCTAAGTATTCAACTAAGTCCTTGAGTTGTGAATAATCTGAAGTAAATTATCAGTTGTCAGTTAAGTGTTCGGAAGATAGTTAGATTTCATGGAATGTCTACGAGCATGGTAATAGATATGGGTTCCTTATTTACATCTTGATTTTGGCAAGCATTTCAGAAGGCCTGGGGTTCGGAATTGAGACTTAGTATGACTTTCACCCTCAGTCAGATGGTCAGTTAGAAATAACCATTCAGATTCTTGAGAACTTGTTTAGTTGATTCTAAGAATTCGAGGGATATACCTTTACTTCTCGTGGAATTGTTTAATATGTCAGTTCTTTTGAGATTTTGGAAAGAGCTAGAGGTTGAGTTTATCGTCTGTGTTAATTCTTCTCTCGACGAGGTTGATAATGAGTTCCATGTGTTGATGCCACGCAATTGTGTTTATGATTCTTCTCCGATATGTCTAAAGTTTTAGAGGATATTGAACTCAGTATGGAGTTTCGGGATTGAAATGAAAGGAAGTATCCTGGGTTGTTTGAGGGTGGAGGTAAACAATCATAAAATTCGGGTCGAATTTTCTTTAAGGGGGAGTGAGTGTAACGACCCCAAAAATCCGTTTTATTTTTTTTATAATTATTTTATATTTTTGAGAATTTTAAATTTAAAATTATGTGTGCATTTTATTTGTTGCATCATATTAAATGAACTTGCACATTTTATTTGATTATTCGTGTTAGTTAAAATGTTAGTAGTAAAGTTTATTTGGGGAGTTAAGTTGTTAGTGGGAAATTATGGGGGTTTTATTGAAAATGTGAGTTTAGGGGTTTAAAGGTTTAAAATAGAAATAGAAGGGCCTTTGTGAAACTTGGAAAATATCAAAAACCCAATTCTTATCCCATGTCTCCCCTCTCCTGCGCCATAACCTCACCATTTCTTCCCTTAAAGATTGCTCACTCTCCATTGTTGAAGAAAAGAAAGAAAAGGTAAACTTGTTCTTATTAATTTTCTTTATTTTAATTTACTACTCCATTTTCAAATCTAAAAATATATAAATGTTCAGGGTGTTGAGTAGGCCACATCTACCGATCAATATTATTTTTTTCTTGACACTTTTTCCTGGAAAAATAGGTAAGTTACTAATCCCCCCTTTAAATGTTTAAATGGTCATAAGTATGCTATATATGCTTTATATGTTATAAAATAATGTTTTGGGTATACTTTTATATACTTGTAATTTTGGGACGGAGGAGTAGTAATAACTTTTATATACTTGTAATTTTGGGACAGAGGGAGTAGTAATAATTTTTATATTCTTGTAATTTTGGTACAGAGGGAGTAGTAAAACTGGTTATAGACTTGTTATTTGTGGGAAATGGGTATAGTAGTTTTGATTTGGGGAGTATGAGAGGATGCAACATTATATATGCTTTATATATTATACTCCTACTCGTGGGACGGTAAAATAATATCTTTATTAAATGTTAAATAAATGTATTATAAAATTATACTATTACTTATGGGACGGGGAAAGAAGTGAAAGTATTCTAAATTGGGTATATTAGTATATTAAAAATTATAATGATACTTGTGAAACGGAGGGAGTAGTAATAATTTGTTGCATGTGGGAAATGTTAATACAAATGGGTATTGTAGTATTGTGAAAGTATAGTAATGTTGTTGTACCTAATAAAATGGATATAAACATGTTATATATGTCTAGTAAGTTGTGAAATAATGTTTTGGTATATTTTTAATTATATTTGTAATTTTGGGACATAAGGAGTAGTAAGAACTTGTTACCTAGCTTGTTATTGTTGTGAATGCTATAGAAGTTGGTGTTAGTATTGTTCTTAGGCTGAGTTTTTAGCTTGGTGAAAGTTGCAAAGTTTAGGGTTGCAAGTATTGGTAATTTTTGGGTTGTAAAGGAAAGGAGTGAATTTTGGTAAAGTTTTGGTCTGCCAGGTGATGTGGGCGGCCGCCCAAAATTGGGCGTGCGGCCGCACATCTATCTGAAGGTTTTTCTTCTTGGAACAGAGCATTTTGGGCGGCCGCACAGCCCTGTTTGGACGACCGCACCAGTTATCCGAAAAGTTTAGAGTTTTTCAAACTAAAGGATTTAGAGGTCAATCTTAGTCTAGTTTTTGGGGAGTGTCCTAAAGTACTTAGATGATTGTTGTGGATCACTAAGTGGTAGAATTGGTTCCTTTGTGAACACAAGTGTTGTGAAATGTGAGTAATTGATTAAGTGAGCATTGTTGAACATTTTGTAATGTGTTGAATGGTTCATCTTCTTGATGTGTTTGGCATGGTTCCCTACATTGGAATCATTGTCCCTGATTGTTGTTTAAGCAAGTATTTCTATTTGGTGCTTGCGTGTAAAGTCCAGCTGGTACTTTTGTGTGTGTTGGGCAGTGATAGGGATTATAATGGTCTCACGAGCCAAGTACATTATAAGGCTCCTATCATTGGTTTCCCATTTTTAACCCCCTTCCTTAGGCCAAAGGTTGGGCACTTTGGGTTATGACTTTGTGTCATTTTCCCCCCGTTGTTGTTGTTGTTGTTTGGTTCCGGAACCCGTTTCAGCTCTTCGATGCTGCTCAGTTAATGCCTCTCAGATGGCTATTGTTTGGTTTGAGAACCTTGGCTCAGTATCCACGTATGAGTGTTTATTTCCGTCTTATGTGTTGCATGATGAGTTGGTCGTTATTTCCAACCGTTATGGGACGGTTGGCGATAGGGACCCTCTCATGTTATGTGCTATGTGTTATACGCTTATTTGTTAATATTGTTTCTTTATGATAATCATATTAGCATGTAATGTAGTTGCATTTTAGTAACTTACTGAGATTTATTCTCACCCCTTATTTGTTTACCGTTTTAGATAAGAAGGAGTCCAGGGAATAGGTCACAGCACAGGGAGGACGTTGGTAAAGAGATATTTGGTAAGACTTTTGGGAAGTGATGTGTATAAAGGATACATTATGTAAATGTAATACCTTTAGGGTAGTGTACCCGTGACTCAGTTATTTGTATCATCTCTTTTGGTTGGTGTTCGTGTTTGTAAATTTTATAAGTAAAGTTTGTTATAGCCAAGTGGCTAAGTACTCATTTGAGAAAGTTTGTTTTGTGACTTAAAGTCATGTTTTGGTAACGTTTTGGTTGTGTGAACCTTTTTAAGAAAATATATTTCGAAAAAATTTCTTAGAGTTGCTTTACGACGTCTTCCTCGCGTGTCCCGGCGTGGGGCCAAGTAGGACCACGGGTCGGGGCGCGATAACATTAATCCAGATGTCAGCACTGTATTCGCACTGTAACAACTCAAGATAATCCAAGTTTCTCATCAAGTAACAGGTATTACACAGTAGAAATTATAGCTGAGATCTCATAAAAAATGGATACATCCATCTGGTTTGGTGTAGAAATTCCACTGTCAATCACATAGGTTAAATACCCAGTACAATCTCGATAACACTGTTCGAACTTTCAATGCAGACATGAATATTATACATAATTATATCATGCTCATAAAAATAGTCAAGCATACTAGCATAGAACTATTCACCATCTATTGTGGCAAATAAGAATGACATATCATCTAGAAAGCCAAATCATAACATGTAAGAGCCAAGCCATAACACGTATCACATCAATGTCCCATCTAGGTAACATGATCAAGTTAACATAGAACGTATAGGGTGTTATCACCCACACTTTTATCAAGCTCTTATACATAACGATATCAAGCATGTAGTCTCTTACTAGAGAATACACTTCCACGTAATTCACGAGATAAGGACAAGCATGCATATATAGCATGAAACAATGTCCACTAGACAAGATAGATATGCCTAAGTCTTTAAAGACTCGTGCTCTCCATTCTCAAACCATCTAATCCAATTGGATCAACACTATCAACACCAGTCCTATGCCTGGTATAACAACAAGTAAAGGAACACTCAACGTCAGAAGCACACCCATAAGCCAACCCACGAATGCCATAGACCCTATCCAGGCTTAGAGCTAACCATAGCTCTGATACCAAACTGACACGCCCCAAGTCCCGGGATCCCCTAATAGAACCTCGAACCTGGTGCGCGTAACTAACAAGAAACAAGAAACTAACGGGAAACAGGAACAATACATGTTAGAAACAAACTGACATGATATATATACTCAAGAGTAAGGAGCTAAGATAGCTCATAACGAGTTTTAGACCAAGAAAATTAAAACCAAAATGGTTACATACAGCGGAAGACATGCCTAGCAAATAAGCTGGCATCAAGAACTGACTAGAGACAACAAGTACTACACGAGTCTACCCCAAAACAAGCCCAGAGTTTAATAACTCATACAACCTCGTCCTTACCAATGTATTAAAAGGACACTAGCTTCAAACAAGAACATCCTGCTGAGTAAGTTCCCAGCTATGTCGAGCCTCACTGCGTACTATCCCCTGCTTTCCTGGAGGGGGAAACAAATAAAGAGTGAGATAAATCTCAGTAAGCTATTAACATGCAACTACCTGACATGTTATCACGCAATCCCAGTAGATACTCAAGTAATCATATATCAAGTAACAAGTATAGGAGAGGCTAAGCCAACTCAACAAGTAATCAAGCTCAAGAGTGTTGGGTTTCGATCAAACATGCGCAGCAGAATTTAGCATTTAAAATTTTGAAACCCAAAGCCATGGATCCGTTCATATGATTAAATCAAATACAACATAAGAATAAAGGAATAAACTAACCCTTGATGGCTATCAAATTCTCTTGGTCTTTGGTGGAGGTTTGAAGACTTGATCACGATCACAAAGCTTGAACACGAACTTTGAAGATGATGATTTTCACCCTCTAGCGGTATCCACACTTCGAACGAATATCAAAGGAGCTTCTTTGATCTTGGTTGCTAGACCAAATTGTGAAACACGTTTTCACAATCAAAAAGAACTATATGGAATTTATTTTGTGTATTATTTCGTTCCTCAACCAAGAATGTCTTGGAACAAAATAAACCCTCTCTCAAACTCTTTGAGACTCACAAAATCATTAGCATTGAGTGCTGGCCGAATTTGGTCTTTTATACACAACTATGACCTATTCCAAATAGGAAACTTGTGTTAAAATCTGTCCAAAATTCGTTTCCTAATCAAATTAGGAATCTGCCACCCGACAGTACTATGCGGCCGCCCAAAAGCCTTTGTGCGGTCGCACAACTATCTGAAGCAAAACTGGTTCAAAACTGAGATAAGTGTGCGGCCGCCCAGTCCATACTGTGCGGTCGCCCACTTCTCAGAAAGTCCAGAATTTCCAAAATTCCAATGTAGTCCTTTTAAAGATTCGTTCTATTGTGTGTGACCCTCTAGGATTATACTAAGTTGGCAATGGGTTCAAACACGAAACCATAAGATATGATTAGGTTCTAGCAAACTGTCATACCTACCCAAATAGTATAACTAGATACAAGTTCGCATTCCTCTTAGAATATGTCATAATCCCTTTGTCCACGATGTCATTGAACACAAGTCATGGTCAAATGGTCAACTTGTTTTGTTCAATACTTTCTCGATTCTGAATATGTTGATAATCCAAATGACATTGATCCAATCAATTCATTTGAGTCCGGCCGAACATTTCATCAACATCATTCCTACGAGAGGCCCAAGCTTGACATCTCTCCGAGGAGGGACAAATCCATTTAGCTTATTATTCTTCCCTACGTGAATCCGATTATGCCAATCATACCCTTTATAACTACTCTGTTAGAAGTAGCGTTTGAATATGTCAAACATAATGTTCATCAAGTGGAAGACTATAATAACTTCATGTCTAAGGATTCAAATGACATAACTAATATGAGATATATGTATGACATAGACCATGACATAAATCTCATAAAGCGGGTCATGTCCAGTACCTTGTTCCAAACAAGTACCCATAAATCTAACATGATCATCCCATGATCATTTAGCCTTTATACTAGTGCTTAACAAGTACTAGGGACGGAGATTATTATAAGTAAACATGAACAACAATAATAATCAAAACATCTCTTTATTGATATGAAATAAATGATAACAATTACAACGTTTATTAAACGTGCCTAGGGCACCACTACCAACAATCTCCCACTTGCCCTAGGTCCAATCTCCCATGTATCTAATACCCATGGACCTAACATGACCATCATGTTTAGCTTGTGGAAGTCCCTTTGTTAGCGGGTCCGTAACATTGTCATCAGTAGGTACTCTGCATATATTTACGTCTCCCCTATCAACGATCTCTCGAATGATATGAAAACGCCTAAGTATGTGTTTGGATTTCTGATGTGCTCTTGGTTCCTTTGCTTGAGCAATAGCACCATTATTGTCGCAATAAAGGTCTATTGGACTAGCAATACTAGGAACCACTTCAAGTTCAGTTATGAACTTCTTAATCCAAACAGCTTCCTTTGCAGTATCCGATGCAGCAATATACTCAGCTTCTGTTGTAGAATCAGCGGTTGTACTTTGCTTGGAACTCTTCCAGCTTACAGCTCCACCATTTAACATAAACACAAAACCCGATTGCGATCGGCTATCATCTTTGTCAGTTTGGAAGCTTGCATCCGTGTAAGCATTTACAACGAGATCATCTTCCATTCCTCCATAGACCAAAAACGAGTCTTTAGTCCTTCTCAAGTACTTAAGAATCTCTTTTACGGCTATCCAGTGATTTTCGCCAGGGTCGGATTGGTATCTACTTGTCATGCTCAAAGCATAAGACACATCCGGCCTAGTACAAATCATGGCATACATGATGGACCCAATTGCCGAAGCATATGGAACATCATTCATTTTCTCACGCTCATCTTTTGTCTTAGGACATTGAGTCTTGCTTAGAGAAACTCCATGTAACACGGGCAAGGTGCCTCTCTTAGAATTTTCCATACGGAATCTTCTAATGACCTTGTCAATGTATGTACTTTGGATTAAACCAAGTAGCCTCCTTGATCTATCTCTATAGATCTTAATGCCAAGTATATATGCAGCTTCACCCATATCTTTCATTGCGAAGCACTTTCCTAACCAAGTCTTCACAGACTGAAGTGTAGGAATGTCGTTTCCAATGAGCAATATGTCATCCACGTATAAAATAAGGAATAGCACTATGCTCCCACTAATCTTCTTGTATACACAAGGCTCATCTTCGTTCTTGATGAAACCAAACTCTTTGACCGATTCATCAAAACGGAGATTCCAACTCCTAGAAGCTTGCTTCAATCCATAGATGGACCTCTGCAATTTGCATACCTTAGAATCTTGTTCAAAACCTTCTGGTTGTGTCATATACACATCCTCTTGGAGTTTTCCATTCAGGAAAGCGGTTTTGACGTCCATCTGCCATATTTCATAGTCATGATATGCGGCAATGGCAAGCAAAATTCTTATAGACTTGATCATTGCTACGGGTGAAAAGGTCTCATCATAGTCAATACCATGAACTTGCCTATAACCTTTCGCTACAAGCCTAGCTTTGTAAGTATGCACCTTCCCATCCATGTCAGTCTTCTTCTTGAAGACCCATTTGCATCCTATGGTTTTTACACCTTCGGGCGCATCAATCAAATTCCAAACTTGATTGTCTTGCATGGATTGCAATTCGGATTCTATGGCTCCAAGCCACTTGTCCGAATCAGGAGAAGACATCGCCTCTTGGTTGGTTGACGGTTCATCATTCTCAATGATTTCTACCTCATTACTATCCGTTACGAGAAATCCATATCTCTCGGGCTCGGATCGTAACCTACTAGATCTGCGAGATGCTTGTGTATTTAGAACAGGTTCCACAACTCCTTGTGGTTCTTGTTCTTGTTCCACTATTGGTTCAATGTTATTTTCTGGGTCTCAAATTTCTTCAAGATTTATTTTACTCCCACTGATTTCTTTGGAGAGAAAGTCTTTCTCTAGAAAGACACCAGTTCGGGAAACAAACACTTTGTTGTCCTCTCGGTTGTAAAAGTAATATCCTTTAGTTTCCTTAGGATATCCCACGAAAATACATTTATCAGATTTGTGTGCTAGTTTGTCAGAGATAAGTCTCTTGACATAAACTTCGCAACCCCAAATCCTCATGAAAGATAAACTAGGTTTCTTTCCACTCCACATCTCATATGGAGTCTTTGGAACCGATTTAGTTGGAACTTGATTTAGTGTGAAAGCAGCGGTTTCTAGAGCGTAACCCCAAAAGGATATTGGAAGATCAACTTGACTCATCATTGATCGAACCATGTCTAACAAAGTCCGATTTCTCCTCTCAGACACACCATTCCATTGTGGTGTTCCAGGTGGAGTCAATTGTGAAACTATTCCACAATTCTTTAGATGATCATCAAATTCTTGACTTAAGTATTCTCCACCTCGATCTGATCGAAGTGCTTTTATACTTTTGCCAAGTTGTTTTTCTACTTCATTTTGAAATATTCTAAATATCTCAAATGCTTCACTTTTATGTTTCATTAGGTAAACATACCCAAATCTACTATAATCATCAGTGAAGGTTATGAAGTATTGAAATCCTCCCCTAGCATTGCTACTTAATGGTCCGCATACATCGGAATGTATCAACCCCAATAAGTCGCTTGCCCTTTCACCCAGCTTGGTAAAAGGTGTCTTAGTCATTTTTCCAAGAAGACACGACTCACAAGTGTCATATGACTCTAAGTCACATGAACCCAAAAGTCCGTCCCCATGGAATTTTGAGATACGCTTCTCATTAATATGACCAAGACGGCAATGCCACAAATAAGTATGATTTACATCATTAGGTTTAGATTTCTTATTTACATGATAGACATTATTTTCATTCTTGACATCCAAGATATAAAGGCCATTAAATGAATTAGCAATACCATAAAGCACATCATTTAAATAAATAGAAAATTTCTTATTCTCAATAAGAAACTTAAAACCTTCATTATCCAAACAAGAAATTGAAATAATATTTCTGCTTAAATCCGGAACATAATAACAATTGTTCAAAACAAGAATTAATCCGGAAGGTAAAGTGACTTCATAAGTCCCTACGGCTAATGCAGCAACTCTTGCTCCATTCCCCACACGCAGATCTACTTCATCTTCTTTAAGCAGTCTCCTATTCTTTAGTCCCTGCACATTTAGACAAATGTGAGAACCACATCCGGTATCCAATACCCAAGAATCAGTGGTAGAAATGAGAATATCTATCATATAGATACCTGAAGTCGACGCAGCCTTGCTGCTCTTCTTCTTCTTTTGCTCTTCCAAGAAAGCCTTGCAATTACGTTTCCAATGACCAATTTCTTGACAATGGAAACAGATTGCATCCTTTTGTGAATCAGGTTTTGCCTCAGAAGCCTTGGCAACCTTTGCCTTGCTTATCTTGGGTTTGACAACTTTTGCCTTACCCTTTCCTTTGGCATTAGCCTTCTTCCCATCATGAACCAAGAGCACGGGAGAACCTTTCTCCACAATTTTCATCTCTGCAGTTTTGAGCATCCCATGCAACTCAGAGAGATTCTTATCCGTTCCATGCATGTTATAATTCATTACAAACTGATTATAACTTTTAGGCAATGAATTAAGAATGAGATCCGTGGCTAGCTCCAATGGGATTGGATAGCCAAGTTTCTCAAGGTGCAGTACATAACCTTTCATTTTAAGAAAGTGAGGACTCACTTGTTGCCCTTCATTCATTTTACAAGTAGTGAATGCAACAATGGTCTTGTACTCTCTTGCCTAGCTTGCTCTTGAAACATGGTTCTCAACTCCACGCCTATCTCATAGGCTTCCAAATGTTCCAAACTTTGTTGGAGTTTTGAACACATAGCAGCAAGCATGAGACAACTTACATCTCTAGAATCATTACGATGTTTCTTGTAATTGTCTCTTTCTACCCTAGGGGCAGTAGGCGGTGGTTCAGCGGGGAGAGGCCCATCGAGAATGTACAACTTATCTTCTTGCCTAAGAACGATTCTTATGCTACGGATCCAATCCATAAAGTTAGTACCATTCTCTTCGAGCTTATCCTTCTCAAGGATCGATCGCAACGACATTGATTGAGTGTTATTAGTCATTATCTACAAATATGCAAAATTTCCAAAATTTAATAAGTACCGATTTTCATTAAAGAGATAAATAATGTATTTCTCAAACAAAATACTCCCACTAAATTATATAACCTTCATATACATCCAATGCATAATATAATTTAAATGTGTTAAGATCCAACTTTAATTTAATTTCAAGTCCGCTAAGGCGGATTACACAAAATTAAATTAATTAGGTAGACAACTCTTGTCAATCATATCTCATATGACTCTTAGTTCCTTTTATGAGATTCTTTAAGAAATCCAATTTCAAAAAGCATGTTAAACCTCATCTATGCCTAGGCCCAAAACTGTTTTGACGCCCAATTAAGTCTAACCATTTTAAATGCATAGTTAATGTGTCCCGCTAGGGCGTGCCCACATTATCTATCTTGCTCATACATAAACAAATTTAATGCATCTCGCTAGGGCGAATCTACATTAGAGTCACTTATGTACTAACAAGTGTTTTAATCATGGCATGGCAATAAAAGACTTAAAATTTTTTTTGAAGGTTCATCACATATAGCATGTAACACATTTATGAGCACATAATATAAACATGTTACACATCAAGTTTAGTCACTAAATTAATCTCCATTAATTTAAGCATGGTATTTATGTGTCATTAGTTTCTCTATAATTATGAGGATGAGACTATTTCAACTTCGGTTATTATTTCCAAATCAAGACAACAAGAAGTGCGGTCGAACTAAGCCATTAGGCAACCACAATCCCGCACTAATTCAAGAGACCAAGAAAGTAGTCCATGTGGCCGAAACTAAGCAATAGATGGTCTCGATGAACGTAGGCCAATTGCATTCACAATTCCACATGGATCTCCAATCATCGAATCAAGAACTTTGTTTCTCAATTTTAGCAATTATGAACTCTTCATAATTCTAACTTCGTTTTATCTTTGAAACTTTGATTGCGATCAATTTTAGGAAACACAATCTCGATGAACGCAGATTAGCCATCCAAAACTTGAACCAATCTAGGAATCACAAGACTAAAACAAATAGGAAATTCAAACCCCAAAATCCACACACAAACCAACTACCCAAAACCCATTCCAGATCAGCAAGTCTGGACTGGTTCTGTTACTGGTTTTGTTGAATTTTTCGAAAAATTCCAGATTCTGTTTTTCAACCAAAATCAGACCTTCTGATCTCCTTGTGCGGCCGCCCAAAAACCACTGTGCGGCCGCCCAAAACTGTGCGGTCGCCCAAGGAGTTTTGTGCGGTCGCCCGGTTCCATCAGAATGTGCAGAATTTTCAAAGTTCGAAAATTTTGTCTCAAAATTGTTTTTCCCTGATTATTAAAACTTTGATCCAATCAAAAATTAATAACCAACAATTTTGAATCCACCATAATTTATTTATTGCGATTGAATCGTGCGATTAAAGTTGCAAAACAATAAACCACATAAAATCACATAACACATAAACAACATATATTCCAATATTCAAATCATGCAAGGCACATAAACAATTTATATACACATAACATGATCCAAGTATTGAATTAATCAACATGAACGGGGCTCTGATACCACTGTTGGGTTTCGATCAAACATGCGCAGCGGAATTTAGCATTTAAAATTTTGAAACCCAAAGCCATGGATCCGTTCATATGATTAAATAAAATACAACATAAGAATAAAGGAATAAACTAACCCTTGATGGCTATCAAATTCTCTTGGTCTTTGGTGGAGGTTTGAAGACTTGATCACGATCACAAAGCTTGAACACGAACTTTGAAGATGATGATTTTCACCCTCTAGCGGTATCCACACTTCGAACGAATATCAAAGAAGCTTCTTTGATCTTGGTTGCTAGACCAAATTGTGAAACACGTTTTCACAATCAAAAAGAACTATATGGAATTTATTTTGTGTATTATTTTGTTCCTCAACCAAGAATGTCTTGGAACAAAATAAACCCTCTCTCAAACTCTTTGAGACTCACAAAATCATTAGCATTGAGTGCTGGCCGAATTTGGTCTTTTATACACAAGTATGACCTATTCCAAATAGGAAACTTGTGTTAAAATCTGTCCAAAATTCGTTTCCTAATCAAATTAGGAATCTGCCACCCGACAGTACTGTGCGGCCGCCCAAAAGCCTTTGTGCGGTCGCACAACTATCTGAAGCAAAACTGGTACAAAACTGAGATAAGTGTGCGGCCGCCCAGTCCATACTGTGCGGTCGCCCACTTCTCAGAAAGTCCAGAATTTCCAAAATTCCAATGTAGTCCTTTTAAAGATTCGTTCTATTGTGTGTGACCGTCTAGGATTATACTAAGTTGGCAATGGGTTCAAACATGAAACCATAAGATATGATTAGGTTCTAGCAAACCGTCATACCTACCCAAATAGTATAACTAGATACAAGTTCGCATTCCTCTTAGAATATGTCATAATCCCTTTGTCCACGATGTCATTGAACACAAGTCATGGTCAAATGGTCAACTTGTTTTGTTCAATACTTTCTCGATTCCGAATATGTTGATAATCCAAATGACATTGATCCAATCAATTCATTTGAGTCCGGCCTAACATTTCATCAACATCATTCCTACGAGAGGCCCAAGCTTGACATCTCTCCGAGGAGGGACAAATCCATTTAGCTTATTATTCTTCCCTACGTGAATCCGATTATGCCAATCATACCCTTTATAACTACTCTGTTAGAAGTAGCGTTTGAATATGTCAAACATAATGTTCATCAAGTGGAAGACTATAATAACTTCATGTCTAAGGATTCAAATGACATAACTAATATGAGATATATGTATGACATAGACCATGACATAAATCTCATAAAGCGGGTCATGTCCAGTACCTTGTTCCAAACAAGTACCCATAAATCTAACATGATCATCCCATGATCATTTAGCCTTTATACTAGTGCTTAACAAGTACTAGGGACGGAGATTATTATAAGTAAACATGAACAACAATAATAATCAAAACATCTCTTTATTGATATGAAATAAATGATAACAATTACAATGTTTATTAAACGTGCCTAGGGCACCACTACCAACAAAGAGATGATCAGGTAACAAGTAGTCAAGTAGTGTGAGAGGCTAGACCAACTCACCAAGATGCACATAGGCCTATCACGTATCATTACCTGAATCCTTCCTTATTTCTCCCAAGAATACCATTGTTGTCGATGCTTATATAGCTGATGACAACCACGATCAAGATCAAGAGACTGCTATGCAGTATATAAGAAGACCCGATAACCAGTGTCATTCACAAGAACAAGATTCACGAGGTGTTTACGAGTTAGCATTCACTTATATCAGGCGTATTGCTCCAATATAGGATGCTAAGCCCTTACTATGGCCAGTAGTAAGGGAAAAACAGACCGAATGCATAGACCCACGATTATCACTTATGCCCCAGCCCTCGCAATAAGCGTGAACCTATACACCCCTCTGAACCAAATAAGCCAGCTGGACTCACACGAGAATGCACAAGTAGATGTTTACTTGAACTACGAGAAATGAACTAAGTCCTATATTAGTGGACCAGTCTTTATGCACCATGTAATCATGTATCATGTGCTCACGAGAATATGGACCATGTAATCATGTATCATGTGCTCACGAGAATACAAGTACACGTACGCAATCATTGCGAAGACAAATCAATCTAACAATGGCACGTTGAGTGTCCATAAAACACGGTCAATCCAAGTTAGAGTCTATTAATAACAGACCTCAAACAAGTAGTAGGGTATATCATTCTATATCACTTTGTCACATGACAAGTTTGCACGTACATATTCATATCACGTTTAACACATTAAAGTGTCTATCACGATACCCTTATTATCAAGTAGAGCCCAATACCTTAGACTCTATACACGTAGTAGAATAGGTCACATCAAACCTAGTCACAGTCATATCTCACGTATATGTATCGTTAATAATCGAATAAATTTTCCAACACATATTGTGTTCTATAGTTATTCTTATTAACTTAAATCATAGTATTCACGATTATATGAATTATCTTCATATTACACTAGTCCCTATTTTCTTTAGGAACCCATTTCAAGACAAGATATCTTCTTTATTCTTTATATACTTCATTGAGTACATACACGATTAAAACCAATCACTAGCACTTTAGTGTTTGTTCATAACACTTACAATACACATGTATCAAATTCAAGTATGTAGTAGAGTTAATCATTCTCTATCTAGTTCCATATCCCAACTCTTTCGGTTATTCATACCATGTATCAAGTAATCAAAACGTAACATTCTATCAAGTAAATATATGCAAGATTTGCATATACACATCAAGAATCTTTCAAGTTTATTACCATACACATATATTGGTATCAAGGCACGTACAAGATTTTATAATCTTATATTCAAGTCTTAATCCAATTATTTGGATGTTCAAGTCATGTACAAGATTTTATTGTCTTATACTTCAAATTACTGTCTCAATCTAAGACATTCAAGACATTCAAGACATTCAGGACATTCAAGACATTCAAGACATTCAGGACATTCAAGACATTCAAGACATTCAGGACATTCAAGACATATACAAGATTTTATCATCTTATACTTCAAGTTATAACTACAATATTTGGCATTCAAGCATGTATAAGAGTTATACATTTACTCTTTACAAAATCCTAATCCTCTTCTTAGGACATTCAAGCTCAAGACATTAATTGGTGCCCCTAAGGTACACAAACATTAACTTCAAAACACATAAAAGAGTTACTACTCTTATACTCAAGTTATTATTTAATTATAATTTAAGTCCACATTTCATTTGTTCACAAAGGGACTATTTTTCAGTACTAGAGTGTTCTACAACACTCATCTAGGCCATCTAGGGTAGTACCCTAAACCTAGACCAAGAATACTTCGAGTTCACATTAAATAAATGAGCTATACAACTCATACTTACAAGTTCATAATCCCCTACATAGGATATTCGAGCTCAAGACATTAATTTGGTGCCCTCAAGGTGCACAAGCATAGGTTCCAAGACAAGCATAACACATAAGTGCTTGTTCATAGCACTTTCAAGACATAAAGAAGAGTTCTTCCTTTTATACTCAAGTTCTCATTTTAATTTAATGAGTAATCATGTTCAAGACTCACTTCTGATACCCCTAAGGTGTCACAACACTTGCTAGGACATCTTATCTTAAGGCTATATGCCTTAAGAAAGGATAAGCTTTCAATTTAATTTAGATATAAAACACTTTGGTTGGAACAGGGGACCGGGCGGGCGCCTATGGTAGACCGGGCGGGCGCTCATCCAAGGATTTTTGGAACTAAAACTTCTGGCCAAATGGGCGGCCGCTTGGTGCCTAAGTGGGCGGGCGCCTGGTCCAAATTTCAGCAAACACCAATTTCTTTCCCAGGCTTAGAAATCTCCGTCCCAAGCGTAGGAGTAACTTCCACTAACATTTTTAACAACCCACAAAAAGTACAATTACACTTCTATAGGGACACTTTATTAATTTATCACCGTCCCACAAGTAATAGAATAATTTCTTTTACTCCCTTTCAATATTTCACCGTCCCAAAAGTATAAGTACAATTTTATAATATACTAATATACTCATTTAGGGATACTTCCATTCATTTCCCCGTACCACAAATAATGGTACAATTTTTCTAATAATATTTAAATCAAGTTACTATTTTACCGTCTCACGAATAGGAGTATAATTTTCACTAACAAATTAACCTTACCAAGAGTGCATAACCAATTCCAAAACCATTACTTTCATTAATTCAACCCAAGGTGTATTTCCAGTATACGTATACTCCCTTTGTCCCAAATTTACAAGTATCACGAAAATTGCTCAAAACACAATTTTAACGAGAACAAGTAACGGGAATAACATATATACATGTTATTACAAGTAAGGGGGAGTCAATAGCTTACCTAGTCCGAAATCAAGTTGACCCAAATTAATTTCTGATCGGCCTGGAACGCTCTATTCAACACCACGAATATTTATCCGGGACCAGAATCACGAACGGAGGGCTAATTAAACTCGAGGAGTCAAGAATAGGAAGAATCCTAAACTTAGCTTTAGAACAGAAGGAGTACGAGAATGTTTGAGAAATAATCTTTCTCAGAGAAAGCAAACCAAGTAGATATACTTGCAACTATCCAAGAATTGCAATTTGGCCCCTCAAGTTCCACTTTTAACAAAAAGGCCCCTAAACTTGCAACTTTAACATTTAACCACCTTAATTTTCTAAAGTAGTTAAATAATTAACTCAAATAAAATAGCATACAAATATGCTAGTCAAGAATTTAACAAGCAAGTCAAGAATTTAACAAATAAGTAAAATATTTAACGAGATTAAGGATGGGCGTTACACTCGGTCCTCTACAGAAGCTGAATATAGGGCAGTTGCTGCTACCACTGCTGAGATTCTATGGGTTCAGAATCTTCTACTCGAGCTAGCATGTCCGCAAGCTTCAGTGCCAGATATTTTTTGTGATAATTTAGGTGCTACGTATGTTGCTGCCAATCCACGGTTTCACTCTCGTATGAAATATTTTAGTTTGGACTATCATTTAGTGCGGGAACTTGTTCAGAACAACAAATTACGAGTTTCTTTTATCTCGAGTAATGATCAACTCGCTGATATTTTGACTAAACCTCTTCTCCGGGCACGGTTTCAAGCATTAATGATCAAGATTGGACTTACTCAACGATCGTCCATCTTGCGGGGGCATGTTAAGAAAACCAATATCAATTCCTAATTCATGTGTATATATTTACCTTATTAACTTAGGTTTCCTTTGTATATAGTTTTCCTAATTAGAATAGAATTCAATAGTGTGCTCTTCAAGCAATCTCTTGTATATAATCTCTACTGTGATTACAAGTCAAGGCCAAGGCTTTCATGCACCAAATTACTTTCTCTCATATCTCTTACAGTGATACTGTCCAGACACTTAATTCAATTCGTCGGAGTCTCTTAGTGCAGAGAAGCATCCGGTACGTGCGAGTTATCCTGGGAGACTAGCGTCCGACAGCAACCTCAAGCATTCACGGTGAGGGGGCGAATAAGTCTTAAGGACAGTGTGTTCAACACACGACTCGGCACAAAATAATCAGTCTAGTTTCTGTTTATTTATTTTTTCAGTTTATTTATTTATTATTTATTCTATAACAAATTATTTTTGTAGAATTTTCCTAACATTCATTAATATCAACTCAAGTTTTAGTATCATTTATACTCCCTCTGTCCCATTTGAAGTTTCACAATTTTAGTGATGAAACAAAAATTAAGGAAAGTAATGAGTGTAAGAAGGGTTGTGAGAGGGAAAAAGTTAGTGGGTATGACAAATGGGGCCTACAATTTTAATATGTGAGAGGGGAAAGTTTGTGGGTATGACAAGTGGGCCCCATAATTTAAGTTGTAAGAGGAAGAAGTGAGTAGGTATGACAAGTGGGGCCTACATTTTTTTTACCATTTTGAGAAAGGATAAAGATTTTAACGGGACACTCATTTGGATAAAATGTGAAACTTCAAATGAGACGGAGGGAGTATATTATTGAAAATGCTAGAACAGTAACACATGAGTGAATACAGATGTTACTATTTCGATATCCAAATGAATATCTACTTTTATATTTATCTAAAAATTTAGACCAAAAATTAGTATCTACTCCATATTATTTAAATATATTTAAGTAAATGTTATTTTTAAAATTTATTCCAAATAAATATCCATATTATTTAAATATATTTAAGTAAATGTTATTTACCAATTAACTCAAATTACAAAGACAAAAGCTTGTATGAGAACACCATGACCCGTCTCATAGTAGAGACGGGTCATTTTTGACCCATAACCCGCATCCATGACCCACAAGCCCAAAAGAAAAATTAATAATATATTTTTTTAATTTTATATTATTATTTTTGGTTTTTTTTTTCGTTTTGTCAAAAGTAATAGTTACTATAACTAAATGTAACAAACATGTTATTTATATGTAATAATTTGTATACATAAAAGTAATACATATATACAGAAAAGTAACAGTGTTTTTTAATGTTTTCTTCGTTTGCCAAAAGTAATACTTATTAAAACTAAAATTTAACGAACGTGTTACTTATATGTAATAGTGTGTTGGGTTTTCATGATTCATGCGCAGCGGAAGATTAGACATAAATAAAACCCAAACCCTAGATCCGTTTATATCAATAACTCATAATAGTAAGATGAAAGAAACTAACCTCTTGTAGATTCGAAATATGAAACTTTGAATTAAGATACTAAAGCAAGTACCCTCTATCGTTGATCCACACTTCGAACGGACTTCAAGAATGCTTCTTGAATATGACTGTTAGATCTTCTTAGGCATTGAAAAACTCTTTGAAGAACCCTTCTTCAATCTCCCTTGAATATTATGATTTGATGATGATGATTATCAAACCTTAATAATACTAGTAAAATATGTGTTAATCTTTCTCCAAGAAAGACTTTTGTGATTTCTAAAATCTATGCAATAGCATGTGTTTTCGGCGGCTGAAAACAAATCATATTTATAACAGGGAGTAACCTAATTCCACAAGGAAAAGGGGTTTCTTTTCGAAAAAGAAATCTGCCAACAATCTGTCAGCGGACAAACCATCCGTACGGATGTCTGGACTGGCCCATTAGTTTTTACGTGCCTTGATTCGTTCTGCGTGTGTGACCCAATAGGATTATACTATGTTGGCAACGAGTCCGAAACATTCATCCCTCGTAAATCATAAGCGGACTCTAGCAAGGCATTATGACTACCAAAATAGTATAACTTTGTAATCCAAAGTTTAACGCGTATCCTTATAGAAAGTATCACAATCCCTTTGTCTTCGATGTCATTGAATATAAGCCATGGTCCAACGATCAACTTGTCTTTGTTCAATACTTTCTTGATATCTGAATATACTGATAATACAAATGCAATTGGTATCATCAATCTATTTGGGTTTGGCCAAACATTTTCATCAACATCATTCATCGAGAGGCCTTAAGCTTGACATCTCTCTTATAGAGTGACAAATCCAGTCTTGACTTGTTACTCTTCCCTACTTGATTCCGATCATGCCAATCACACCTCTTATGATTATCCGGTTAAAGACAACGTTAGAGTGAGTCAAACATGATGTTCACCAAGTGGAAGACTATAACAATCTCATGTCTAAGGATATCAATGATATTAACTATTTGAGATTTAATTATGACAAATGACCATGACATAAATCTCAAAGCGTGTCATGTCCAGTATACATTTCACAACATATACCTATAAGTCTAATTTGCATCTCATGCATATAATCATCTCATGATTATCAATCAACCCTTATACTAGTTCCATTAGGAGCAAACTAGGGACGGAGATCATTATGAATAAACATGTAACAATAATAATCAAACATCTCTTTATATAATGAAATAAATGATAGCATAAACATCGTTCAAAATAACGTGCCTAGGTCATACACACCAACAATCTCCCACTTGCACTAGGCCCAATCACTAATGTATCTAATACCCATGGACCTAACATGACCATCATGTTTAGCTTGTGAGAGTCCCTTTGTTAGCGGGTCGGCTATGTTATCATCAGTTGGTACTCTGCATATCTCTACCTCCTTTCTTTCTTGGGTGATTTCCCAGATGAGGTGAAAGCGTCTAAGTCTATGTTTGGATCTTTGATGTGCACGTGGTTCCTTTGCTTGAGCAATAGAACCATTATTATCACAATAAATGTCTATTGGATTAGCAATGCTAGGAACTACTTCTAATTCAGTAATGAATTTCTTGATCCAAACAGCCTCTTTAGCAGCATCTGATGCAGCTATATACTCCGCTTCTGTTGTAGAATCAACTACTATACTTTGCTTAGAACTATTCCATCTTACAGCACCACCATTTAGCATAAACAAAAAACCAGATTGCGATCTAGAGTCATCTTTGTCGGTTTGGAAACTTGCATCTGTGTAACCCTTTACTACAAGACCACCTTCCTCACCACCATACACCAAAAACGCATCTTTAGTTCTTCTCAAGTACTTAAGAATTGTTTTGGCAGCAGTCCAATGACTCTCACCAGGATCTGATTGGTACCGACTCGTCATGCTCAAAGCATATGAAACATCTGGTCTGGTACAAATCATGGCATACATGATTGATCCAATTTCCAAGGCAAAAGGGATTCCACTCATTCTCTTTCGCTCATCTTCCATCTTAGGACATTGAGTCTTGCTAAGAGTAATACCATGACACACAAGCAACTGGCCTCTCTTAGAGTTTTCCATGGAAAATCTCTTCAGAACTTTGTCAATGTATGTACTTTGACTTAAACCAATCATCCACTTAGATCTATCACGATAGATCTTAATGCCAAGGATATAAGCGGCTTCTCCCATATCTTTCATTGAGAAACATTTACTTAGCCAAATCTTTACAGATTGCAAGGTGGGTAAGTTGTTTCCAATGATTAATATGTCATCAACATATAGTATTAGAAATAATACTACGCTCTCACTAATTTTCTTGTATACATAAGATTCATCTTCACTACAACAAAAATGACTTTTGCCGGCACTTATTTACTGACACTTGTTAAAGTGCCATAAATTTCTGGAACTTATAAAAAAATGACGCAAATATCATGCACTTTTTAACAAGTGCCGCAAATTTATGGCACTTTTTAACAAGTGCCGCATATATCCGGCATTTTTAATAAAGTGCCAATAAATTTCCGGCACATATTCATAAATTGCCGTTGATTTCCGGCACTTTTGAAACAAGTGCCGAAAATTAGCGGCACTTTCAAAAAGTGCCGGAAGTTGTGCTGGAAATTAGCGGCACTTATAAAAAGTGCCGGAAATTTACTGACACTTTTTTATAAGTGCCGCTAAATTTCCGGCACTTTTTATAAGTGCCGCTAATAACAAGAGGTTTTGATATTTTTATTTAATTTTGACATTTAATCATATTTTTTTATTTTACTTTGCTTTAATTTGTTAGTTAAATTAGATTTATATGTACTACAACCATAAAAATGCATTAATATAAGCTTATGTATTATAATAAATAATTGTATACGTATATTTATATCAAAAAATGATTTAGCCTAGTGGTAGAAAGCTTGGTTTATAAGAAGGAGGTCTCGTGTTCGAAACCTGGAATGTCAATAATATTTATATTTAAAATACGACACTTTTAAAAGTGCCGGAATTTTTGCGACTTTTAAAGTGCCGGAAAGTATTACCGACACCACTTTTTCCAACACTTAGAAAAGTGCCGGAAATAGCTTTTCTGGCACTTTTTTCCCGTTTCCGGCACTTTTTAAAGTGCCGCGAAAAGCCATATTTGTTGTAGTGCTTCGTTCTTGATGAAGCCAAACTAGAAGCTTGCTTCAATCCATAGATGGATTTCTACAACTTGCATACTTTCTTTGAATTATTTGGATCCTCAAAACCTTCGGGTTGTGTCATATACACATCCTCTTGAAGATTCCCGTTAAGGAATGCAGTTTTGACATCCATTTGCCATATCTCATAGTCATAATATGGAGCTATGGCAATCATAATTCTTATAGACTTGATCATTTCTATAGGTGAAAAGGTCTCATCATAGTCAATGCCATGAACTTGCTTATAACCTTTCGCTACAAGCCTAGCTTTGTAAGTATGCACCTTTTCATCCATGTCAGTCTTCATCTTGAAGACCCATTTGCATCCTATGGTTTTTACACCTTCGGGTGCATCTATCAAGTTCCAAACTTGATTATCATGCATGGATTGGATTTCAGATTCCATGGCTCCAAGCCATTTGTCTGAATCAGGAGTAGACATCGCTTCTTTATAGGATGTAGGCTCGTCATTCTCAATGACTTCTACATTATTACTATCTGTCACGAGAAATCCATATCTCTCGGGTTCAGATCGTATCCTACTAGATCTGCGAGTAACTTGTGTATCTTGAATGGGTTCCACAACTCTTTGTGAACTTTGTTCAGATTCCAATATCGGTTCAATGTCATTTTCGGGTTCTCCAACGTCTTCGAGATTAATTTTACTGCCACTAATTTTTTTGGAGAGAAACTCTTTCTCTAGAAAACTACCAATTCAGGTAATAAAAACTTTGTTGTCCGTTCGGTTGTAAAAATAATACCCTTTAGTTTCCTTAGGATAGCCAACGAAAATGCATTTATCAGATTTTTGTGAAAGTTTATCAGAGACAAGTCTCTTCACAAACGCTTCACATCCCCAAATCTTCACGAAAGAAAGACAAGGCTTCTTTCCCGTCCACATTTCATATGGAGTCTTTGGTACCGATTTAGTTGGAACTCTATTTAGTGTGAGTGTAGCAGTTTCTAATGCATATCCCCAAAAAGATAAAGGAAGATCAACTTGACTCATCATCGAGCGGACCATATCCAATAAATTCCTATTTCTCCGCTCGAACACACCATTCCATTGTGGTGTTCCGGGTGGAGTTAATTGTGAAACGATTCCACAATTCTTTAGATGATCGTCAAATTCTTGGCTTAAATATTTTCCACCATGATCCGATCGAAGTGCTTTGATAGTTTTGCCAAGTAGATTTTGTACTTCATTTCGAAATATTCTAAATATCTCTAAAGATTCACTTTGTTTTTCATCAAGTAGACATATCCATATCTGCTAAAATCATCGGTGAATGTAATGAAGTAATTATATCTTCCCCTAGCACTGCTACTTAATGGCCCACATACATCGGTATGTATTAGTCCCAATAAGTCACTAGCCCTTTCACTACACTTAGTAAAAGGTGTCTTTGTCATTTTTCCAAGTAAACACGACTCACAAGTTTCATATGATTCGAAATCATGTGAATCTAAAAGTCCGTCCCCATAGAGTTTTGAGACACGCTTCTCATTTGTATGACCAAGATGGCAATGCCACAAATAAGTATGATTTACATCATTAGGTTTGGATCTCTTGTTTATGTGATAAATATTATCATTATTTCTATTTTCAACATCAAGAACAAAAGGCCATTAAATGAATTTGAAATACCATAAAGCACATCATTTAAATAAATAAAAAACTTCTTATTATCAATAAGAAATCTATAACCTTCATTATCCAAATAAGAAATTGAAATAATATTCCTACTTACATCTGGAACGTAGTAACAATTGTTCAAAACAAGAACTAAACTACTAGGTAGAATAACTTCATATGTTCCTATGGCTAATGCAGCAACTCTTGCTCCATTTCCCACGCGTAGGTCTACCTCTCCGTCTTTAAGAGCCCTTCTATTCTTTAGTCCCTGCACATTTAAACAAATGTGAGATCCACATCCGGTATCCAATACCCAGGTACTAGAAGTAGAAAGTAAAATATCTATCATATAGATACATGAAGTAGAAGCAGCATTCTTATTGCTCTTCTTCTTCTTCTTCTTCTTCTTCTTCTTCTTCTTCTTCTTCTTCTTCTTCTTCTTCTTCTTCTTCTTCTTCTTTTATTCCTCTATGAAAGCCTTGCAATTTCTCTCCCAATGACCAATCTCATTGCAATGGAAGCAAATCGCATCCTTTTGGGAGTCCGCTTTTGGAACATTAGTCTTGGCAACATTTGCCTTACTAATTTTGGGTTTGGCAACCTTTGCCTTACCTTTTCCTTTGGCAACTTTGGGTCCCTTTCCAGAATTCACTAAGAGCACAGGAGGAGCTTTATGAATGATTTTATTTTCAGCAGTTTTAAGCATCTGATGCAACTCTGACAACGTCTTAGTCATTCCATGCATGTTAAAGTTCATGACGAACTGATTATAACATTTAGGCAATGAGTTAAGAATCATATCTGTAGCCAAATCAAGAGATATAGGATGACCCAATATCTCCAAGTGCTCAAAGTGGCCCTTCATTCTAAAGACATGAGGGCTAACCGATTGACCTTCAGTCATCTTGCATGCCATTATCGCGGTGATAGTGTCATACCTTTCCTGTGTAGCTTGCTTTTGAAACATCTCTTTCAATTGTTCACCTATCTCATAGGCACTCAAGTGTTCAAGAGTCTTTTGGAGCTCAAAACACATAGTACCAAGCATGAGACCAGTGACATCACGAGAATCATTGACATGTTTCTTGTGAATGTCCATGTCCGCCCTAGGGTCATTTGCAGCAGGTTCACTGGAATAGGAGCCTCGAGAATGTACAATTTATCTTCTTGCCTTAGAACTATTCTTAGGCTTCGGATCCAATCCGTGAAGTTAGTACCATTCTCAAGAAGCTTCTCCTTTTCAAGGAGTGATCGCAATGATAAGGTTCGAGTGTTATTCTGTGCCATTATCTACAATTTTAATGCAAACATTTTAAAAGTATAAGTACCACGTTTCATAAAGAGACAAAATGTATTTCTAAAATACTCCTACTAAATTATATAACCTTCTTATGCAAACAATGTATAATATAATTTTAAATGGGCTAAGACCCAACATTAATTTAAGGCAAAACTGCATCAAAAATCACTCAACTATGACCAGTTTGGGTATTTGGTCACTAAACTAATTTCCTTTTGAACCAACACATCCAACTAAGAGTTTATTGAATCAAAAGTCACTATCACTAACACCGTTACATTTTTTTTGTTAAATAGTCATGTGCCAATGCACATGACTTTTTATCAAGGGTATTTTCGGTACAAAAATATGGACCGATTTCCCTCTTTAAACTTGGAAGGATTTCTCGTCTGATTGTGAATTAGGAGTATATATCCCCCCTCTCTCTCCTTCATATCTCCACAGATACATAGCCACTCTCTCTTCCAAAAATTCCCAGATCTGAAATCAAACCCGTCATGGAGATTTACTGCCATTGTGGAAAGAAGGCGGTAATGAGAACATTGTGGACCAACAGAAACCCTGCGAGAAGATTTTGGGGTTGCAATGCAATTAAGGTGAGTTCATAAATCGTAATTATTCTTCATCTAAACTTACTTTTATGGAAAACCCATGAATCCACAATGATTAACAATACAGATTTTCAATTTCAAACCCAATACAGGTTGGCAATTATGGATTTTTTGAATGGATGGACCCTCCTATGTGTGCTAGGTCGACTGTGGTTATCCCAGGTCTCCTTCAAAATATAAGAGAAGCTGAAGATCGCATAGAGAGGCAAAATATGCGTGAAAGGGTGCTTGGTGTGTTACTTTTGCTCACTTGAATTGGGATTTTGATTTTTTAGTTATTTGGGGGAGACACAGCAGATTGGAAGAGTGGTGGCGAAGAAGCATCAATTAGAGAGTTGGGATTTTGAAGAATTTCATAAAAAATGTACTTTGTGTAAGATGTGATATGTGTGGTTTGTCTTAAACACTTGTAGTGGATGATGGTTTTTGATGAGTGACATAATATGTTCCATGGCCTTTCAAGCTTGTTTCAATTGAAATGGATGATGTAGTTGCCATTCATTTATTGTGTTTATACAATAAAGCTATTACATTATTGGTGGGTGGTTGAGTTTAGAGAAAAAAAATGCGTACTAGACCGAAAGTAATTGAATGCCCAAAATTGTCATACCATACTTCATAAAACAACAATGTCTACCATACTTCATAAAACAACAATGTCATTACATTGGTATCCCAAAGTTTACAAAAAATGGGCAACAAAACAACATGTCATTACAGTGGTTTGCCAAAAGTTAACAAAAAACTACCACACACTCTCATTACATTAGGTCCCAAAAGTTTGACAAAAGTCCATAAACTAAAGCCATTAATTCCCATCAAGTTGGGCTTGTTGGGGGTGGTACTATTGTTTTCCTTGGTCTTCCTCTCTTCCTAGCTGTTGTGGGTTGACTAGTTGATGCTTCAGCTTGGGATGATACTGGTGTTCTCTTTGGTCTTCCTCTTCCTCTATTGATAACTGATGTTGGTTGGCTAGGTGATGGTCCAGTTTTAGGTGCTTCAGTTTGAGGTGGGACAGGTGCTTTCCTTGGCCTTCCAAGCTTTTTCTTTCAAGGAAATGCAATTTAGTAAATGACATAAAAGAGAAACTGTACATTAATATACATTATTAACTTACTTTTGGTCCTATGAATGGGACATTGTTGTCTTCTCTTGTTTCTCCCCCTTGTCCCTTGCAAGATCTGCTATTGTGCCCAGGATTGCCACATAACCTACAAGACATGGTTATTCCTTTCTTGGACATCTTGGTTGGGTCTACTGTAGCCTTGGTAATTTCATCCTTGTCTTTTCTCCTCACCTTACTTGGTCTACCTGGTTGAACATGATGATATGGGGGAAGAATACCTATCAAATTAGTTTGATGCTCCCACAAATCTGGTCCATTGATTGGGCTTATGGTGTGACTATAAATAGCCTTCCATGTGTCCAACTTGTATGCCTCATGGACCCACTCCTCTGGTATCCCTCTCCCACCATTCTGACCATGTTTAAAAATTGCTGAAATAGCATGTTTGCAAGGTATTCCAGTTAGATCCCATTTTCCATAACTACAAGTAATTTCCTTTAAATCATAGTGACAGTGGCACTGGTCACCCCATGGACCTCTCAACTGATACTTAGTGTCCCCATTCCATGTGCAAATGTAATTAGAGGCCTCATCCTTTGTTTTCTCAAATTGTTCTTGTATTCTTGGACAAAAGGGCCAACAGAGTTTGCTATTTTCTTTTTCACTGCCACAATTCTCTTCATGAGATAATTTCTAATCCCTTCCAGTAGAGAGATCAAAGGTTTATCCCTAATCCCAACTAGTTTCTGGTTCAAACACTCACATAGATTATTGTACAATATATCTGACTTAGAACTTTTACTAAAATGTGATCTAGCCCACTGCCCTGATGGATGAGAAGCAACCGACTCAAAAGCTTCCTTCTCTTCCTTTTTGAAATCCTCCATCACATGTGAAAATCTTTTCATATTGTATGTTGTTGTAGCCTTGAACAACCATTCTTTCATCTTCTCACCCTTGAACTGTTTCTTGTAGTTCTTGTACAGATGCATAAGACAAAATCTATGTTCCACATTAGGTAGCACCTCTTGGACAGCTGGAATAAGACCCTACCACAAACAAAAACAAATTTTTAAACACAAAATACATAAACAATAATGGAAACTAAAACAAAAACAAGATTTCTTTAATTAAATTAATACCTTTTGCTCATCAGAAATAATAGTCCAATTGAATGGATTCTCAATATTGATGTCATCAGCTAGAATCTCCAAAAACCATTTCCATGAGTCATAGTTCTCAACCTCCACAACTGCATATGCCAGAGGATACATTCCATTGTTTGCATCAATTCCCATCGCAGTGAGTAATTGTCCTGGAAATGGACCCTTCACAAAACAACCATCCAAACCAAGTACCTTTCTACACCCTGAGAAAAACCCCAATTTTAAAGGTTCCAAACAGAAATAAACTCTCCTAAATCTCCTCTCTTCAGTGTCTGAAGTTGGATCCTCCAAATAAATTTTAATGCTAGAGCCTGGCATTTCATTAAGAAGCCCCTTACAGTAATCCCTAAGCATTATGTATTGTGCTCTGTAAGTCCCATATACATCTCCTGTGCTTTTTGCTTGGCCCTAAAAAGCCTTGTCAATATTGATCTCAAGCTGATAATCCTTAACCTTTGCAACAAGGGCACTCAAAGACTAGTTAGGTGTTTTTCTAAACATATCAACATATTTGTTAGCAACCCACTTTGAAGTAGCATATTTATTTTCATGGGATCTGTTGCACCTATGTTCATTCACATAAGTCTTAATTTGCCATGAACATTTCACTTTGTTGAAAGGGGCATGTACTCTCCAAGGGCAAGCTGCATTTCCAACACATACAGCCCTTATCCTTGTCTGGTCATTATGGGTGATATTGATCTCTCTCCTATTTAATATTGAACATTACTTGATTGCATCTTTAATAAGTTCAGGACTTGAGAAAAGGTCACCCATACTGAAAGCAACAGATTTATCTCTGTTATTTTCACCATCATCTTGAGTAACACTTGGCTTCTTCTCAACCTTCTTCTCCACCTTCCTTGGCCTACTAGAAACATCTTCATCCTCATCTGTACTAGCAATACTCCTCAGTTCTTCTTCATCAATTTCACCAATAAAGTCAGAATCTTCTTCATTTACTGTATTATTACCTTTATGTGAACTACCACCCCATTCCACAGTGTGATCAACTATGGTCTTCCAAACCAAAATATCTTTAGCAACCTCATCCCCATCCACACTATCATCCGCAACCTCATAATCAGGATCATCCTCATCATCATCCTCATTGTTGTCTTCATTAATTTTCTTACCCTTTCTTTTTCTCTCCATCTCTTCCTCTTTCTGCATCTCTCTAACATCTGCAAACTCTGCAAGCATTTCATTTCTGGCTTCTTCATCTGAATCTGGATCCCCAATCCATTCAGGTTCAGCGGTCTTATCCCACACATAACCACAGTTAGCAAAATCTAATAACAACAACCTTACTCCATATTTATCATTTTCTCCCCCTCTTTCATCAATAATGGCCTTCAACTCACTTGGTGAAATGTAAACAGTTTTTCTCCCAGATTGCTCATCTTTCTGAAATTTCTGTTCATTACCATCCACTTCATGTCCTACCTGATCTGCATTATCATAACCAACCTCATCCATATTCTCTCCATTATCATGAATCAATTATGCACTGCCATCATCCATATTCTCTCCATTATAATGAACCAGTTCATCCATATTCTCTCCATTATCATGAACCAATTCTGCACTGCCATCATCCATATTCTCTCCATTGTCATGAACCAATTCTACACTTCCATCATCCATATTCTCTCCATTATCATGAACCAGTTCTGGATTATCACCTTCAACATTATATTCAATTGCTAAAACCTTTGATTTGGAATACAATTTCTCTGTTCTTTCATCCACTTCTTTAATAACAACATTACTAGGAACCCTAGCTGGGAAATCAAATTCATCCAACTCAGTTGACCCATGTTCTATGTAGATTTCAATTAACTTGTTCTTTTTCACATATCTAAGCATACCCAATGTATCTTCATCATTACCCAGAGGTCTTATACCAGTCTCAAAATCAATCAATGGTACCTTATAATAATTCCATAATGGTATATTATCATCAATACCTAACCCTGCAACAATCATATTGACCTCATATAATGAAAAATACTCCCCATTACAAAGATCAACATAGTCAACAGTGCCATCAACATAAATTAATTCAGGAATCAATTCAACTCTCCCACCATGATGAATTTGTAGACTAAACATGTTAGAATCAGGACATGTATAAACAAATTAAACACAAAAATTACACTTTTTCATAATAGAAGAGACAAGGGGACAGTACATGCATACAGTACAATTAAATATGCTCAAAATGACAATATTAAATTTTAAAATTTCTTTGTGGTCCTATGGCCTGCCTTGTCTCCATACAACAAGCACATAGGGTCAAACTTGGTGCATTAAAATAAAAAATCAATTAGATGCAGACAACACCAAAAAGATACCACATAAAGTCGGAATCTTGAAAAGAAAAAAAAAACTTACAGTAAAGCTCGTTGGCATCAATAAATTCGCCTTCCCCTCGAATACGCCATGTTTTATTAGCCATTTCCACCCTTCCTTTGATTTTTTCAAGAAACCTAGCTTTTAGTTCCCCAATTTCATCTTCGCACTCATCAATCTCTCTCTTCGCAATCGATGGATTTTGCTCTCTCTTCGCAATCGATGGATTTTGCCCTAATTGAAATTTTAGTGACGATTTGGGTGAGAGTGGTTTGTGTGGGTCGTAATCAATGCGCCTAAGTACGTCTAATTGCCCGGTCCATATTTTTGTACCGAAAATACCCTTGATAAAAAGTCATGTGCATTGGCACATGACTATTTAACGAAAAAAATGTAACGGTGTTAGTGATAGTGACTTTCGATTCAATAAACTCTTAGTTGGATGTGTTGTTTCAAAAGGAAATTAGTTTAGTGACCAAATACCCAAATTGATCATAGTTGAGTGATTTTTGATGCAGTTTTGCCTTAATTTAATTTTAAGTCCGCTTTGGCATGACGCTTAAAACTAAATTAATAAGGTAAACAACTCTTGTCAATCATATCCCATATGACTCTTAGATCTTTTATGAGATTCTTTGGACATCCAATGTCAAAAGCATGTTTTAATCTCATCTGTGCCTAAGGCCCAAAACCTTTTTGATAGCCTTATTAAGTCCAACCATTTTAAACGTATAGGAAACTCTTATTCACTCATCTTGTTCACTACATGAATAGAATCAATGCACCTCGCTTTGGCAGAGCCCAGACAAAAATATCCATGTAATCCCAAGTGTTTTAATCATGTATTGGCACTTGACTTAAATTTTATTATGAAGGTTCAACACATATAGCATGGCAACACATTTATACGCACATAATATAAACATGTAGGGAATTAGTTAATCAACCTAAGTTGTTTCACGTCATTTCTTTATGCTAGATAAAGATTTTGATTAGGAAAACTTTTAAATTTCTGCAGAGCATCTCGAAATTGAGAGTATAAAACGTACGGTCAAAACTAAGCTCAAGAGCATCTACAATCCCGTACTAGAACTTAGAAACATGCAGAAACGATCTTTTCAGAAAGTAACTCGATTCTAATTTCCTTCAACTCACAAATCTCACAGATTACAGCAACCTTAAACTCTTTAAGATTCTGACTTCTGCTAAGTTCTGTATTTCTGTTGTTTAGATCCTTTCTGGAAACACGGTTTCCAAAACCAGCCGTCTGAAATTTGATCAGAGAGATATCAAAACCATCCGTACGGAGCATTCTGGAAACATCCAGAACTATCTGTACAGCTATACTGGCCAGGTTTCAGCAATTTTGAACTCTTCAAAATTCTGATTCCAGCAGTCTTTCTGGATTTCTAATTTTGAGATCTTTTCAGGAAACACGGTTTTCCAAAAAACCAGCCGTCTGAAAACAGATTCAAACCTCAGATTCAGATTTTGTAAAGGGACATTTTCTTAAAAGCCCTTCATTCTAACTTTTATTTCTAAAGAAGACACAATATTTTTCTAATTGCTCAAAAACCCAAGGGACAAAAATAGCCAAGAATACCCCTAACTACCCCTTATAAGGGTGCTCCCCCTTTCCAGGCCATATTTTCAAGTCATATTTTCATCCCGCTCTGAGATTCATGTCTCAGACTCTTAGAAACACTGAGAATCATGTCTCAAACCTATAAAAACACTAAAAGTCATATCATAAACGTATAAAAATACTGAGAGACATGTCGCATGCCTATAAAAACATTAAAAGTCATGTCACATACCTAAAAAAACACTTAGAACCATATCACATACCTAAAAAACACTTAGAACCATGTCTCACACCAATAAAAACACTTTGAACCATATCACATACATATAAAAACACTTAACCATGTCACATGCCAATTAAAACACTTAGAACCACATCACATACCTATAAAAACACTGAGAGACATGTCATATATACATAAAAACACTTAGAAACATATCACATACCTCTAAAAACATTGAGAGCCATGTAACAAACCTATAAAAACACTGAGAGTCATGCCGCAGACCTATAAAAACTCTGAGATACATGTCACAAACCTATAAAAACATTGAGAGTCATGTCTCCGACTTGTAAAAACACAAAGATACATGTCACATACATATAAAAACACTGAGAGCTATGTCACAGACCTATAAAAATACTGAGACAAATATCTCAGACTTATAAAAACACTGAGAGACGTGTCTCAGACCTATAAAAACACTGAGAGACGTGTCTCAGACCTATAAAAACACTGAGAGACATATCTCAGACCTATAGAAACACTGAGAGACGTGTCGCATGCCTATAAAAACACTGTGAGACATATCACATACGTATAAAAAACACTTAGAACTATGTTGCAAACCTTCAAAACACTGAGAAACGTGTCACAGACCTATAACAATACTGATAGACATGTCACATACTTATAAAAACACTGAGAGACATGTCGCAGACCTATAAAAATAGTGAGAGACAAGTCACATACCTATAAAAACACTGAGAGCCATGTCGCATATCTATAAAAACACTAAGAGACATGTCGCAGACCTATAGCCATGTCTTACACCTGTTAAAACACTGAGAGCCATGTCGTAGACCAATAAAAACATTGATATCCATGTCTCAAACCTATAAAAACATTGAGAGTCATGTCTCCAACTTATAAAAACACCGAGATACATGTCACACACATATAAAAACACTGAGAGCTATGTCACAGACCTATAAAAATACTGAGACAAGTGTCTCAGACCTATAAAAACACTGCGAGATATATCTCAAACCTATAAAAACACTGAGAGACGTGTCTCAGACCTATCAAAACACTGAGAGACGTGTCTTAGACCTATAAAAACACTGAGAGACATATCGCAGACCTATAAAAACACTGAGAGATGTGTCGCAGACCTATGAAAACACTGAGAAACATGTCACATACCTATAAAAAACTTAGAACTATATCGCAAACCTATAAAAACACTGAGAAACGTGTCGCAGACCTATAATAATACTGAGAGACATGCCACATACCTATAAAAACACTGAGAGACATGTCGCAAACATATAAAAATAGTGAGAGACAAGTCACATACCTATAAAAACACTGATAGCCATGTCACATATCTATAAAAACACTAAGAGACATGTCACAGACCTATAGCCATGTCTTACACATGTTAAAACACTGAGAGCCATATCGTAGACCAATAAAAACATTGATATCCATGTCTCAGACCTATAAAAACATTGAGACACAAGTCACATACCTATAAAAACACTGAGAGCCATGTCGCAGACCAATAAAACACTTAGAGCCATGTCTCAGACCTATAAAAACATTGAGACACAAGTCACATGCCTATTAAAAGGCTGAGAGACGTATCGCAGACCTTTAAAAACACTGAAAGACGTGTCATAGACTTATAAAAAATACTGAGAGATATGTCATATACATATAAAAATACTGAGATTCATGTCACAAACCTATAAAAACATTGAAACTTAACTCTCAAAGTAAAAATGCTACTGTCTCTTAGGACAAAAAAAAGATGAAGAAATTGAAGAAAATATTCAAGTCTTAGTTGAAAATAATACAGTGGGTAAATGTGTAAATTATTAAACTGCATGCACCCTAACAATATTTTTCTAAAGTAAAAAGGCTTAAAGTTAAATGGTACTCCCTCCATCCCAAAATACATGTAGTTTAAGGGGTTTAAATTTGTCCCAAAATATTTGTAGTTTTTCTTTTATCTAGACATCTTTGACATTGTTTGTCAAGTATACCCTTATTTATGATGGTAATTGTCATTGTAAAAGCATTTAATTATCTTGGTACTTGAAATATTTCAAGGGTAATTTAGTTCATTAGACATGCATCGATTGTTTTTCTTAATTTGTGTGAAAATCCTAAAACTACAAGTAATTTGGGATGGAGGGAGTAATATTATACAAATACCCCCCCTCCTTCCATGTGGTCCCTTAGCATAACTTAGAAGACCCATCACCACCACCGTGTTTTTTTGCTCTGTCTCCATCAAAACCGGCAACCACCACTACCCTCGTCTTCCTTATCTCCACCACCGTCCCTACCCACCCTACTCCACCTCCCCTCGTCGCCTCTTCACCTCCTCTTTTCACTTGTTTCTCCTTATCTCCTACTCTATGTTTTTTTCATCCGGTCAAAATCTAAATCCAAGATTTTCAGATGGGTTTTTAATGGGATTTCAATGGTGTATGATTTTAATTATTTTTTGCAGGAGGTAATGGGTTTTTAATGGGATTTCAATTATTTTTTATTTTCAATGTATACCCAGATCTAGTTCTAAGATTTCACATGGGATTTTCAGATGGGTTTTCAAGTGGGATTTCAATTATGATGGGCTTTCAAATGGGATTTTGGAGAAAGATGTCATGGGTGATATTACTTGTTTTTAATTGTGGTTGTAGTGCAGTGATTTAATCGTGTTGGTCTGATTTTGGTGAGGTGGCGATAATGGCGATGGGTGGTGGAGGTGCGGTGGTTGTGATGTGTTTTCCTCATTTTCTCGCAGCCCAGAACCTGCGTTCTTGTTCGTGGAGGGGGACGGTTGTTGACGAAGATGGGTGGGGATGAGGGCGATGGACGGGATGGTGACATGAAGGACGACCGGAAGAGAAGAAAAGAGAGAGAGATGGGGAAGGAGACGATGGGCTCATTTCAAGGTTGAAGATTTGGGGATTTTTAGGGTTCGCGTGTTTTAGGGTTGGGTGGGAGGGGTAATTTCGGGATCACAATATTTCATTAAAAAAACCAGGGACCTAATGGAAATAAATGTTCCATCTAGTGGACCTGAGCAAAATAAATAAAATTATCTGTCCTATTTAAAAATTTTGTTTTGTTTAGAGGACTTTTGGGAAATTTTTCCTTTTGTAAACGATTTACATAACGAACTGATTTTCAAAAAAACATACAGAATTCTGGATCTTCCAGAACCATCCGTACGGATCATCTAGAAACATCCAGAACTATCTGTACGGATCCTCATGACAGGATCCCAGATTTCCAGTTTCGCAGAATATCTTAATTTCAGTTAATCCAAATTTCGTGATTTGTTTCGTGTTTTAACTTAATCTGATTAACAAATCACAAAATTACAGATTACGAATTTAATCAAGTCTAATTCATATAAGCAATAACCAATTTATTGCACATATAAATTAGATCTAGATCATCAATACATATAATCCAATTACAATTGACAATCTAAGCATGCGATTTTACATATAAATCTCATAAATATTATAATCACATAATCCCATCAAATACTAGCATACAAATGTTGGTAGTGGTGCCCTAGGCACGTTTGATAAATGTTGTAATTGTTATCATTTACTTCATATCAATAAAGAGATGTTTTGATTATTATTGTTGTTCATGTTTACTTATAATAATCTCCGTCCCTAGTACTTGTTAAGCACTAGTATAAAGGCTAAATGATCATGGGATGATCATGTTAGATTTATGGGTACTTATTTGGAACAAGGTACTGGACATGACCCGCTGTATGAGATTTATGTCATGGTCTATGTCATACATATATCTCATATTAGTTATGTCATTTGAATCCTTAGACATGAAGTTATTATAGTCTTCCACTTGATGAACATTGTGTTTGACATATTCAAACGCTACCTTAACACGGTAGTTATAAATGGTATGATTGGCATAATCGGATTCCCGTAGGGAAGAATAATAAGCTAAATGGATTTGTCCCTCCACGGAGAGATGTCAAGCTTGGGCCCCTCGAAGGAATGATGTTGATGAAATGTTCGGCCGGACTCAAATGGATTGATTGGATCAATAGCATTTGAATTATCAACATATTCGGAATCGAGAAAGTATTGAACAAAACAAGTTGACTGTTTGACCATGACTTGTGTTCAATGACATCGTGGACAAAGGGATTATGACATATTCTAAAGGAATGCGAACTTGTATCTAGTCATACTATTTGGGTAGGTATGACGGTTTGCTAGAACCTAATCATATCTTATGGAATCATGTTTGAGCCCATTGCCAACTTAGTATAATCCTAAAGGTCACACACAATAGAACGAATCTTAAATAAAAGGACTATATTAGAATTTAGGGTCGAAGGACCTCCAAGGAATTTCTGGAAAAGTTCTGGGCCTCCTGGTCAACCAAGCGGGCGCTTGGGTTGCACCAGGCGGGCGCCTGTTCAAGCCGGAAAGGGACTGGAGTTTCTGCCCAAACAGGCGGGCGCCTGGGTGGTACCAGGCGGGCGCCTGGTGCTGCCGACAGGAAAATTCCTAATTCGATTTAGGAAGGTTTTGGCACAAGATTCCTATTTGGAATAGGTCTTAATTGTGTATAAAAACCCCAATTCGGCCAGACCATATAGACAAGTGATTTTGTGAGTCTCAAAGAGTTTGAGAGAGAATTTATTTTGTTCTAAGATATCCTTGATTGAGGAACAAAATAATTCACAAATAAATTCCATATAGTTCTTTATTATATTAAGAAAGTGTGTTTCATAATATTGGTCTAGCAACCAAGATCAAAGAAGCTCCTTTGATATTCGTTCGAAGTGTGGATACCGCTAGAGGGTGAATTTTATCATCTTACAAAGTTCGTGATTTGTTCGTGATAAAGCTTCAAGTTTCTCCACCAAAGGTCAAGAGAAAATTCATAGCCATCAAGGGTTAGTTATTCCTCTATTCATCTTGATGTATTTGATTTAATCATATGAACGGATCCATGGCTTTGGGTTTCTTAAAATTTTAATTGCTATATTCCGCTGCGCATGTTACTTGGAAATCCAACAGTGGTATCAGAGCCCGGTTCATGTTGATTAATTCAATACTTGAATCATGTTGTGTGTATATAAATTGTTTATATGCCAAGCATGATATGAATATTGGATTATATGATGTTTATGTGTTTTGTGATTTTATGTGGTTTATTGTTTTTCCAACTTTAATCGCACGATTCAATCGCAATAAAAATTATGGTGGATTCTGAATTATTTCGATTATTGATTTTTGATTGGATCAAAGTTTTAATAATCGAGGAAAAATAATTTTGAGACAAAATTTTCAAACTTTAAAATTCTTTACTATTCTGGCCATTCAAGCGGGCGCCTGGTCCTTTGCAGGCGGGCGCTCGGTGGCCAAAATTTGTTCTGATTTTGGTTAAAATCTGAATATGGAATTTTCGATAAATCCAACAAAACCAGTAACAAGACCACTTCAGACTTGCTGATCTGGAATGGGTTTTGGGTAGTTGGTTTGTGTGTGGATTTTGGGGTTTGATTTTCCTATTTGTTTTAGTCTTGTGATTCCTAGATTGGTTCAAGTTTTGGATGGCTAATCTGCGTTCATCGAGATTGTGTTTCCCAAAATTGATCGCAATCAAAGTTTCAAAGATAAAACGAAGTTAGAATTATGAAGAGTTCATAATTGCTAAAATTGAGAAACAAAGTTCTTGATTCAATGATTGGAGATCCATGTGGAATTGTGAATGCAATTGGCCTACGTTCATCGAGACCATCTGTCGCGACCCCGGACCCCGCGGGCCCAAGACCGCGAACTGGACGTCGACTCTAAAACCAAAACTCAGAAATACTGAAGTTAAAAATTCCATTTGATACCAAAAGGTGATGATCCAAAGTTTTACAAAATCAAGTTTGATAAAAACCAACTACAACTATCGTGAACTTCCCCAAGTTGTGCCCAACAAAATATAAATGTACAAAATCCTAATGACGTCAATGTTTGGTACAAATATCCCCAAAAAGGTTACACATTGATATAATGTAAACCAACCTAGACAACTTTCCCCAAAAGAATATATCCACACTCGACGTCCTTGCTCTCGTGATCAGCGAGACTAATCCTTAGCACCTGGGGGGGGGGTTAAGGAAAAACAAAGATAAAAGAAAGGGGGTGAGATAAATCTCAATAAGTTACTAATGCAACTACATGACATGCTATGATGCAATAAGCAATAAACCAATATAATTATCACATAGCACATAGCAATTATCATATAACAGATAGCAGCGGAAATAAACACATAACAAAGGATATAGCCAAGGTTTTCCAAACCGGAACATCCAAATAAAGGATCGCTGCGCAGCTTCAATAATCAACAAATCATCATCTTCATAATAGCATGAAAGCCGAAGAGAAAACCCCGGTACCGGAACCAATAACCATAACAGTGTCACAAAGGACAAGGACCATGACACAAAGTCATGCCCGCTAGCCAGATACATTCACAAAGGAACGCTGACTTATCCTTTCCAAGGCCAATCTGGAGAAGGGGTAAAGAAGGGGGCAAAACAATGGTCAACATTATAATGGACTTGGCTTTGCCATTATAATCTTTCCCATCGCCCAAACACACACAAAATACCAGCTGGACTTTCAAATAAATGCTAAGTAATAATAATTTAGCATGAATGAACAACTTAAGGTTCCAAAGTAGGGAACCATGCCAATTAATCACCAAGAATATGAAATGAACAAACTATGCACAATAAAGGTGCTTCAAGTCCCAATTAACCATTAATAAATTTCAAACACAAACTGGTCACAAAGGACCCAATTCCTTCACTAAAGTGTACTACAATGTTCACTAAGGTCAACTAGAAGGACACCCAAGGCTTAGACCAAAACGCATTCTTCAATCATATAAAATTAACAAAAGTAACTTTTCAGAGGACTGTGCGGCCGCCCAAAGTAGGATGTGCGGTCGCTCAAAAAGTCATAAAACAAGAACAAAAGCTTTACAAAAGATGCGCGGTCGCCCATACCATTTTGGGCGGTCGCCCAATAAGCCGGAATTGCCAGAAATCGGGAAGAACAACATGGGTTCTTCCATTTTTCAAACCCAAACACATTTTAACCAAAATCAAACATTCCAACTGGTATATAAATGTACCAAAACAACTCATAAGTCTAAAGAGACTCATACAACAACATTCAACAACCCAAAATCAAGAATCAAAACCCCAACATTCATAAATCACCATTTTTGACCAAAAACCCAAATAAATTCCAAATAAATTGGAAACTCATCCAAACTTCCAATATAACAACAAAAGCATTATATGAACACGATATGAACATTTTAGCATTAAAATGGGGGAAAAGTAACTTACTTGAATTTTCTCAAAGTTGATGGATTTTAAATCTTTTTGGCTTCCTACGATCCTATCGACGATCTAAACAATGTTCAAGTTTTAAGAAATGAGAGAAGATGAGAGGAAGAAGAAGAAAATGAAGAGAGAAGTAAAAGGAAGAAAAACTTACCAATCAATGGAGAGAGAGAAGGGAGTTGGCTGGGAAATGAAAGAATAGGTGAGGGAGGAGGTGAGGGAGGTAATGGAGTAGGGGGAAATCATTTTGAAATGTTACAACTAGACCCCCTCCCCATACTAACACAATTACTTACACTCCCGGCTAACAATTAAGACTCAACACTTTCACACTAGCCCAAATAACTCGAATAAAACGCTAGGCATAATTATTATAACACATAAATTGCACACATAAATATTTAAATAAATAATAATTTAAATAAACAATTAAGCAAATAATTAAATAATAATTATTTATTACTAATAAAATAGAGCCTATATTTCGGGTCGTGACATTCACTCCCCCTTAAAGAAAATTCGACCCGAATTTTAACGAGACTCACCTTAAACAAAAAGCCACGGAAATTTCCTCTCGATCTCATCTCGGATCTCCCACGTCGACTCCTCGATGTTATGATTCCTCCACAGAACTCGAACCAATGAAATAATTTTGCTCCTCAACTCTTGGACTTTAGAATCTAGGATCCGAACCGGTCGTTCCTCATAAGTCATATCGGGCTCAATATCTTCCGGTACCCTCGGTAACACGTGAGACGGATCATGCACATACTTCCGAAGCATAGAAACATGGAACACGTTGTGCAACCGGTCCAAAGATGACGGTAACGCAAGACGATACGCTAGAAGTCCAACCTTTCCCAAAACCTCAAACGGGCCAATAAACCTCGGAGCCAATTTACCTTTCTTCCCAAATCTACGAATACCCACCTTCGGAGACACTTTCAAGAATACCAAATCACCGGTCTGAAAACTAAGATCTCGCCTTCGGTTATCTGCGTAGCTCTTATGTCGACTCTGGGCTGTCTTCAATCTATCCCGGATAACTCTAACCTTTTCAACTGAATTCCGAAGCAAATCAATACCCAAAACTTTCGCTTCACCGACCTCATCCCAACAAATAGGCGATCTACACTTTCTTCCATACAGAGCCTCATACGGTGCCATCTCGATGCTAGCCTGATAACTGTTGTTGTAAGAGAATTCCACTAACGGTAGGTGCGAATCCCAAGAATCGGAAAAGTCTATCGAACACGCTCGCAACATATCCTCAAGAATCTGAATAGCCCTCTCGGATTGACCATCTGTCTGGGGATGAAAAGCTGTACTGAAACGCAAATCTGTACCCAAAGCTTCCTGAAACGCCTTCCAGAACCTAGAAGTAAACCTCGGGTCTCGATCTGACACGATGCTAACCGGAACCCCATGCAATCTAACAATCTCATCGATATAAAGGGTCGCAAGCTTCTCCATCGAATATCTGATATCAATAGGCAAGAAATGGGCGCTCTTGGTCAATCTATCCACTATTACCCAAACACTATCATACTTCCTACGGGTACGAGGCAGTCCCGTAACGAAATCCATAGTCACATGCTCCCATTTCCACTCGGGAATCTCTAACGGCTGAAGTAATCCCGCGGGTCTCTGATGCTCGGCTTTGACCTGCTGACAAGTTAAACACTTCGAAACATACTCGGCTATTTCCCTTTTCATATTAATCCACCAAAACCGTTGCTTCAAATCCTGATACATCTTCGTACTACCCGGATGAATAGTATACCTCGATTTGTGACCCTCATCAAGAACTCTCTGTTTAATTCCATCAACATCCGGAACACACAATCTTCCACGGAAAGTCAACACTTCACTCGGACTCAAAGAAAAATCCTCGAAGTTCTTTTCCTTCAATTTACCAATTATTTTCACCAACTCGGGATACTCTTTCTGAGCCTCTTTTATCCTCTGAACTAGGGTCGGAGATACCCTAATATTCGCAAAAATAGCCCCATGTCTTGATTCACGAGGAGACCAATCTCGAACATCCTCAAGCATTTTCCATTCACGAACCATCATCGAAGCCACATAAGATTTTCTACTAATCGCATCGGCTACCACATTCGCCTTTCCCGGGTGATAAGAAATCGCACAATCATAATCCTTCAATAATTCCATCAATCGACGCTGCCGGTTGTTCAATTCCTTCTGAGAGAATAGGTACTTCAAACTCTTGTGATCGGTAAAAATCTCAAACTTTGCTCCATAAAGGTAGTGCTTCCACTTGTGCAACGCAAATACAATAGCCGCTAATTCCATATCATGAGTCGGGTAATTCTGCTCACTAGGGGTCAACTTCCTCGAAGCATAAGCAATCACTTTCCCATTCTGCATCAACACACAACCCAAACCCTCTTTCGAAGCATCACTGTAAATCACTAGGCCATCGCTCCCATTAGGCAAACTCAAGATCGGTGCTGTAGTCAACCTCTTCTTTAATTCCTCGAAACTCTTGTCACATTTCTCGGTCCACACAAACGGAACATTCTTCCGGGTCAACTGAGTCATCGGAGTAGCAATCCTCGAAAACCCTTCAATAAACCTTCTGTAATACCCGGCTAAACCAAGAAAGCTTCTAACCTCTCTCACTGATTCGGGTCTCTTCCAATCCACTATAGCCTCTATTTTTGAAGGATCCACAGAAATCCCATCTTTCGAAATAACATGACCCAGAAATGACACCTTCTCGAGCCAAAACTCGCATTTGCTAAACTTCGCAAATAATTTCTCCCTCGCAAGAACGGATAAAACTGTCCTCAAATGCTGCTCGTGCTCCTCTCGAGATTTTGAATAAACAAGAATGTCGTCGATGAAAACCACCACGAACGTATCAAGATAAGGATGGAAAATACGGTTCATTAAATCCATAAATACGGCCGGCGCGTTAGTCAACCCAAACGGCATAACCAAAAACTCATAATGCCCATACCGAGTGCGAAAAGCAGTCTTCGGAATATCCTCTGATCGAACCTTCAACTGATGGTACCCACTCCTCAAATCAAGCTTAGAGAAAACCACGGACCCTTGTAGCTGATCAAACAAATCATCAATATGCGGTAGAGGATACTTATTCTTCACCGTAACCTGATTCAACTTCCGGTAATCGATACACAATCTCAAGGAACCGTCTTTCTTCCGCACAAACAAAACCGGTGCTCCCCACGGGGAAACACTAGGGCGGATAAACCCTCGATCAAGCAACTCTTGCAACTGAACCTTCAGTTCCTTCAATTCTGCGGGAGCTAACCTATAAGGTGCTTTCGAAATTGGAGCCGTACCCGGCAAAAGATCTATACAAAACTCAATCTCACGATCGGGAGGCATATCATACTCGGTAGAGAAAACATCAGGAAATTCCCGGACTACCCGAACACTATCAAAACTAGGGGATTCTTTCCTAGTATCAAGAACACTAGCCAAATACCCCTCACAACCACTATGCAATAATTTTCTCGCTTTCAAATAAGAAATTAAGCGAACCCTTCTACTCAGAGGACTAGCCTCAAACACAAATTTAGGCACATCGGGAATAGAAAAAGTAACAGTTTTCTTACGGCAATCAACAGAAGCATGAAACTTGCTCAACCAATCCATACCCAAAATGACATCAAAGTCTTGGATAGGAAGAACCACCAAATCCGCACAAAGGACACGACCACAAATAACCACATCACAAGCACGAAAGACTCGATCAGAAATCAGGCATTCTCCTATAGGGGTCGACACCTCTAGCACGTACGGTAAAGACTCGAATGCAGCATTTAACATAGAAGCAAATTGCACAGAAATGTATGAATGAGATGATCCTGGATCTACTAACGCTCGCGCGCTCACATTAGACACAGAAACAATACCTCCAATAACGGATGGATCATCGGTAGCTTGTTGTTGATTCATGGCATAAACCTTCCCTTGAACTTTGGGCTTCCCGGCGGCATCCCTTTTCTGACTCTGATTAATACCAACTCCTGACCCGGATGCTTGACCTCGGTACCTCGTCCACTCTCTCGCAAAGTGCCCCATTTCACCACAATTGGTGCACTTGCCTTGCTTTTTCCAACACCTATCCTCCGCATGGCCTACCTTCTGACAAAAGGTACAAGGCTTCCTCATTTGGCTCCCTTGGTTCCCGGAAGTGGTACTCGGGTTCCTTGGGATCGGTTGCCCTCGGAACTGAGATTGTCCCCCAAAGTTACCTCGGTTATCGGAACGGTGTTGTGGCTTGCCTTGAGCTCCTTGCTTACTCGGGTTAGCTACCTCGGTCTTCCTTTTATGCTCCCCAATATCTTGCTCTATCAAATAGGCTCGGTCCACCGCATCTTGGAAAGTCACAATCCGTTGAGCAATAAGTTGAGTACGGATGGAGGTCTTCAATCCCCGAATAAATCTCATAGCCTTTTGTTCCTCGGTCCTCACCAAATAGTCGCAATACCGGGCTAATTCTATGAACTTAGCCGAGTATTGTGCTATAGACAACACACCTTGCTCCAAGTTGAGTAGCTCGATCTCCTTTCGGTTTTGATCAACAACCGGAATAAAATGCTCCTTGAACTTGCGCACGAACAACTCCCACGCATACACCGTGTGAGTATCATCCCAAGTAGCTTTAACACCTTTCCACCAATGCTCGGCGGCTCCCACAAGCTTGTAAGCCGCGAACCGGACCTTATCCTCATCCGAACACCCAAATACATCATAAATCTTCTCCATCGACTCAATCCACAACTCAGCTTTCCTTACATCGGGTTCCCCATTGAATTCAACCGGTTTCAACTTCAGAAATTGCTCCAATCCATAGCGGGGTGGTGCTTGTTCTACCCTCGGACCTTGATCATGTATGGCCTTCATGGCCGCCTCAAACATGCCTTGAAACATGGCTCGTGCTTCTTCCCTTGTGTCATTCTGATTCTGTGTCCCACTAGTACCTCCTCTATTTCTTCTTCCAGACATTGCGAGTAATTACCTGCATAAGACATCAACCGTTAATCACTCCGCACACTACTACCCACCTAGGTCATACTAATCCACCTAGACTTATACTTAGAGCTAATGCCATAGCTCTGATACCAACTGTCGCGACCCCGGACCCCGCGGGCCCAAGACCGCGAACTGGACGTCGACTCTAAAACCAAAACTCAGAAATACTGAAGTTAAAAATTCCATTTGATACCAAAAGGTGATGATCCAAAGTTTTACAAAATCAAGTTTGATAAAAACCAACTACAACTATCGTGAACTTCCCCAAGTTGTGCCCAACAAAATATAAATGTACAAAATCCTAATGACGTCAATGTTTGGTACAAATATCCCCAAAAGGTTACACATTGATATAATGTAAACCAACCTAGACAACTTTCCCCAAAAGAATATATCCACACTCGACGTCCTTGCTCTCGTGATCAGCGAGACTAATCCTTAGCACCTGGGGGGGGGTTAAGGAAAAACAAAGATAAAAGAAAGGGGGTGAGATAAATCTCAATAAGTTACTAATGCAACTACATGACATGCTATGATGCAATAAGCAATAAACCAATATAATTATCACATAGCACATAGCAATTATCATATAACAGATAGCAGCGGAAATAAACACATAACAAAGGATATAGCCAAGGTTTTCCAAACCGGAACATCCAAATAAAGGATCGCTGCGCAGCTTCAATAATCAACAAATCATCATCTTCATAATAGCATGAAAGCCGAAGAGAAAACCCCGGTACCGGAACCAATAACCATAACAGTGTCACAAAGGACAAGGACCATGACACAAAGTCATGCCCGCTAGCCAGATACATTCACAAAGGAACGCTGACTTATCCTTTCCAAGGCCAATCTGGAGAAGGGGTAAAGAAGGGGGCAAAACAATGGTCAACATTATAATGGACTTGGCTTTGCCATTATAATCTTTCCCATCGCCCAAACACACACAAAATACCAGCTGGACTTTCAAATAAATGCTAAGTAATAATAATTTAGCATGAATGAACAACTTAAGGTTCCAAAGTAGGGAACCATGCCAATTAATCACCAAGAAGATGAAATGAACAAACTATGCACAATAAAGGTGCTTCAAGTCCCAATTAACCATTAATAAATTTCAAACACAAACTTGGTCACAAAGGACCCAATTCCTTCACTAAAGTGTACTACAATGTTCACTAAGGTCAACTAGAAGGACACCCAAGGCTTAGACCAAAACGCATTCTTCAATCATATAAAATTAACAAAAGTAACTTTTCAGAGGACTGTGCGGCCGCCCAAAGTAGGATGTGTGGTCGCCCAAAAAGTCATAAAACAAGAACAAAAGCTTTCAGAAAGATGCGCGGTCGCCCATACCATTTTGGGCGGTCGCCTAATAAGCCGGAATTGCCAGAAATCGGGAAGAACAACATGGGTTCTTCCATTTTTCAAACCCAAACACATTTTAACCAAATCAAACATTCCAACTGGTATATAAATGTACCAAAACAACTCATAAGTCTAAAGAGACTCATACAACAACATTCAACAACCCAAAATCAAGAATCAAACCCCAACATTCATAAATCACCATTTTTGACCAAAAACCCAAATAAATTCCAAATAAATTGGAAACTCATCCAAACTTCCAATATAACAACAAAAGCATTATATGAACACGATACGAACATTTTAGCATTAAAATGGGGGAAAAGTAACTTACTTGAATTTTCTCAAAGTTGATGGATTTCAAATCTTTTTGGCTTCCTACGATCCTATCGACGATCTAAACAATGTTCAAGTTTTAAGAAATGAGAGAAGATGAGAGGAAGAAGAAGAAAATGAAGAGAGAAGTAAAAGGAAGAAAAACTTACCAATCAATGGAGAGAGAGAAGGGAGTTGGCTGGGAAATGAAAGAATAGGTGAGGGAGGAGGTGAGGGAGGTAAGGGAGTAGGGGGAAATCATTTTGAAATGTTACAACTAGACCCCCTCCCCATACTAACACAATTACTTACACTCCCGGCTAACAATTAAGACTCAACACTTTCACACTAGCCCAAATAACTCGAATAAAACGCTAGGCATAATAATTATAACACATAAATTGCACACATAAATATTTAAATAAATAATAATTTAAATAAACAATTAAGCAAATAATTAAATAATAATTATTTATTACTAATAAAATAGAGCCTATATTTCGGGTCGTGACACCATCTATTGCTTAGTTTCGGCCACATGGACTACTTTCTTGGTTTCTTGAATTAGTGCGGGATTGTGGTTGCCAAATGGCTTAGTTCGACCGCATTTCTTGTTGTCTTGATTTGGAGATAATAACCGAAGTTGAAATAGTCTCATCCTCATAATTATAGAGAAACTAATGACACATAAATACCATGCTTAAATTAATAGGATCAATTTAGTGGCTAAACTTGATGTGTAACATGTTTATATTATGTGCTCATAAATATGTTATATGCTATATGTAATGAACCTTCAAAGAAAGTTTTAAGTCCTTTTTGCCATGCCATGATTAAAACACTTGTTTATACATGAGTAATTTTGTGTGGGCTCGCCAAAGCGAGGTGCATTGATTTTATTCATGTTTGAGCAAGATGAGTGAATAAGAGTTTCCTATGCGTTTAAAATGGTTGGACTTAATTAAGCGTCAAAACAGTTTTGGGCTTAAGGCAAAGATGAGATTTAACATGCTTTTTGAAATTGGATTTCTTAAAGAATCTCATGAAAAGAACTGAGAGTCATATGAGATATGATTGACAAGAGTTGTCTACCTGATTGATTTAATTTTGAGCGGTGCGCCAAAGCGTACTCAAAATTAGATTAAAGCGGGATCTCAACCCAATTAAATTATATTATACATTGGATGTATAAGAAGGTTATATAATTTAGTGGGAGTATTTTGTTTAAAATACATTATTTATCTCTTTAATGAAAAATCGGTACTTATTAAATTTTGGAAATTTTTGCATATTTGTAGATAATGACTAATAACACTCAATCAATGTCGTTGCGATCGATCCTTGAGAAGGATAAGCTCGAAGAGAATGGTACAAACTTTATGGATTGGATCCGAAGCATAAGAATTGTTCTTAGGCAAGAAGATAAGTTGTACATTCTCGATGGGCCTCTCCCTGCTGAACCACCGCCTACTGCCCCTAGGGTAGAAAGAGACAATTACAAGAAACATCGTAATGATTCTAGAGATGTAAGTTGTCTCATGCTTGCTGCTATGTGTTCAAAACTCCAACAAAGTTTGGAACATTTGGAAGCCTATGAGATAGGCGTGGAGTTGAGAACCATGTTTCAAGAGCAAGCTAGGCAAGAGAGGTACAAGACCATTGTTGCATTCACTACTAGTAAAATGAATGAAGGGCAACAAGTGAGTCCTCACTTTCTTAAAATGAAAGGTTATGTAGAGCACCTTGAGAAACTTGGCTATCCAATCCCATTGGAGCTAGCCACGGATCTCATTCTTAATTCATTGCCTAAAAGTTATAATCAGTTTGTGATGAATTATAACATGCATGGAATGGATAAGAATCTCTCTGAGTTTCATGGGATGCTCAAAACTGCAGAGATGAAAATTGTGGAGAAAGGTTCTCCCGTGCTCTTGGTTCATGATGGGAAGAAGGCTAGTGCCAAAGGAAAGGGTAAGGCAAAAGTTGTCAAACCCAAGATAAGCAAGGCAAAGGTTGCCAAGGCTTCTGAGGCAAAACCTGATTCACAAAAGGATGCAATCTGTTTCCATTGTCAAGAAATTGGTCATTGGAAACGTAATTGCAAGGCTTTCTTGGAAGAGCAAAAGAAGAAGAAGAGCAGCAAGGCTGCATCGACTTCAGGTATCTATATGATAGATATTCTCCTTTCTACCACTGATTCTTGGGTATTGGATACCGGATGTGGTTCTCACATTTGTCTAAATGTGCAGGGACTAAAGAATAGGAGACTGCTTAAAGAAGGTGAAGTAGATCTACGCGTGGGAAATGGAGCAAGAGTTGCTGCATTAGCCGTAGGGACTTATGAAGTCACTTTACCTTCCGGATTAATTCTTGTTTTGAACAAATTTTATTATGTTCCGGATTTAAGCAGAAATATTATTTCAATTTTTGTTTGGATAATGAAGGTTTTAAGTTTCTTATTGAGAATAAGAAATTTTCTATTTATTTAAATGATGTGCTTTATGGTATTGCTAATTCATTTAATAGCCTTTATATTTTGGATGTCAAGAATGAAAATAATGTCTATCATGTAAATAAGAAATCTAAACCTAATGATGTAAATCATACTTATTTGTGGCATTGCCGTCTTGGTCATATTAATGAGAAGCGTATCTCAAAACTCCATGGGGACGGACTTTTGGGTTCATGTGACTTAGAGTCATATGATACTTGTGAGTCGTGTCTTCTTGGAAAAATGACTAAGACACCTTTTACCAAGTTGGGTGAAAGGGCAAGCGACTTATTGGGGTTGATACATTCCGATGTATGCGGACCATTAAGTAGCAATGCTAGGGGAGGATTTCAATACTTCATAACCTTCACTGATGATTATAGTAGATTTGGGTATGTTTACCTAATGAAACATAAAAGTGAAGCATTTGAGATATTTAAAATATTTCAAAATGAAGTAGAAAAACAACTTGGCAAAAGTATAAAGGCACTTCGATCAGATCGAGGTGGTGAATACTTAAGTCAAGAATTTGATGATCATCTAAAGAATTGTGGAATAGTTTCACAATTGACTCCACCTGGAACACCACAATGGAATGGTGTGTCCGAGAGGAGGAATCGGACTTTGTTGGACATGGTTCGATCAATGATGAGTCAAGTTGATCTTCCAATATCCTTTTGGGGTTACGCTCTAGAAACCGCTGCTTTCACACTAAATCAAGTTACAACTAAATCGGTTCTAAAGACTCCATATGAGATGTGGAGTGGAAAGAAACCTAGTTTATCTTTCATGAGGATTTGGGGTTGCGAAGTTTATGTCAAGAGACTTATCTCTGACAAACTAGCACACAAATCTGATAAAAGTATTTTTGTGGGATATCCTAAGGAAACTAAAGGATATTACTTTTACAACCGAGAGGACAACAAAGTGTTTGTTGCCCGAACTGGTGTCTTTCTAGAGAAAGATTTTCTCTCCAAAGAAATCAGTGGGAGTAAAATAAATCTTGAAGAAAATTGAGACCCAGAAAATAACATTGAACCAATAGTGGAACAAGAACAAGAACCACAAGGAGTTGTGGAACCTGTTCAAAATACACAAGCATCTCGCAGATCTAGTAGGTTACGATCCGAGCCCGAGAGATATGGATTTCTCGTAACGGATAGTAATGAGGTAGAAATCATTGAGAATGATGAACCGTCAACCTACCAAGAGGCGATGTCTTCTCCTGATTCGGACAAGTGGCTTGGAGCCATGGAATCCGAATTGCAATCCATGCAAGACAATCAAGTTTGGAATTTGATTGATGCGCCCGAAGGTGTAAAAACCATAGGATGCAAATGGGTCTTCAAGAAGAAGACTGACATGGATGGGAAGGTGCATACTTACAAAGCTAGGCTTGTAGCGAAAGGTTATAGGAAAGTTCATGGTATTGACTATGATGAGACCTTTTCACCCGTAGTAATGATCAAGTCTATAAGAATTTTGTTTGCCATTGCCGCATATCATGACAATGAAATATGGCAGATGGACGTCAAAACCGCTTTCCTGAATGGAAAACTCCAAGAGGATGTGTATATGACACAACCAGAAGGTTTTGAACAAGATTCTAAGGTATGCAAATTGCAGAGATCCATCTATGGATTAAAGCAAGCTTCTAGGAGTTGGAATCTCCGTTTTGATGAATCGGTCAAAGAGTTTGGTTTCATCAAGAACGAAGATGAGCCTTGTGTATACAAGAAGATTAGTGGGAGCATAGTGCTATTCCTTATTTTATATGTGGATGACATATTGCTCATTGGAAACGACATTCCTACACTTCAGTCTGTGAAGACTTGGTTAGGAAAGTGCTTCGCAATGAAAGATATGGGTGAAGCCGCATATATTCTTGGCATTAAGATCTATAGAGATAGATCAAGGAGGCTACTTGGTTTAAGCCAAAGTACATACATTGACAAGGTCATTAGAAGATTCCGTATGGAAAATTCTAAGAGAGGCACCTTGCCAGTGTTACATGGAGTTTCTCTAAGCAAGACTCAATGTCCTAAGACAAACGATGAGCGTGAGAAAATGAATGATGTTCCATATGCCTCGGCAATTGGGTCCATCATGTATGCCATGATTTGTACTAGGCCGGATGTATCTTATGCTTTGAGCATGACAAGTAGATACCAATCCGACCCTGGCGAAAATCACTGGATAGCCGTAAAAGCGATTCTTAAGTACTTGAGAAGGACTAAAGACTCATTTTTGGTCTATGGAGGAATGGAAGATGATCTCGTTGTAAATGCTTACACGGTTGCAAGCTTCCAAACCGACAAAGATGATAGCCGATCGCAATCGGGTTTTGTGTTTATGTTAAATGGTGGAGCTGTAAGCTGGAAGAGTTCCAAGAAAAGTACAACCGCTGATTCTACAACAGAAGCTGAGTATATTGCGGCATCAGATGCTGCAAAGGAAGCTGTTTGGATTAAGAAGTTCATAACTGAACTTGAAGTGGTTCCTAGTATTGCTAATCCAATAGACCTTTATTGCGATAATAACGGTGCTATTGCTCAAGCAAAGGAACCAAGAGCACATCAAAAATCCAAACACATACTTAGGCGTTTTCATATCATTCGAGAAATCGTTGATAGGGGAGACGTAAATATATGCAGAGTACCTACTGATGACAATGTTGCGAACCCGCTAACAAAGGGACTTCCACAAGCTAAACATGATGGTCATGTTAGGTCCATGGGTATTAGATACATGGGAGATTGGGCCTAGGGCAAGTGGGAGATTGTTGGTAGTGGTGCCCTAGGCACGTTTGATAAACGTTGTAATTGTTATCATTTACTTCATATCAATAAAGATATGTTTTGATTATTATTGTTGTTCATGTTTACTTATAATAATCTCCATCCCTAGTACTTGTTAAGCACTAGTATAAAGGCTAAATGATCATGGGATGATCATGTTAGATTTATGGGTACTTGTTTGGAACAAGGTACTGGACATGACCCGCTATATGAGATTTATGTCATGGTATATGTCATACATATATCTCATATTAGTTATGTCATTTGAATCCTTAGACATGAAGTTATTATAGTCTTCCACTTGATGAACATTGTGTTTGACATATTCAAACGCTACCTTAACACGGTAGTTATAAAGGGTATGATTGGCATAATCGGATTCCCGTAGGGAAGAATAATAAGCTAAATGGATTTGTCCCTCCACGGAGAGATGTCAAGCTTGGGCCCCTCGAAGGAATGATGTTGATGAAATGTTCGGCCGGACTCAAATGGATTGATTGGATCAATAGCATTTGAATTATCAACATATTCGGAATCGAGAAAGTATTGAACAAAACAAGTTGACTGTTTGACCATGACTTGTGTTCAATGACATCGTGGACAAAGGGATTATGACATATTCTAAAGGAATGCGAACTTGTATCTAGTTATACTATTTGGGTAGGTATGACGGTTTGCTAGAACCTAATCATATCTTATGGAATCATGTTTGAGCCCATTGCCAACTTAGTATAATCCTAGAGGGTCACACACAATAGAACGAATCTTAAATAAAAGGACTATATTGGAATTTAGGGTCGAAGGACCTCCAAGGAATTTCTGGAAAAGTTCTGGGCCTCCTGGTCAACCAAGCGGGCGCTTGGGTTGCACCAGGCGGGCGCCTGTTCAAGCCGGAAAGGGACTGGAGTTTCTGCCCAAACAGGCGGGCGCCTGGGTGGTACCAGGCGGGCGCCTGGTGCTGCCGACAGGAAAATTCCTAATTCGATTTAGGAAGGTTTTGGCACAAGATTCCTATTTGGAATAGGTCTTAATTGTGTATAAAAACCCAAATTTGGCCAGACCATATAGACAAGTGATTTTGTGAGTCTCAAAGAGTTTGAGAGAGAATTTATTTTGTTCTAAGATATCCTTGATTGAGGAACAAAATAATTCACAAATAAATTCCATATAGTTCTTTATTATATTATGAAAGTGTGTTTCATAATATTGGTCTAGCAACCAAGATCAAAGAAGCTCCTTTGATATTCGTTCGAAGTGTGGATACCGCTAGAGGGTGAATTTTATCATCTTACAAAGTTCGTGATTTGTTCGTGATAAAGCTTCAAGTTTCTCCACCAAAGGTCAAGAGAAAATTCATAGCCATCAAGGGTTAGTTATTCCTCTATTCATCTTGATGTATTTGATTTAATCATATGAACGGATCCATGGCTTTGGGTTTCTTAAAATTTTAATTGCTATATTCCGCTGCGCATGTTACTTGGAAACCCAACAGCAAATTTTATATCCCATATATAATTTTAATCACATAATTTCATCTTATGTCAATCATGCATATTAAAATAATCCAATTAAAATAATAATAACATGATGATATTAGAATTATTGATCATAAACGGAGCTCTGATACCACTGTTTGGGTTTTCATGACTCATGATGTAACACCCCGAAAATCTATCTCCATAAATATCAAAATGTCACAATTTACATCTCTAAAATACTATACAAAGTTTCACTAGTAATTCTCAAATGCACTAAACACAGCTCCACCCCGATTCTTGCCGTCTCAAACATGATCAACGACCAAAATGCAAAAATCAAACTGGAGGGGGGTGAGCTGGGGGGCTCAGTAAGAAAGGGGATACACAATATCACAGAAGCCAATGGAACACAAACACCAAATAACAATGTCCATAAAATTATAAATATGGACATGCCAATAAGACCCATTTCATAAACCGAATAACCGATCAATCATACTTTACAGTTCCGATGCACTAATTATGTGCAGGCCCAATGGGATATCAATAACAACCGAATTGTTGGCTGCCCTCATGGAGCCGGACCCAACACAAACACAATAACAGAGTACACTGCGACCGTTAGATAATTAGCTACATCGAAACTATTCCATATAACAAATCTCATATTTGAGCACATTAACACATATATCATGCTATCAGGATAACCGTAATATTTACGAGACAATTTCAAATCAAATCAAATCGGAACGAACAATCGATATTGTAGATACCCCGGGGAACCACGGCTTGGCTAGAGCCCTTGAATTACCTAGGATGTCTAATTGATTTTAAGAGTCGCCACCCACGTTTTAGAGGAACGCGAGAAAACCTAAGAAAATAGCCTTTTTTATTGATTACGAAACCAAAGATTCTTGAGATGAGGGATTCGGGGGTTAGGTGACGGAGTGGGAAGTACTTAAACACCCACTCCGCACCGCTTACGCGGGTCTTGCTACTTTTGGTGTTCTAATGTTAAATGTCCTTCAATTGGTAAAATGCGCTAACAACTACAAAGTAAAGATAAGGGGAAAATGAAAGCTAAATGATTTTATTGATTGAATGTCTAATGGTTACATGTTGAATATTTGCTAAATCATTACATGAAGTGGAATTAAATTAATGTTGAAATGTTGGGATGTAACCTTGGCCAAACTTCAATAGTGAAGTGGCCTTTTGGTTGTATCCCTTTTTATGGAGATTGCATACTAGTAGGACACAAATAAAATAAGAGAATAAAAAAGGGGTACCTTTAGAAAAGGGACTTTGATCTTGGACTTGAAATGAGTTTTGTTGTGGAGAAGTTGTTGTAGAACAATTTGTGTAGATTCTTGTCACGAAGAACTCTTGTAGGGAGAATTTGTGTATAGAATTGTTTCAAGTCTAAGAAGAAGGTCCAAGAGAGGTAAGAGAGATGAGAACAGATCCAAAAGAGATGGAATAGAGGTCCCCTTCCAATGGTGGATTGGAGGGGTTTTTATAGTTGAAAGGGGATGTTTTTGGTGCCAAAACGGAGTCACAAAGATCAGTTTCCCGGGAAAAATCATATAAAATGAGCAAGGGAGAGATTCTTGGACAGAAATCAGTAACTGACACGCCCAGACACGCGCGCGTTTCGTATAGTAGGCGGGAGGCGCGCGCTTCTGGCCCCAAAGGGCGGAGGCGCGCGACTTTGAAATGGCGATTTTGACAGAATGGGCTAGAAAGTTAACTCTGTTATGCAGTTTAGTCCAAAACTGACGGAATCAATTAGGAACTTAACCGGACTAACAGAAATTAACAAAAACAAGTAAAGTAAAAATACTATGTATGCAATCGGGGTGAGAGGTCCAAGGCGGGGTGTCTACAGAGCCCCTCGGCGATGTGGATTGCAACCCTGTTGTTTGTATGAGAAGGTATGAATGCTAAATACCTTATATCTGTAATGGGTAACTTGCCTATCATAGGGGGAAGGTACTCTAACTCTCATTGTTCTCCCAATGTGAAGCAAAATCCTACTCATAAACCTAAATAGTCCTGGATTTGTTGAGGATTTGGTTTTGGTTTTAAGGGAATGATGGCCAGACCTAAGTCTAAAATTAGACAACAATACGAAGCTCCAATTTGTGGTTTGAACTGTATGCAATAGACACAGCAATTGTTTCCACTCACTAGGGCTCATGACATGGTGAGATGAGGTATTTCCACATAGACCTTTCATTACAACATCAGCTAGAGTAGAAAATTAGGGAGAAAGGAACTTTTTATAGGCAGGTTTATTAGTATGGTAAGCAGGCCATCCCTCAATATTTGCAGTTTGAGATGAGTAATTGATATTGGAATCCCAAATGTTTGTTATCATGTTGGGTTCATTAACAGTGCCATATATGGCAGCAACATCACTAGGGGATATAGTGTAGGAGGTACCTTGGAGTGTAAACTGAATGTTGTATTGCTCTGTCAAAACTCCATTATCGTAGATGTGGGAGCAGAGCAGAGGAAGAATTGGGTGGTTGGCCTCTATGAAGGTCTTCAATTTAGCATTTGTAAGAAGCTCCCCAATCCATCCACCGACGGGATTATGGTAGAATGATTTTTGAAGGAGGTAACCATGAGCGGATGAGGAATTCATTTTTCTAGGGTTTGAAAGAGAGAAACAGAGGTTGTAACGGTAACTTTTGTTTGAATGGAGAAGAAGGGTTTAAGAAGAATGATTGGTGTACATGGAACGGTGGTTTATAAAGGGGTAATAGACAACTGAAATAAGTTGAAAAGATATGCCCTTTTCAATAAATTTATAAGCGACGTGAGCAAGCAGGTGACTCATCAAATTGTAACTGTTGAAACAGTAAATTCACTCCTTTTTATACTTCCGCAGAGGACATAACTTGTAGAGAAGCAAACATTCTTCATTTGTTCATTTAATATTGACATGGTTAAGTCCAATATTCAACTATAATTTAGTATAGTCAAGCGGCACGATTAATTATCATATCAAATCAACCTTATTGTAATGCTTCTTTTGAGGTCTACTATCATCATTTGTATCTACCACATAAATTTTAGAGATGAATTAAATGATGTGAAATCTCTCTATATAAGAACCATTGTTGGTGAATTATACATCACAACAACAAATATTTAGATAAAGATTGCTCATAGTAAGATAGTAGACCTTGATCCTTCACTTTTTTTTAAAAAAATGGGTAGACTTACCAACCTTTTTAGCCCAAGCAAGATGTCTGATCTTGTCAAGAGTTTGAAGTCTAAGGAGAAGGAGGAGGATAAGGTAGATGAGAAATTTTTAAAGAATTTAGGGAATACTAGGCTCAGGAAGTATTGATTAATGAGAAGGAGGTAGACCAACTTCTTCCAAATGATCCAATGAAGGAGGTAGAGTTGATGGAGAGGTCAATAAATAAGGAGATGTGGCTATATGACAGGGATGAATTTATCAAGGAAAAAAGAAAGAAACTGAAGAGAGGAGAGGAGGTTGAGAGAAGGTATGACTCAGGCAAAGGAAAAGCCAAGATGTCAGATATTAAGCAGGACAAAGGACCTCATAGGTATTTGTTTGATCTCTTACAGTTGGAGAGGAAGGCAGATATTGTTATAGGTAAAAAGGGGGAGAGAGGAGAAGGACAAGGGGATAATTGTGATGGCAGTTCTTATACCAAGAACAGTTCATTTTCTCTACTTTTAAGCAAGTATATTGCTTGTTGTAGTCCTTTCAGAGTAGGAGAGAAGGAGGAGGAATGCTTTAGGTCTGATGAGGCCTATGTTTTCAGTGAGAGCCATAATTCTTCTAGCACTTTCAGCTTCTCATCACCTTTAGATAGTTTGCCTAAGCCTTAGGAAATAAGGAATTGGTGGCCTAGAACTGTGGCTACATGCCAGGGATGAATTTATCAAGGAAGAAAGAAAGAAACTGAAGAGAGGAGAGGAGGTTGAGAGAAGGTGTGACTCAGGCAAAGGAAAAGCCAAGATGTCAGACATTGAGCAGGACAAAGGACCTCATAGGTCTTTGTTTGATCTCTTACAGTTGTAGAGGAAGGCAGATATTGTGATAGGTAAAAAGGGGGAGAGAGAAGAAGGACAAGGGGACAATTATGATGGCAGTTCTTATACCAAGAACAGTTAATTTTCTATACTTTTAAGCAAGTATTTTGCTTGTTGTAGTCTTTTCAAAGCAGGAGAGAAGGAGGAGGAATGCTTTAGGTCTGATGAGGCCTATGTTTTCAGTGAGAGCCATAATTCTTCTGGCACTTTCAGCTTCTCATCACCTCTAGATAGTTTGCCTAAGCCTCAGGAAAATTAGGGTTGTTCCAGGCTGAGCAACTGGTGGTAAAGGTTGATTGTCATTGATTTTAAGGTTGCTGAAGGGAGGAAAGGATTCAGAAGAACTTTTAGGTAGATTGTAAGGAAGATAATCGAGTTGGTCATTTTTGGAATTTTGAGAGGTAATGGGTGATGGTTCAGGCAGAGAATCAACATTTCCAAGAGTTTCATCAAACTCATTAATTTTCAAATCCCAGGCACTGGGAGATTCATCAAAATCCACATGAATGGACTCTTCAACCACCATTCTTCTTCTATTATAAACTTTATATGCCTTGCTAGTTGCAAAGTATCCAAGGAAAATTCCTTCATCACTTTTAGACTCAAATTTGTCCAAATTGTTCTTCCCATTATTGTGAATGTAACATTTACTTCCAAAGGCATAAAAGTAAGAGATAGTTTGAGTTCTTTCATTCCACAATTCATAGGGAGTCTTCATGTGATATTTGTTTATCAAAGTTTTGTTCTGAAAATATACTGCAGTAGTAACAGATTCTCCGCAAAAATACTTAGGAAGGTTGTTTCCAGATAACATGGTCCTAGCAGCTTCACAAATTGTTCTGTTCTTTCTCTCAGCAACTCCATTTTGTTGAGGAGTTCTAGGGGCTGAGAAGTTGTGACTTATTCCTTGTTGATTGCAAAATTCTTTAACACCAGTATTTTCAAATTCAGTACCATGATCTGACCTTATTCTGACCACTTTGATGTTTTTGAGATTTTGAACTTGATTTATCAATTTGACTAGTTGACCAAGGGTTTCTGACTTGGATTCTAAGAGAATAATCCAAGAGAATCTTATAAAGTCATCAACTATCACAAGTGAGTATCTTTTTCCTCCAAGGCTTCTAGTTCTGATTGGTCAAAATAAATCCATATGAATAAGTTCAATTGGTCTTTTTGTATCCAATCTATTTTTGGCTTTAAAAGAAGTCCTTTGTTGCTTTCCACACTGACAAGCATTGCACAGTTTATCACTTTTGAAGGATATCTTTGGAAGTCATTTGACAAGATTGGAGGATGCAAGTTTGGCTATACTTTTGAGATTCAAGTAAGCCAATCTCTTATGCCAGAGCCATGCTAAATCATATTAATTATAAGATAGTAGACACATGGCATTAGAGGATTGAGTCACTTCAAGGGATATGCAGTACACATTTCCTTTTCTGAATCCAGTAAGAATGATTTCATCTTTTGAATTCTTCACTTGACACAAGTTATGGGAGCACACAACATGAAATCCTTTGTCACAGATCTGACTGATGCTAATCAAGTTGTGCTTGAGACCTTCCATATAAGAGACATTTGATAGAATAATTCTCTTTGTGATCAAGTCTCCATGTCCTTTGACTCTGGCTTGAGAGTTGTCTCCAAAAACAACATTAGGGCCATCTTTTGGAATGAAGTTCTGCAGCCATTGCTTGTTGAAGGTCATGTGCCTGCTGCAGCCACTATCTAGGTACTAGACTCCTTTATTAAATTCCTACAAAAAAAAAACATACAAATAAATATGGTCCCTTTTGAATTATGGGTCCAGGTGGTTAGACAGCCTTAGGGACCCAAACTTTCATAATTCTCTTAGGAGGGTTTTTGTTTTTTGGGATAAAAGTTTTTTGGTTTAAGGAGTTTAGGTAAGATAGGATTTGGTACATATAGGGTGTCATTCTAAATTGTTGATGATGGTAGTTGCGGTGAGGGTGAGGATTATATGAGTTGGGTGAGGTATGGGCTTTAAGCAATCTTGAAGATATGTAGTTTTGACCTTTTCTTCCTTTGTTTCTCTATTGGTAGGTCTGCTGTCTTCTTGGATATTCTTGATAGGTCTGCTGTCTTCTAGAGTAACTTTGATAGATCTGCTGTCTGTAGTTGTACTGACCAGATTGATTGTTTTTCCAAGTTTGAGATTGTTTTGGAGGACTTGGGGTAACAATTTTGTTGATGGGGTTGGTCATTTGAACATTGCTACTGGATGCTTGATCATGATAGTTGACCTCCTTCATTTTACCTTGAGCCTTGTATACATCCTGTTTTGTTTGGATAGGATAGATGGGTTTTCTTATAGTCTTGTCTTCCATCATTACAAGTAGCATTTTCTCCAGTTTCCTTTCACCCTCGGGTAGTTTGTATTCAATCATAGTTGGGTTGTTTGCACCTAGTCCAGTTTTGTTAAATGGATGCCTTTGAGTGTATAGGAAATGTGACATTGCTGAACTTGATTTGTTCCAAGACTCAATTTTTGTTTTGAATGCTTGGTTCTCATCATTTAGTGCCTCTATTATGAGGTTGAGTTCTTTGAGTTGACTGCTAATGTGGAGGTGATTGTTTCTTGCATTGAAGACACCAGCATGAAGGTCTACTATCTCATCTACTTGATGCTTGTTTTGGTTTTGAAGAGAGATGTTTTGGGTTTCAAGAAGGGTATTTTTGGTTTTAAGGCTGTCTAGATCCTTAGAAAATTGTAAATTTTCAGTTATCAAGACCCTAAGGCTTGATTCTTCTTTATTTCTCTGAATAAACAAAGTACAAGCTAAGTTTTTAAGACCTTCAAGGTCAAGGGAATTAAAGTCACTTTCCTCTTTTAGTTCCCCTGCAGCTGCAAGAGCTTCAAGTTCCTCTTCACTTTCTGAGTCATCTTCTTCATTTGCCATGAGACATATCATGGCTTCCATGTTATTGTCTGAGTCTGAGGAGTCACTTTCATCATCACTAAATTTTGATAGGTCTGCTATCATGACATGTTCCTTATTTTCAACTTGTTTGGCTTTGGCACAATTGAAGCAATTACACCTAGAACTGTGTATGATGTCTTTAGAATATGATAGCTTCTTCTGGGTTGAAAAATTTCTTGATTTCTTTGGTTCAGGACACTCTTGAGAGTAGTGACCTAACTTTTCACAGTTATAGCATATGACATCTTTTTTCTCAGTTTGGACTTGGTTAGAAGTGGATGCTGTGTTTCTTTTGTCAAACATCCTTTTTTAATATTTCATAGCATTTTTGACAGCTATAGTTATCAGGCTAGGAATGTCTTCTTGAGTCAAGGGTTTGACTTCTGGTTTTTGGGAAAGGTTGACTTTCTGAATAGCATTGCAGATTAGAGAATCAATGTCATGTTGTGAGTAAGCTTTTGGGGCTTCTTGTGCAGCAAGGGCCATGGTGTGAGCATTGGCTAAGGATGATGCTATGGTGGGTAATTTGACAGTCCTTTCAAGTTCATATGCTTCCAATTTTCTAAAGTATTGTTCAACAGTCATGGTTGGCCATTCAATACCTTCTCTTATGGGTAGTGCTACTTTTTCATATTCTTGAGGGAGACTTTAGAATATTTTTAGACATAGGTCTTGTTGATCTAGTTTCTTGCCATGATCTGACACTAGTCTAAGTAGATCTTCAAATTTGTCTTTGGCAGCACTAACTCTTTCACTAGTAGCAAACATAAAATTGTCAAGTTGCCTTAATAGGTTATATAGGTTTTGTGCTCTGACACTTGTGTGCCTAGTAAACTTGGTTTTGATTAAATCTCAGGCTTCTTTAGCAGTTTCAACTTTCCCAATTTCTTGGGCCAAAGAGTCATTAACACTTTTTTGTAAAATGTTTTTGACTTTTTGATTAGCTGTTACTAAGTGTCTTTCAGTTTCAGTCCAAAGGTCTGGGGTTTTGTATTTGTCATCTCCTCCATTTGTGTCAGGTTGAGTGGGTATTCTGACTTCTTCATGAAGAACAAACCAGTTCCAAACACTGTTTGAATCAAGGTAAGTCTTTATTTTGGAAGAGAATATTTCAAAAGATCCACAGTCATCAACATGTGGAATGTCTTTCTCATTGTTTCTTTTGGGTTGAGGCATGATGTCAATGCTTCTGGATCCTTCACAAGATGTTAAGCTTGAAGACACTTAAGTATTTTAGAAACTAGCTCTGGTGCCAATTGAAAGGACCTGTTCTACTTATGAACTTAAACAGGTAAAAGGTTAGTTCACAAGAGGTCGACTATCTTGGCAGAGTAGGTCGACTATCTTGAGGTGCAGTGTGTGTATGTTGAGTTATACAGCAGAATAATAATGAAATAAATAGAAGAAATAAATGAGTAAATGAAAAGTGATAAGTGTGTGAATAAGTGTGAGTAAATGAGACACAAAAACAATGATCTAGCATGGTTCAGAGTATTGCAACTCTCCTACATCCACGCTTCACTGTCCTCAACAGTGAAGAAGCAATCCACTATAATACTTCGTCAAGAAATTACAATAAATTGCAAGAAAATTCCCTCAGAATTATCCAGCCTAATTAGCCTCACTAACTAAGCTTTGTACTTGTTGCAAAGCACACAAAAAGAAAGAAAAAGGTTTCACAAATATGAGGGTTTGGTGATCTTTAAGATGGCTCTTATGTAGCTATGTGAGATCTATGTTTGCTTATCTATTTTAGCACAGATTTATACATATCAATTGTGCTTTTACAATTGATTTGCTTAAAATCTTTAATCAAGTTGTATGAAAAATAGCCAAGACAGAGGTGTATATCTTCAGCATTGTAGAGCTCCTTTTATAGGTCTTCAGTATATATCTGTTTGAGTTCCAACGCCCTTGAACATCTTGGAAATGCACATGTCAGTCATTAATCTTTGACTGTAGTAAAGTTTGTGAACAGTGTTAAGTCAGGTTTGACTTTGACTGAGATGTGAGTTGGCAAGAGTGTTAAGGTCTGCTATATTGAAGGTCAGTTATTTCGATATGTCAAGATAGTGGACCTGTGAAGACTTGATGATTTCCTTTACTTATTTGATAATCCATGATGAGTTCTTAATTATTTGTGAAAACACTTGTTAAGTAGATGGTTTTCTGGAGGTTGTAATTTGCCTTAGCTGAGTTACTCTTTAAATAGATGGTTTCTTGAAACTCCTGGATAATTGTACCAGAAAATGGAGACTATTTCTCCTCTGAACGATTTTAATAATTTTGGGTACGTCCTGGTGTTCTCGAAGGTATATTGACGTTCGTTGATCTGTTCAGTCTCAGCGAATTGGCCGGCCAAATGCTTAGTGTGTTGAAGTTGGCTTATCAGATCACGGATTCTTTCTAAGGTCATATGTGGAGGCACATCTATTCTTGCTTAATCCATCTGAGGCTCCACCTCTATTCCTCTTTTTGTGACCATGTAACCGAGTACCTTGCCTCTAGCTACCCCAAATGTGCACTTTGGTGGATTGAGCCTTGATCATGTAATGCTGTCTGAGTCTAGTGAAGATCTTCCTTAAATTTATTAGATGCTGACCAACTTCTCCTCTAGAGTGAATGATCTTGTCATCACGTACACTTTAGTCTCCTTTTATATCATGTCGTGGAATAGTGTTGTCACTGTCTACTGATAAGTGGCCCTCGCATTCTTCAGACCGAAGGGCATAACTGTATAGAAAAAGGTCAACCATGGTGTGGTAAAAGCTATCTTGGGCAGAGGGAAATTATCCTTTGACTGGATTTGTTTAGATCTCTGAAGTATAAGCAGCAGCGTATTTATTGCTCTTTTTTATTGTGACCAAATTGGCGAGCTATATGGGGTATTTAATCACTTTGATGAAACCGACCCGTAGAAGCTTCTTTATCTCTTCTTCGACATGGAGGGAGCGCTTTGGTATGATTTTTCTCAATTTATGTTACACTGGTTTGCTGTTTGGATACAGTGGTATTCAATGCTCCATAATGGCGTTCTCCAATCCTGGCATGTTCGTGTATGACCAGGATAAGATATCCATTAACTCCTTCAACAGTTCTATCAGTACTTCCCTTTCGGATCCTTGACAGAAGCTTCCTATGTAAACTTCCTTAGGCTATTCGTTCGTTCCTAGATATACACTTTTCAGTTTAATTAGATAATCATATTGATGATTATGTGTATGTGATACAAGTTAAACTTATGGGTATGTGTTGGTGAACATATATACTGGACATGACCAAAAGATGAGGTTTATGTCATGGTCATAATGTCATAATTAAACCTCTAAATAGTTATATCATTTAATCCCTAGACCTAAGATTATTACGGTCTTCCACATAGTGGAGATCATGTTTGACATATTCAAACGTTACTCTTAGCTAAATAATTATAAAGGATATGATTGGCATGATCAAAGCTATGTAGGGAACTGTAATAAGTCAAGATAGGATTTTTCCCTCCTTATGAGAGATGTCAGGCTTGGGCCCCTCGATGAATAGGAAGTCCCAACCTTTTGCCAATGGCTGGGGTGATTGGTATTTCTTCATGGGTTTTAGTAGTCCGTGAGCAACCAAAACCCGAAAATTTTTAGACATAGGTGTGGTGCCGATGTGGGTTTCTTTATGACTTCTTCATCAATGAGGTTTTGGATGGCATGCCGAAGTGAGAAAAAATTGTTGGTGTCATGGCCATTTGATTGATGATATTGGCTGTAGGATGTAGACTCCCATCAGTTGGGCAAGTACTTTAGTGGCTTGTCGTTTTATCACTTTCAGAAAGCCTTTTTTCATGAGGTCATACCATAGTCATAGGAGCATCAAGCTCATCTAAATGCCTATATGGCAGCCGAACCTCCTCAAACTAAACATATTCATCCTTGGAGCAATTGCCTGGATTTGGGGAGTATTTCTTGAAGACAAGTTCTGATTGAGGAACTTTGAGAAATATTTGCTTCCTATTCACACTCGGTCATACTGTAGACACCCCGCCTTGGACCGCTCACCCCAATTGCACATTCGATTTTGTGTTTTTCCCCATTTTAAGTGTTTCTCGTTAGTTTCTGTCACTTCTGTTAAGTTCCTAACTGACTTCGTTAAGTCTAGGGACTAAACTGAATGACAGGGCTGACTTTCTAGTCCATTCTGTCAAAATTGCCTTCTTTGAGTCGCGCGCCTCCGACAGTAGGAGCCAGGCGCACGCGCCTCCCGCCCCCAAAGCAGGAAGCGCGCGCCTCTGGGCATCAGTTACAGATTTCTGGCCAGGATTCCCTCCCTTGCTCAATTTACAGGATTTTGCCCGGGAAGGATTTCTTGGTGACTGAGTTTTGACACCAAAAACACCCCTCTTTAACCTATAAAAACCTCCCTTTACCTCCATTTTCAAGGACCGAAAATTGAACTTACAAAAACTATACCAAAATCACTTTCTAAAGGTTCTCCAAGGATCTCATCAAGCAATATTTGAAGTTCTTCAAATTATAGGTAAAAGTCCATCTTTTCCTTTCTTTTCTACTTCATCTCCTCTCTCTCTTTTACTCTAATCAAATGTGCAATCACCCAAATCATTTTGGGACATGACTATAATGATCACCTCATCTCATTGAGGTTGGTTAAGGAGTTATCTCCTACATTCCAAACTCTATTTTAAACCCCCCTTTTTATGACTTAAAGAAGAAGAAGAAGAACGTTATTATTCATGTAGATTTTGATCAAGCAAGACCAACTTTAGTTGGGCGAGATGGGTGTTTCGGTACTTCCCATCTCGTAATCTAACCCCCGAACCTCAAAACAAAGAATCTCTGTTTTCGTAATCAAACTTAGGCTACAATCAATAGGTTTTTATTATGTTCCTCAAAACATAGGTGGCGACTCTAAAACAAGTTAGACATCCTAGGATAATTCACCGCTCTAGCCAAGTTGTGGTTTCCCGGGGTATCTACAGTGGCGACTCCGCTGGGGAGTGTTAATTGAGGGTTAAACTTGCATTCTGATCGAAATCTACATCTTTTCTGGGCATTCTGATTCCTGATGGGGGAGGCGCGCGCGTCTGGCCTCTTAAGCCTAAGGCGCGCGCATCCCGCATCATGAACCAGAATCGCCCACTTCTTCATATTCTTCATCTTCTTCTTCTGCTATTCTGCACTAATCACTTCTGCAGGGGTTACAATATGAACATAAGACCAGGGCAATCCCCTGAGTCCAAAGTCTGACATTCTGACAGGTGTGCCCAGAAGCGCGCGCCTCCCATAAGCATTGCGCCATGCGCGCGCGTCCCAAATCAGCACTCAGAGGCGCACGCTTCTGGGTTGATTCCCAGAACAGAGACAGGTTTCAGTGACTGAGCAGAACAGTGGGGTGTGGGCATAGTTGCCTGCATCAGAACATAATTGAACCCTCGGACTGTTTTAATTTTGTGTTTTATTTACCGGTCACACGGGTGATTCGGGAGTTGTAATTTATGTGCTTATGTGTTTTGTTTGTTTTCTTTCTTTAAAAAAAAAAAAAAATATAAAATTTTGTCACTTGTTAGACCTCACACTACATGCACATATTCCTATGAACTGCTCACTATCAAGTCGCACAAGTCCAACCCCAAACCCGTCGAGGCCCGTCCTAAAAAGTTTCAAGCTCCACCAGACCTTGGTTCTTTCGAAGCGGTAAACCTCAGCCCGTGGCGTAGTTCAAGACTACATGCCGGGGGTGACCTTTGAGCCTCATATTCAAGCCGAGCACAAACCACACAATTCTAGTTAGGGTCTAACACTCTGTGACTCAAGTCGGTTTCCATGTACCGAGATTTCCCTAAACTAATGTCTTTAAATCATACATGCCAACTTGTTGAAACGGACACAATAAAAATCCGTCCCCAAAAGTGGTTATTTTGGACGAAAATAAAAATCCGTCCCCGCATGTATGCTTTACTACATTAATTTAGTTTAATACCAATACATGTAGGATTCACAAGCGCGATGGAATCCGATGAGTATATGGGACCGCGAGATGGTCTATATACTAGTGTGACGATTCCATTATTTTCTTAGAAACCCCAAAAGGGATTCATTCCCTCCGACTTAAAAAAAAAAAAAAAAAAAAAAAAAAGAGTCTTTTCTTTAGGTGGTTTGAGTCTTTACTTTTGTTTGTGGGTGAAATAATTTTATCCAAAAGGTGTTTGTGGGGCCATCCTAAGATCGACCGTGTTCTCTCCATAGATCCAATGGCTTCAAACGGCAACGACAACGACAACGGCATTCCCGTGTCCAACGAAGGGTTATGCCGCATGGTGAAAGTACTGAAAGGGCAAATTGATACACTAGCCGAGGATGTTCGCCGCAAGGATGATTTATGGTGAGCCCGTTACGAGCATGTGGAAATGGCCCATAAAAGAGAAGTATCCAAAATCGAGGACCAATTGAAGGGGCTCACGAATGAAAGAAAGGTCCAAGGCATCAATACCGGTTTGGTCAACACTCTCATGTCCTACATTGACCAAAGGCATAGTGGGCTAAATTTGCACAAGGGCCCAAGCACCGATCTTCATCAAGCTTCTCTCCTCATGAACACAATGGAGGCTCTTCCCGAAAAATTCAAGATGCCCAATATTGGCAAGTTCAACGGCAACTCTTGCCCCGACGCTCATGTCGACTCCTACATTTGGGCCATGCTACCAAAGAAAGTGTCTCCTCAAATAATAGCACAATACTTCCCGCTTACTCTTGAGGGGGTCGCAAAAGATTGGTATATGGGTCTTCCAGTTTCCACCCGCCTCAATTGGGATGTCGCTATGCTTGCCTTCAAGTCACAATATCAAGAAAACTCCATATTCCGCCCTACCAAGAAGGAATTGGAGAGCACCGTGCAAATGGGTGATGAATCATTTGGGGACTTCTATCGCCGTTGGAATGACAAGCTAGCCGAGATGGTTGATAGGCCTTCCAAGAAGGAACAAATGGACATCTTCTTGAAGTGTTTGAAAATGGACTACCGCACTCATCTTAGTGGGGCTTTTCACTCCGATTTTTCAAGCATGTATGATGCGGGGGTTAGAATTGACAATTTGCTCCGAGAAGTGGCCGAGTCCTCCTATGACGCAAGCTTCAACGACAAAGGGTTCCCAAGCAATGACGTGGAAGAATGTAGTGACATGGAAGACTACAACGATAATGAGGACTACAATGACATGGGGGATGACAACAACAATCTCTGTTTCTCTTTCTCTACCTAGAGATAGGATAAAAAAAAAAGTCAAAGTCCTCTAATGTGTGCATTAATGTTTTCTCTCGTCCAATTTTAAATTTTGAGTCAATCATTAAATAAAAGTCGTTCTCGTCCTCATACACTCTTCCAAGTTGTTCAATCTAATTCTTGCAAAATGATGAAAATGTGTCTAAACAAGTTTTGGAACGAAGGCCATCACTTGAACGCCTAGGGGATAAACATCAACGACGGCATCAACAACGAAGACATCAACAACGACAAAATCAAGACAAAGAAAGGTGGGGCAACGATCATGAAGCAAAGTTTTCAAAAGGGGATAAAAAAAAAAAAAAAAAAAGAGGCTCACTAGGTTGAAATCATCAAATCAACCTAGGCAAAAGTTAAAAAAAAAAAAAAAAAAAAAAAAAAATCCCCCTCAATCAAAGAAGTTCACATCAAGATCAACATCATTCCATCCACCAAAGGAGGACGAAGCTACACGACGAAGCAACAATTCCATCCCGAAGAATGGAGAATCCACAAGAACTACGGTGACCTGAGCCTCTACACTGGAGGAACGTAGGCAACCTGCGGGTCCGGTCTCATGCAAGAAAGAAGATATGTTTAGCCCTAGCGCGTTATGGTGATTGGCCTTCATCTCGAACTTGTCAAGTCATCTTTGTACGATTCATTTGCCAATGAATTAATCACCAAAAAGATTGAACAACTTTCTTAGATTTGGAATCATTTCGCGCTCCTTGTCGAGTCTAGGGACTTCTATTCTTTCTGCATACTCCCAATTTCTTGCAATCAAATTGGGGCTTTCCTTCTCTTCTCTCTTAATGACTTACTTGCCTTCATGAGTCATTCAAAAAACGGCCAAATACATGAAGTCAATACTAGGGACACTTCCCTAGTCGAGTCAATGTCACTCATCTTTAGTGACAAAGGTTTTCACCGCAAAATCACATGTCTCTCATCCTCAGCTAGAGTCAATGCACACTTCCTCATTAATCGAGTCAAAAATGAAGACGCAAAAGAGATGCCCGCTAGATTGAAAACCCGAAAGGGCGGTCTAGGCAAAAAACAGGGTGCGTCATAAAAAAAATGAGAGAGTGAGAGAGAGAAGGGAAAGAGAAATGGAGATCTCTGGCCTCTAAAGAAGACAACTACACGAGCTCTACATTGGATCTCCTCAGCAAGTCAATTCCCCACCGAGTCAACTTTGGGATTGCAAAAAGCTCGACAAGATATGGCACCATCAAAGGTTGTCTTGGGTTATTGGTATCATTCTCCAGCAGTGTGCATTCTTGGGTTCATGAAAAGAAGGCCCGTGGTAACCAAGACCCATCCGAGAACGAGCCCATCACAAAAGGGCACGAGGTTGCACAAATAACCCATAGCTAGTCAATTGGCTTGGGCAGCAAATAGCAACAACATGTGTCTCAGTTTTTAAAGCTTCTTCAAGTATGTGCTTCTAAAGTACGCCAAAAGGCTCCTGAGAAATGGAGTAGATCTTGCCATGTCCTCTCATGTTTGTTCCCTCGCACGAGGATGGGTCACTCTTGATTTGCTCAACAAATGGTGACGCCCTAGGAGCTATATGACCCGAGAACAAGGGCTTCTTTTGACAATCAACAAGCCCTAGGGGCTATGCTCGAAAAAGATGTGTGAGACTATCCTCAAAGTCTCTCAAAAGGGATGTCAAAAAGCCCTCTTGTCACGTGTGCCCGTGCTCGTTCCCCCAATCAAGGATGGACCTTTCTCGCAATCAATGATGGCACTCTAGGGGCTACAGTCAAGTCTTAAAGGCTCCCTCGGCAAAGAGCAATTAACTCCCCAGTAGTATCCCCAGCCAAGTCATGTGTAACATTGGAAGCTTCCTCAATTCGACACCGAAGGTCTCCAAGGGCTTCGCAATCTACAATCTTTTGAGTTACGGCATTACAGTAATTCAAGCAAAGGGCAGTATTAGGGCTTCGCGACCGACAGTCTTTTGGGCAACAATACTCGAGCAAGTGCAATGTGGAATAGTCTTATGGCTCCATGAAAGGGATCAAGCTTCAAGAGTCTCTCAACACTTCCAGTCAAAAGGCCCCTTGGTTTTAAATGAAGGCTCCAATGATATGAATGAATTTGATAATTCTTGTTAGAACTCACAACGAGATTATGAAGGAAGTCTTAGGGAAAAGGAAAAGATTCAATATGCTAAACTCTAATCAAAACAGGGTTATAGCGGGAAATGCCACGGCCAATCCCAATGTTTCTGCAATTCAGCACCCCCTTCTCCAAGATCAAAAGCACAAGGTGCAGCTCAGATAAAGTTGGGCCACAGCACTAATTGCATCCGAAGATCCGTCATTAGTTCAATTCAAGAAGAGTCAAGCAAGCATACTCATTTGGGACTTTATCACACCAAGACCTTATCATCCGCGACCTCGACGGCACCGCAAGACATTACTGCATCTTTTGACATAAGCCCTCCGCCATTTGGGTATCAACCACAATGAGGCCATTCATCTCCCCAGTAAGAGCAAGAAGGGGATCTCTATCAAGAATTCTACCCGACGGTACATCCGCGCTCAATGCCGAGACGATCACAAGATAATTTGGGAACTTTACAATGAAAGGCTTCACATTTCACCATCTCCAAGCCCGCAAGAAACAAGTCCATGACATTTGGGGCTTAGCAATCTCTCGAAGCTTGGAGCTTGCTCACATCAACAACAAAAGACGATTCATTTGAGTGGACCAAAGAGCTGATTTATCTTGGGGCTATGCAAGTCACTCCAAATTTGGCATCAAAGGCGATCTAGGGGCTTCACAATCAGCGACCCCTTATCTCAGCATCAAAAGTATTTTCAAGCCCCATAATCGACAAATCTCTTGGGGCTAGACATCAATCTTCGTCAGACACACCGGCGGGGTTAGACATCAATTTTTGTTGGGCACACCGGCGGGGTTAGACATCAATCTTCGTTGGGCACGATGACGACAACGATAGAATTCAAGCAAGGCAATCCGGACTTCGATCGCACATGACTTGATATTGGGTTGGCTTTACAAACACACAATGGCTAAAATGGTTCACCCACGAACTAAAAAAAAATCTTTTCCTCACATGTGTGCATATTCTTTCCTTTCTAATCTAAAAAAAAAAAAAAAAAAGAGATTTTCTTTTTCTTTTTCTCCTTCTATGTGCAAAAGTATGTGCTTTACTTTGCTTTGCTCCTAGCTTCTCCTCCAGCATTCTCCATCATCCTTGAACTATGCTGGTCTGATTCCCTTCAAAGGATACGTAGGCAGCCTTTGGCAAGACCAACCCATCATTCAGAATGTCATCTCACCAACATTCCATCGAAAGCAGCAACATTTCATCATCTTCATCAAAGCCACAACATCTCCATCCCGAATCAAGCGGCCATGGTAAGTGAAGGTATGAACATCATTCATTAATACTTTCCTCAAAATCACACAGCACACAAAAGCAATTTCTTCATTCTTGCAAATCTCTCTCTCATGCAAAACTGCTTTCAAATCACATTGCACCACGAGCACAATTTCTCTCTTCATTTCACACTTCATGCATCTTCTTGCACTAGCACATATACCTGCAAAGCACATAACAGGTACCACCGCGAAGTCAAACAACATCTGCAACTCGAGGCACTTCATCCCCAGCAGAAAATGGTCCACAGTCAACCATGCCCGCATCCCCGCAAAAGTCAACTGCAACGCCAAACAGCACACGGCTTCAAAGCAGCAATTCGTCAAAGGTTCACTAACGGCCTCATCAACGGATTTCACTAACGGATTCGTCAACAAAGGTTCACTAACGGCCTCGAAGGTTCACTAACGGCCTCATCAACGGATTTCACTAACGGCCTCATCAACGGATTTCACTAACGGATTCATCAACAAAGGTTCACTAACGGCCTCATCAACGGATTTCACTAACGGCTTCATCAACGGATTTCACTAACGGATTCTCCTCAAAAGGTTCACTAACGGCCTCATCAACGGATTTCACTAACGGATTCGTCTTCAAAGGTTCACTAACGGCCTCATCAACGGATTTCACTAACGGATTCATCAACAAGGGTTCACCAACGGACTCATCCAAGGGATTCACTAACGGATTCATCAAACGGATTCACTAACGGATTCGTCAACAAGGGTTCACCAACAGACTCATCCAAGGGATTCACTAACGGATTCATCAAACGGATTCACTAACGGATTCATCAACAAGAGTTCACTAACGGACTCATTCAAGGGATTCACTAACGGAATCATCAAACGGATTCACTAACGGATTCGTCAACAAGGGTTCACCAACGGACTCATCCAAGGGATTCACTAACGGATTCATCAAACGGATTCACTAACGGATTCGTCAACAAGGGTTCACCAACGGACTCATCCAAGGGATTCACTAACGGATTCATCAAACGGATTCACTAACGGATTCGTCAACAAGGGTTCACCAACGGACTCATCCAAGGGATTCACTAACGGATTCATCAAACGGATTCACTAACGGATTCATTAACAAGGGTTCACTAACGGACTCATTTAAGGGATTCATTAACGGATTCATCAAGCGGATTCACTAACGGATTCGTCAACAAGGGTTCACTAACGGACTCATTCAAGGGATTCACTAACGGATTCATCAAACCGGTTCACTAACGGCCTCATTCAAAACATTCAGCCGGCAGGTTCACTTAACGGATCATGCCACCCCCTCTATCAATAAAAGCCGCTCACACAGGGAGCGCACCACTATCTCTCGCAATTTCAAATTCCTGCTTTCATCGAGTCTTTGCTTTTTCTTGGTGATGTCCTCGGCGGGTGTTTTTAACTTTCGTCGACGCATTTTGCTTTGCAGTCCACGTCGCCGAGGGGCTCTGTAGACACCCCGCCTTGGACCGCTCACCCCGATTGCACATTCGATTTTGTGTTTCTCCCCATTTTAAGTGTTTCTCATTAGTTTCTGTCACTTCCGTTAAGTTCCTGACTGACTTCGTTAAGTCTAGGGACTAAACTGAATGACAGGGCTGACTTTCTAGTCCATTCTGTCAAAATTGCATTCTCTGAGTCGCGCGCCTCCGACAGTAGGAGCCAGGCGCGCGCGCCTCCCGCCCCCAAAGCAGGAAGCGCGCGCCTCTGGGCGTCAGTTACAGATTTCTGGCCAGGATTCCCTCCCTTGCTCAATTTACAGGATTTTGCCCGGGAAGGATTTCTTGGTGACTGAGTTTTGACACCAAAAACACCCCTCTTTCACCTATAAAAACCTCCCTTTACCTCCATTTTCAAGGACCGAAAATTGAACTTACAAAAACTATACCAAAATCACTTTCTAAAGGTTCTCCAAGGATCTCATCAAGCAATATTTGAAGTTCTTCAAATTGTAGGTAAAAGTCCATCTTTTCCTTTCTTTTATACTTCATCTCCTCTATCTCTTTTACTCTAATCAAATGTGCAATCACCCAAATCATTTTGGGACATGACTCTAATGATCACCTCATCTCATTGAGGTTGGTTAATGAGTTATCTCCTACATTCCAAACTCTATTTTAAACCCCCCTTTTTATGACTTAAAGAAGAAGAAGAAGAACGTTATTATTCATGTAGATTTTGATCAATCAAGACCAACTTTAGTTGGGCGAGATGGGTGTTTCGGTACTTCCCATCTCGTAATCTAACCCCGAACCTCAAAACAAAGAATCTCTGTTTTCGTAATCAAACTTAGGCTACAATCAATAGGTTTTTCTTATGTTCCTCAAAACATAGGTGGCGACTCTAAAACAAGTTAGACATCCTAGATAATTCACCGCTCTAGCCAAGTTGTGGTTTCCCGGGGTATCTACACATACACAATGCAATTCTCATTGAGGATTTTCCTTTTTCCCGAACTAGGATATAAGGAATGTGTTTTGATCCCAATGTGTTGCACCATTTCAATGAAGGAGGTAAAAGTTGGTACGGTGTCTTGAGTGGGATTTGGATATGTGTATGGTGTTTGGTGAAAAGTTCCGTCTTTAGGCAATGAGGCTATTTCTTGTGGATGAACTTGGGGTGGAATGGTGTTCTTGGAGTCTTTGAGCCCCAAGTGAACTTGATTATGCAGGAGAGATGTCATGTGGTCTATCATTTTCTTTTGATGCCCCTAAAAGATACTTATTATGTATAATGATTGGGCTTTCAATTGCTTCTCTAACCATTGCTCCATTGCAGACCTCGTCTTATTGTAAGGTGAGCCCCCAGTCAAATTCAATAATGTTTGTCCTTTGTTTGCAATGGTTGATGAGAAAGACGGAGTAGAGCGTTGACAAAAATGATGCCTGAAATTGACCTCGAATGTCGTGCTAGAGAACGAGTATAATTCTCTCGGTACAAGATGGACCAAAGAGGAAACCATTTAGAATATTGGGCAATGAGTCTTTATGTACAAAAATGGAGAAAGGCTTTATGTACAAGCACCTTGCTTTGTTTTGACAAACATTTCCATTAAATCCTGAAATAGTGGATACCGTATCTAAAGTATAGGACCAACGTTTTTCACTTGTACCATTGGTCGTCCATGGCTCTAGAGAAGGGCCTATACTTTTTCAAGGATTCACCATTCGGTTACGGTGTATGGGATGGTCTTGACAATTTTGGATCAATCCAAGCATTCAATATGATTTCCACAATTTAGGTTGTTTATGTTGGGTTTTGGAGTAACATGCGCAGCGGAATAAAGCATTTAAAATTTTATGAAACCCAAAGCCCATAGATCCAGTCATATGATTATATCAAATACTTGTAATATGAATACTAGAATACTAACCCTTGATGACTTTGAATTTTAACCTTTGATCTTGGTGGAGACTTGAAGCTTGATCACGAAAGCAAGAACATGAACTTTGAAGATGATAAGCTTCACCCTCTAGCGGTATCCACACCACGAACGAATATCAAGGAACTTCTTGATCTTTGTTCCTAGACCAAAATTATGAAACACACTTTCACAATTATTTTGACTATATGGAATTATGAATTTCTTGATCTAATCAAGAATATTATTCTCTCAATGAACTAGGAATTACTTGCTTAATGGCTGGTGAAAAGATCCTCTTATAGGTCCTAGTCATTAACCCTTAATGACCTAGGATTCCTAAATCCCGTCACCATAATTAAGGCAATTCCATATACACTCAGGAAATCTGGCACGGTCGTGTCCCTTTATTTGGCACGGTCGTGCCAATGGGATCGAACCTACCAATAGGGATGGCAACGGGCCGGGTACGGGCCGGGTTTTACCAAACCCGAACCCGAACCCGGGGTAACACTACTAGCACCGAACCCGGCCCGGCCCGATTATGGTAAACCCGCGACCGGCCCGAACCCGACCCGTCTCAATTTTTTTTTTTTTTTATATATATATATATATATATATATGTAAATGAAAGTATGAAACCCTAGATATGTGAAAATGGTCTTATATATTCCAGGTTGGAAGGTGATTATGGCTTGTATTAAGGGCAGAATAGGAATAACACATGTAATAGTGCTAGGCGGGTCGGGTCGGGTCGGGTCGGGACCCGCCGGGTTTGACCAAACACCCGAACCCGAACCCGACGGGTTTAGAAAATTCACTACCAAACCCGCCCGTCCCGGGCCGGAATGTCTCGAAAACGGGTCGGGTTCGGCGAAATTGCCATCCCTACCTACCAACCTTTCCTCGAATATTGGCACGGTCGTGCTCAGTAATTGGCACGGTCGTGCTCAATAACCAGCACGGTCGTGCTGATTGGTTCGAGCCAATCATCCTTTTCTCGACTTTTGGCACGGTCGTGCGTTATGAGCGGCACAGTCGTGCCAGACCAGAAAACAGGATTTTTCCATAATTCCAATTTAGTCCTTTAGGATTCGTTCTATTCGTGTGTGACCCTCTAGGATTACACTAAGTTGGCAATGGGTCCAAACATGATCCCATAAGATATGATTAGGTTCTAGCAAACCGTCATACCTACCCAAATAGTGTAACTAGATACAAGTTCGCATTCCATTTAGAACATGTCACAATCCCTTTGTCCACAATGTCATTGAACACAAGTCATGGTCAACGAGTCAACTTGTTTTCGTTCAATACTTTCTCGATCCCGAATATGTTGATAATTCAAATGCTATTGATCTAATCAATCCATTTGAGTCCGGCCGAACATTTCACCAACATCATTCCTACGAGGGGCCGAAGCTTGACATCTCTCCGAAGAGGGAAAAATCCATTTAGCTTATTACTCTTCCCTACGTGAATCCGATTATGCCAATCATACCTTTTATAACTACCCGGTTAAAGGTAGCGTTTGAATATGTCAAACGTAATGTTCATCAAGTGGAAGACTATAATAACTTTATGTCTAAAGATTCAAATGACATAACTAAAATGAGATATATGTACGACATAGACCATGACATAAATCTCATATGGTATGTCATGTCCGGTACCTTGTTCCAAACAAGTACCCATAAATCTAACATGATCATCCCATGATCATTTAGATTTTATACTAGTACTTAACAAGTACTAGGGACGGAGATTATTATAAGTAAACATGAACAACAATAATAATCAAAACATCTCTTTATTAATATGAAATAAATGATAACAATTACAACGTTTATTAAACGTGCCTAGGGCACCACTACCAACAATCTCCCACTTGCCCTAGGCCCAATCTCCCATGTATCTAATACCCATGGACCTAATGACCATCATGTTTAGCTTGTGGAAGTCCCTTTGTTAGCGGTCCGCAACATTGTCATCAGTAGGTACTCTGTATATGTTCACGTCTCCCCTATCAACGATCTCTCGAATGATATGAAAACGCCTAAGTATGTGTTTGGATTTCTGATGTGCCCTTGGTTCCTTTGCTTGAGCAATATCTCCATTATTAGCACTATAAAAGTCTATTGGATTAGCAATACTAGGAACCACTTCAAGTTTAGTGATGAACTTCTTAATCCAAACAGCTTCCTTTGCAGCATCCGATGCAGCTATATACTCAGCTTCCGTTGTAGAATCAGCGGTTATACTTTGCTTGGAACTCTCCCAGCTTACAGCTCCACCATTTAACAAAAACACAAAACCTGATTCCGATCGACTATCGTCTTTGTCGGTTTGGAAGCTTGCATCCGTATAAGGACTTACAACGAGATCATCTTCCATTCCTCTATAGACCAAAAACGAATCTTTAGTCCTTCTCAAGTACTTAAGAATCGCTTTAATAGCCATCCAGTGACTTTCACCGGGGTCGGATTGATATCTACTTGTCATGCTCAAAGCATAAGATACATCCGGCATAGTACATATCATGGCATACATGATGGACCCAATTGCCGAGGCATATGGAACATCATTCATTTTCTTTACGCTCATCGTTTGTCTTAGGACATTGAGTCTTGCTTAGAGAAACTCCATGTAACACTGGCAAGGTTCCTCTCTTAGAATTTTCCATGCAAAATCTTCTAATGACCTTGTCAATGTATGTACTTTGGCTTAAACCAATTAGCTTCCTTGATCTATCTCTATAGATCTTAATGCCAAGTACATATGCGGCTTCACCCATATCTTTCATTGCGAAGCACTTTCCTAACCAAGTCTTTACATACTGAAGTGTAGGAATGTCGTTTCCAAGGAGCAATATGTCATCCACATATAAGATAAGGAATAGCACTATGCTCCCACTAATGTTCTTGTATACACAAGGTTCATCTTCGTTCTTGATGAAACCAAATTCTTTGACCGATTCATCAAAACGGAGATTCCAATTTCTAGAAGCTTGCTTCAATCCATAGATGGATCTATGCAACTTTCATACCTTAGAATTCTGTTCAAAACCTTCTGGTTGTGTCATATACACATCCTCTTGTAGTTTTCCATTTAGGAAAGCGGTTTTGACATCCATTTGCCATATTTCATAGTCATGATATGCGGCAATGGCAAGCAAAATTCTTATAGACTTGATCATTGCTACGGGTGAAAAGGTTTCATCATTGTCAATACCATGATCTTGCCTATAACCTTTCGCTACAAGTCTAGCTTTGTAAGTATGCACCTTCCCATCCATGTCAGTCTTCTTTTTGAAGGCCCATTTGCATCTTATGGTTTTTACACCTTCGGGCGCATCAATCAAATTCCAAACTTGATTAACTTGCATGGATTGTAATTCGGATTCCATAGCTCCAAGCCATTTATCCGAATTAGGAGAAGACATCGCCTCTTGGTAGGTGGTCGGTTCATCATTCTCAATGATTTCCACCTCATTACTATCCGTTACGAGAAATCCATATCTCTCGGGCTCGGATCGTAACCTACCAGATCTGCGAGTTACTTGTGTATTCTGAACAAGTTCCACAACTCCTTGTGGTTCTTGTTCTTGTTCCACTATCGGTTCAATGTTATTTTCTGGGTATCGAATTTATTCAAGATTTATTTTACTCCCACTGATTTCTTTGGAGAGAAACTCTTTCTCTAGAAAGACACCAGTTCGGGCAACAAAAACTTTGTTGTCCGTTTGGTTGTAAAAGTAGTATCCTTTAGTTTCCTTAGGATATCCCACGAAAATACATTTATCAGATTTGTGTGCAAGTTTGTCTGACACAAGTCTTTTGACAAAATCTTCACAACCCCAAATCTTCATGAAAGATAGACAAGGCTTCTCTCCGCTCCACATCTCATATGGAGTCTTTTGAACCGATTTAGTTGGAACACGATTTAGTGTGAAAGCAGCGGTTTCTAGAGCATAACCCCAAAAGGATATTGGAAGATCAAATTGACTCATCATTGATCGAACCATGTCTAACAAGGTCCGATTCCTCCTCTCAGACACACCATTCCATTGTGGTGTTCCGGGTGGAGTCAATTGTGAAATTATTCCACAATTCTTTAGATGATCATCAAATTCATGACTCAAGTATTCCCCACCTCGATCTGATCGAAGTGCTTTAATACTTTTGCCATGTTGTTTTTCTACTTCATTTTGAAATATTCTGAATATCTCGAATGCTTCACTCTTATGTTTCATTAGGTAAACATACCCAAATCTACTATAATCATCAGTGAAGGTTATGAAGTATTGAAATCCTCCCCTAGCATTGCTACTTAATGGTCCACATACATCGGAATGTATCAACCCCAATAAGTCGCTTTCCCTTTCACCTAGCTTGGTAAAAGGTGTCTTAGTCATTTTTCCAAGAAGACACGACTCGCAAGTATCATATGACTCAAGGTCACATGAACCCAAAAGACCGTCCCCATGGAGTTTTGAGATACGCTTCTCATTAATATGACAAAGGCGGCAATGCCACAAATAAGTATGATTTACATCATTAGGTTTAGATTTCTTATTTATATGATAGACATTTTCATCATTCTTGATATCCAAGACATAAAGGCCATTAAATGAATTTGCAATACCATAAAGCACATCATTTAAATAAATAGAAAGTTTCTTATTCTCAATAAGAAACTTAAAATCTCCATTATCCAAACAAGAAATTGAAATAATATTTCTACTTAAATCCGGTACATAATAGCAATTGTTCAAAACAAGTATTAATCCAGAAGGTAAAGTGACTTCATAAGTCCCTACGGCTAATGCAGCAACTCTTGATCCATTCCCCACTCGTAGGTCTACTTCATCCTCTTTAAGTAGTCTCCTATTCTTTAGTCCCTGCACATATAAACAAATGTGAGAACCACATCCTGTATCCAATACCCAAGAATCAGTGGTAGAAAGGAGAATATCTATCATATAGATACCTGAAGTTGACGCAGCCTTGCTGCCCTTCTTCTTCTTTTGCTCTTCCAAAAAAGCCTTGCAATTACGTTTCCAATGACCAATTTCTTGATAATGGAAACAGATTGCATCCTTTTGTGAATCGGGTTTTGCCTCAGAAGCCTTTGCAACCTTTGCCTTGCTTATCTTGGGTTTGACAACTTTTTTACCCTTTCCTTTGGCACTAGCCTTCTTCCCATCTTGAACCAAGAGCACAGGAGAACCTTTCTCCACAATCTTTATCTCCACAGTTTTAAGCATACCATGAACTCGGAGAGATTCTTATCCATTCCATGCATGTTATAATTCATCACAAACTAATTATAATATTTAGGCAATGAATTATGAATGAGATCCGTGGCTAGCTCAAATGGGATTGGATAGCCAAGTTTCTCAAGATGCTCTACATAGCCTTTCATTTTCAACATGTAAGGACTCACTTGTTGCCCTTCACTCATTTTGCAAGAAGTGAATCCAACAATGGTCTTGTACCTCTCTTGCCTAGCTTGCTCTTGAAACATGGCTCTTAACTCCACGCCTATCTCATAGGCTTCCAAATGTTCCAAACTTTGTTGGAGTTCTGAGCACATACTAGAAAGCATGAGACAACTTACATCTCTAGAATCATTACGATGTTTCTTGTAACTGTCTCTTTCCGCCCTAGGGGCATTGGCTTCTGGTTCAACAGGAAGAGGCCCATCGAGAATGTACAACTTATCTTCTTGCCTAAGAATAATTCTTAGGCTACGGATCCAATCCATAAAGTTCGTACCATTCTCTTGGAGCTTATCCTTCTCAAGGATCGATCGCAACGAAATTGATTGAGTGTTGTTTGTCATTATCTACAATTATGCAAAATTTCCAAAGTTTAATAAGTACCAATTTCATTAAAGAAATAAACAATGTATTTTTCCAAAAAAAATAATAAAAAATACTCCCACTAAATTAAACAACCTTCTTATACGTCCAATGTATAATATAATTTAAATGGGTTAAGATCCAACTTTAATTTAATTTCAAGTACGCTTTGGCGCACCGCTCAAAATCAAATTAATTAGTCAGACAACTCTTGTCAATCATATCTCATATGACTCTTATATCCTTTTATGAGATTCTTTAAGAAATCCAATTTCAAAAAGCATGTTTAATCTCATCTTTGCCTAGGCCCAAAACTGTTTTGACGCCTAATTAAGTCCAACCATTTTAAACGCATAGGAAACTCTTATTCACTCATCTTGCTCATACATGAATAAAATTAATGCACCTCGCTTTGGCGAGCCCACACAAAATTACCCATGTACAAACAAGTGTTTTAATCATGGTATGGCAAAAAGGACTTAAAACTTTTTATTGAAGGTTTATCACATATAGCATTCAACACATTTATGAGCACATAATATAAACATGTTACGCATCAAGTTTAGCCACTAAATTAATCTCCATTAATTTAAGCATAATGTTTATGTGTCATTAGTTTCTCTATAATTATGAGGATGAGACTCTTTGAACTTTGGTTTTCATCTCCAAATCAAGACAACAAGAAGTGCGGCCGAACTAGGCCATATGGCAACCACAATTTTGCACTAATTCAAGAAACCAAGAAAGTAGTCCATGTGGCCGAAACTAAGCAATAGATGGTCTCGATGAACGTAGGCCAATTGCATACACAATTCCACATGGATCTCCAATCTTTGAATCAAGAACTTTGTTTCTTAATTTTAGCAATTATGAACTCTTCATAATTCTAACTTCGTTTATCTTTGAAACTTTGATTGCGATCAAATTTGGGAAACACAATCTCGATGAACGTAGATTAGCCATCCAAACTTTGATTCAATCTTAGAATCACAAGACTAAAACAAATAGGAAAATTAAACCCAAGATCCACACCCTTGACCCAAACCCCACCCCCGCGCCAAACCCTAGGTCCGGCCAGGTCAAGGCATGGGTTCGGTCGGACCCCTTGCGAAAAATCAAAATTTTTAAAGTTCCAAAATTTATCTCAAAATTGTTTTCCCGATTCAATTAGGATTTGGTGTTCTTGGTGATCCAATCACTATGATCATCAAAACCTTGAATAAACAACTTATTCTTGAATCCCTTGAATATCAAAACTTTGATCCAATCAAAAATTGATAATCCAAACAATTTTAAATTCACCATAATTTTTATTGCGATGTAATAGTGCGATTAAAGTTTATAAAACAATAAACCACATAAAATCATATAACACATAAACATCATAATCTAATATTCATATCATGATAGGCACATAAACAATTTATATACACACAACATGATCTTAGTATTGAAATAATCAACATGAATGGGGCTCTGATACCACTGTTGGGTTTCGGAGTAACATACGCAGCGGAATAAAGAATTTAAAATTTTATGAAACCCAAAGCCCATAGATCCATTCATATGATTATATCAAATACTTGCAATATGAATACTATAATACTAACCCTTGATGACTTTGAATTTTAACCTTTGATCTTGGTGGAGACTTGAAGCTTGATCACGAAAGCAAGAACACGAACTTTGAAGATGATAAGTTCACCCTCTAGCGGTATCCACACCAGGAACGAATATCAACGAACTTCTTGATCTTGGTTGCTAGACCAAAATTATAAAACACACTTTCACAATTATTTTGACTATATGGAATTATGAATTTCTTGATCTAATCAAGAATATTATTCTCTCAATGAACTAGGAATTACTTGCTTAATGGCTGGTGAAAAGATCCTTTTATAGGTCCTAGTCATTAACCCTTAATGACCTAGGATTCCTAAATCCCGTCACCTTAATTAAGGCAATTCCATATTCACTCAGGAAATTTGGCACGGTCGTGTCCCTTTATATGGCACGGTCGTGCCAATGGGATCGAACCTGCCAACCTTTCCTCGAATATTGGCACGGTCGTGCTTAGTAATTGGCACGGTCGTGCCTAACACGACCATGCTCAATAACCAGCACGGTCGTGCTGATTGGTTCGAGCCAATCACCCTTTCCCCGACTTTTGGCACGGTCGTGCGTTATGAGCGGCACGGTCGTGCCAGACCAGAAAACAGGATTTTTCTGTAATTCCAATTTAGTCCTTTAGGATTCGTTCTATTCGTGTGTGACCCTCTAGGATTACACTAAGTTGGCAATGGGTCCAAACATGATCCCATAAGATATGATTAGGTTCTAGCAAACCGTCACACCTACCCAAATAGTGTAACTAGATACAAGTTCGCATTCTATTTAGAACATGTCACAATCTCTTTGTTCACAATGTCATTGAACACAAGTCATGGTCAACGAGTCAACTTGTTTTCGTTCAATACTTTCTCGATCCCGAATATGTTGATAATTCAAATGCTATTGATCTAATCAATCCATTTGAGTCCGGCCGAACATTTCATCAACATCATTTCTCTCCGAAGAGGGACAAATCCATTTAGCTTATTACTCTTTCCTACGTAAATCTGATTATGCCAATCATATCCTTTATAACTACCAGGTTAAAGGTAGCGTTTGAATATGTCAAACGTAATGTTCATCAAGTGGAAGACTATAATAACTTCATGTCTAAGGATTCGAATGACATAACTAATATGAGATATATGTACGACATAGACCATGACATAAATCTCATACGGCGGGTCATGTTCGGTACCTTGTTCCAAACAAGTACCCATAAATCTAATATGATCATCCCATGATTATTTAGCTTTTATACTAGTGCTTAACAAGTACTAAAGACGGAGATTATTATAAGTAAACATGAGCAACAATAATAATCAAAACATCACTTTATTAATATGAAATAAATGATAACAATTACAACGTTTATTAAACGTGCCTAGGGCACCACTACCAACAGTTTATGACTTTTTGGGAAACGTATAGGATTGAAGGGAAATTGCTAGACAAAAACCGGCATGAAGTCGAGGGCGTGTTATTTTGAAAACATGGACTCGTAGCTTGGCAAGGGAAGTATAGGCTTACACCCATCGCAATGACAAGTAGGCACACTTTAGGGCGAGAATGTCAACCGCGCCCTATCGGGAAGTCTATGAGGTCCCTTATGCCCTCGGGCTACATCCCCTAAGGTTTGTACGGTTCTAAATCGATAAGTTCAAAAAAAGCATGCATGTGTGTGAGGTATATCTATATGTTTGAAAAATTATTTTTTGAAAGGACAAAAGAAAAAAGAAAATCATATTTGTTGGTTTTTCATTTTTTTTATCTAAAGGGAAACATTTACCACGCATATATATACACAAAAAGATGGATAAAAACACCCCAACAAAAAATATGTTAAGGCATAGGTATTTACAACAAGGCAAAGCATATAAAGCATGGCATGCACAAAAACTATAGTCTAGCCCACTTAGAAAATGCCTCCAGCCGAGTCACCACTATGAGAGCCTCCAGCCGGCCGCGTAGGAAACGGCGAGTCTTCCTCGTGCTAATGCACTTGGAATGCGCTCGGTTTCTCATAATGGTTAACCTTGAAGATTAAACATTCAAGAGTCTCCACTTGGATTTATTTTATGAAAAACGAAGATAAAACCTTTTTGTTTTGAAAGAGAAAGTGGGTTCGGGGGCAAAGTTACGAAGAAAGAAGGGGTTAGGCACTCTCTTCGCCCATGTCGGTCCCTAGCATGCATGTATCTTAAGTTCAAGTTTATGCCTTGTTTTTATTCCTTAACAAAATTGTGAATTCATGTACAAAGGTGGCTTCGTATTCTAGGTATGTTTGCTTAAAGTCACAAATAATTGTCGGTTTGGTGGACTCTCACTTCACTGTGCGGAAGCATGAGTTTCGATCAAATACACAATTGATCGGGGAAACTTACAATGAGTAATTCCCTAAGTTCAGATCAACGATGATCAAGAAGAAACCAGACATTCTCATTTATTTCCGGCGTGTCTGAGATTGGACGGGTCAAATTGACCATAACTTGACTTTCTTGCTACAAGCAGTCAATCTCTTACGCCGTTTCCCAACAGGGGGTCTATGGGCATTACCAGCATTGAGGCTCTTGGACCCATTGCCATGATCTGACGAGGTTTCTGCTTCAAGATCTTTCCTTTTAACAAAAGTCCCCATCTCTGATCTTGACCTCGTTAACTTCTTGACAGTCTCGTTATCTTGTTCCACGGGCATTGTATAAGCACGTTTTGGTTCATTTGTTGACATTCCCCAGATTGGCTTAACCTCGTTAACTTCTTGACAATCTCGTTATCTTGTTCCACGGGCATTGTATAAGCACATTTTGGTTCATCTGTTGACATTCCCCAGATTGGCTTAACAAGGTCAAATTTCTTGAAACTTCCTCAGGCAAGTCTTTTAAATCTCTCAACTCGTACGGTTTTCCATTACTCAAGCTGGTTTCCACAACAGCAAAAGCCATGAAACCTTTTCTGAAATGCTCTGAACAACGAACCTTTGAATGGGACGTCCATTTGAGAAATAAGCGAACCTTTAAATGAGATAGAAAACTACTTAAATTATGAGCCCCACTTGTCAATCCACCCACTTTTTCCCCCTAAACATTTAAATTTTGGACCCCATTTATAAATATCACTCATCTTTTATACTCATAACCATTTTCTACTCACTTTTTTTCCCCTAAACTGCGGCGGAGAAGTAAATATATAGGTTTTTTAACAACATTTTCTAAACGTTGTGTTTGTAAAAAGTACAACGTTTACAAAAAAAAACGTTGTCTAAAGTTTTTATATTACAACGTTTGTTGAGTAAACGTTGTAAAAAGTACAACGTTTACAAAAAAACGTTGTCTAAAGTTTTTATATTACAACGTTTGTTGGGTAAACGTTGTAAAAGTACAATGTTTACAAAAAAACGTTGTCTAAAGTTTTTATATTACAACGTTTGTTGGTTAAACGTTGTGGTTTCATGCAACGTTTCTTAAGCAAACGTTGTCAATAGTTTTTTTAACAACGTTTATTCAAAAAAACGTTGTCATATTTATAAAACCACAACGTTCTACTAAAAAACGTTGTCGAAGCCTCTTAATGACAACGTTTTTCTAAAAACGTTGTTAACAAAAACGTTGTTAAAGATCATTTTTGTTGTAGTGACAAAATATTGTTTTATTATTGAATAATTGTTAATTTTCGGAATTAACAATAACCCTCAACTTATAAGGTACCTTTGACTTGGAAAACAAGTAGAAACCTTCTAAAAATAATCCTAACGTATATACTAACCTAATAGGACTCTGAAACATCAAAATATATCCTAAATCTACTCTAAAACAATAAAATATTAGCTACCTAACAAGAAATCCGAAAATTAGTAATTAAATCAAAAGTAATAAAATAACTATCAAAATAAATCTTAAATTGTCCCACATCAATTTTGAAAATGGTTCTAACCATTAATATCAAGTAAGGAAAGCACAAAAGGCATGGGGGATTATTATGTTCAAATGATGAATAAATGGAAAAAAAATCCCATGTCAAAAACGAAAGTCCGAGTTCATGTCAATGCCCAGTTTATGGGGGCTGTTGTCCAATCTCCTTTGATGTACTTGTCTCAAAGTTCATAAAATCTGGAAAAGAATTTTGAGTAATCCTTCCTAACATGTTAAAAATCAACCATGGATTTTTTTCTTGATTTTAGGAGTCTTTTATGATGTCCAAACAAGTTATGCAAGATGAACTCAAAAGCAGTCAGAATTGGCAAAATGATGTATACCCAAAAAATATCCATTACATGCATCATGAAAACCTGAGAATCAGGGAAAACACCAAAGATGAAACATGTTCATAACATCTTGGATATTAAGCATGCCAATTTTCATGTCGATATAGAAAGTTTAATTTGGTCAAAACACTTCTGACTTTTGTTTGTCAGAACAACAAGCACATCCATCTGAGAGCAAAGAGTTGAAACAAAGCATGGAAAGAGATACTTATACTCATTTAAAAAATAAAGTGATTACATGATAATTTTCAAACTTCTGTGAAGAACAAAAACTCTCTTATTGTCTAACACAAAAAATGATGCAGCGGAATACAACCAAAATCAACCTTGATGGAAGATCTCGAATAAATAGAAGGAAATAAACCTTCAAACAAGCTAACAATGGCGACAATCGATCTTGTCTCAACCTTCTGTGAAGAACAAAAACTCATTTTAAAAATGAATTTCTAAAACCACTAGAACCTCCAACACAACGTTGACCATCATATCCGAAATACCAAATCAACAATCACCAATTTCGAATACCATATTACTCAGATGACGACAATCGATCTTGTCTCAAACTTCAATGTGCTTCGATCTATTCTTGGATCACCAACGAACACGAACAAACACCCTTTAATGACTTGAACAAATCCCTTCTCATTCTGGCAATGTATCTCGAAACCTCGATTACTTATTTAGATTTCTTCCCCATATGCATCTACACAAATAGAAATTGCACATGAACTGCATGACTGCGCGATGTCTGCACAAACTGCTACAATACTCCACTAACATGTTCTCTTACTTATCTTGTTTCTTCAACCTCTCTATAACACAGATGAAAGCCAAGAAACTAGCATTGATGTCTCATAAATCCTTCTAGACCATCAATATAGTGTTTCGCTGAACATTTGAGACTGTACACCTCTAGAATTAAGTACCCTTTTGCTGACTGAACTTTGTGTGTCTACTTCTAGATCTTCGAGTAGACTACATGTTAGTAAATCAGACCCAAGAGATAGCAAATAATAATGAACGCAAATCAACACAGAATATACGTGGTTCACCAATCTCTATTTGTCACGACCCGAAATATAGGCTCTATTTTATTAGTAATTAAATGATTTTTATTTAATTATTTGCTTATTTATTTATTTAAATTATTATTTATTTAAATAATTATGTGTGCATTTTATGTGTTATAATATTTATGCCTAGCATTTTATTCGAGTTATTTGTGCTAGTGTGGAAGTGTTGAGTCTTAATTTGTTAGTAGGGAGTGTAGTGCTTGTGTGTAGTGTAGTGGAGGGGGCCTAAGTGCAACATTTTGAATTATTTCCCTACTCCCTCCCTACTCCTCCCCTTCTCCCTCTTACACTCCATCTCCCTCACCCTACTCCCTCCCATTCCCAGCAAACTCACCATCTCTCTCCTCCATTGGGTAAGTTTCTTCCTCTTTCCTTCTCTCTTCATTTTCTCCATCTTCCTCTCACTATCATCCATTTCTTAAAACTTGAACATTGTTTAGATCGTCGATAGGATCGTTGGAAGCCAAAAATATTTGAAATCCATCAACCTTGAGAAATCCGGGTAAGTTGCTTTTCCCCCTATTTTATGCTAGAAATGCTATTCCATGTTCATTTGATGTTATGAATGTCATTTATTGCATCTTGGGTTGATTTGGGAGTGATGTGCATTTTGTTCATTTTGTGAAATTTTGGCATTTGAATCACCCTTGAGTGAGGTCTTTAGTTGATGTTGTTGGAGTTATTTTGGCTCAAAATGGTGTAGGTACCTTAGTTCCCTTCTTGGTAGTGTTAGAAATGGTAAAGAATTGGTGTGTATTGGATTTGGGGTCGTCAATGGTGGAAACCCAGAACTTTTGGCCGGAAATCGCCCTTCCGGGCAAGGAGGCGCGCGCATCCCTCCCTTAGGAGGCGCGCGCACCCTTAGGCCATCCTTGAATCAAGACCTTCTGTCCTTAGGAGGCGCACGCACCCATTTTTATGAAGCGCGCGCACCCTCTTCTTCTTCTCCCAACTTGATTCCCCTTCTGATCTAGGAGGCGCGCGCATCCCTCCCTTAGGAGGCGAGCGCACCCCCTCCCCTGTTATGAAATTTATTTCCATTTTTTGTCCAATCTTTCGAGGGCCATATTGTGTTCACCCGGACTCCGTTTTAGGCGTATAAATTACCGTTTTAAAGCTCTCCTTAAACTCTTCGACATGAGTAAGTAAATTTGGTAGAGTGCTCGAATTAATTGGATCCTTTGTGGTCAAATGTGATATGGGAATTGAGTTATCCTTGTTAATATTGTTGGAACACTTTAATTGTGTGTTATCGGTTCATTTCACTTTCTTGGTGACTAATTGGAATGGTTCCCTACTTTGGAACCTTAAGTTGTTCATTCATGCTAAATTATTATTACTTAGCATTTATTTGAAAGTCCAGCTGGTATTTTGTGTGTGTTTGGGCGATGGGAAAGATTATAATGGCAAAGCCAAGTCCATTATAATGTTGACCATTGTTTTGCCCCCTTCTTTACCCCTTCTCTAGATTGGCCTTGGAAAGGATAAGTCAGCGTTCCTTTGTGAATGTATCTGGCTAGCGGGCATGACTTTGTGTCATGGTCCTTGTCCCTTGTGACACTTTTATGTTATTGGTTCCGGTACCGGGGATTTCTCTTCAGCTTTTATGCTATTATGAAGATGTTGATTGGTTGATTATTGAAGCTGCGCAGCGATCCTTTATTTGGATGTTCCGGTTTGGAAAACCTTGGCTATATCCTTTGTCATGTGTTTATTTCCGCTGCTATCTGTTATATGATAATTGCTATGTGCTATGTGACAATTATTATTGTTTATTGCTTATTGCATCATAGCATGTCATGTAGTTGCATTAGTAACTTATTGAGATTTATCTCACCCCCTTTCTTTTATCTTTGTTTTTCCTTAACCCCCCCAGGTGCTAAGGATTAGTCTCGCTGATCACGAGAGCGAGGACGTCGAGTGTGGATACATTCTTTTGGGGAAGGTTATTATAGGTTGGTTTACATTATGTAAATGTATAACCATTTTGGGATAGTTATACCAAACAATGACGTCACTAAGATTTGTATAATTGTATTTTGTTGGGCATAAACTTGTGGAAGTTTATGATAGTGGTATTTGGTTTTATTAAACTTGGTTTTGTAAACTTTGGATCATTACCTTTTGGTATCAATTGAAATTTTTAACTTCAGTATTTCTAAGTTTTGGTTTTACAGTCGACGTCTAGATCGCGGTCTCGGGCCCGCGGGGTCCGGGGGCGCGACAGTTGGTATCAGAGCTATGGCATTAGCTCTATGTATAAGTCTAGGTGGATTAGTATGACCTAGGTGGGTAGTAGTGTGCGGAGTGATTAACGGTTGATGTTTTATGCAGGTACTTGTTGACAATGGTTCGTAGAAGGAGTGGTGAAGGTAGTTCCGATAATGCAAATCAGAATGATACAAGGGATGAAGCACGTGCCATGTTTCAAGGCATGTTTGAGGCGGCCATGAAGGCCATACATGATCAAGGTCCGAGGTTAGAGCAAGCACCACCCCGCTATGGATTGGAGCAATTTCTGAAGTTGAAACCGGTTGAATTCAATGGGGAACCCGATGTAAGGAAAGCTGAGTTGTGGATTGAGTCTATGGAGAAGATTTACGATGTATTTGGGTGTTCGGATGAGGACAAGGTCCGGTTCGCGGCTTACAAGCTTGTGGGAGCCGCCGAGCATTGGTGGAAGGGTATTAAAGCTACTTGGGATGATACTCACACGGTGTATGCGTGGGAGTTGTTTGTGCGCAAATTCAAGGAGCATTTCATTCCGGTTATTGATCAAAACCGAAAGGAGATCGAGCTACTCAACCTAGAGCAAGGTTTGTTGTCTATAGCACAATACTCGGCTAAGTTCATAGAATTAGCCCGGTATTGCGACTATTTGGTGAGGACCGAGGAACAAAAGGCTATGAGATTCATTCGGGGATTGAAGACCTCCATCCGTACTCAACTCATTGCCCAACGGATTGTAACTTTCCAAGATGCGGTGGACCGAGCTTATTTGATAGAGCAAGATATTGGGGAGCATAAAAGGAAGACCGAAGTAGCTAACCCGAGTAAGCAAGGAGCTCAAGGCAAGCCACAACACCGTTCTGACACTCGAGGTAACTTTGGGGGACAATCTCAGTTCCGAGGGCAACCAATCCCAAGGAACCCGGGTACCACTTCCGGGAACCAAGGGAGCCAAATGAGGAAGCCTTGTACCTTTTGTCAGAAGGTAGGCCACGCGGAGGATAGGTGTTGGAAAAAGCAAGGCAAGTGTACCAATTGTGGTGAAATGGGGCACTTTGCGAGAGAGTGCACGAGGTACCGAGGTCAAGCATCCGGGTCAGGAGTTGGTAATAATCAGGGTCAGAAAAGGGATGCAGCTGGGAAGCCCAAAGTTCAAGGGAAGGTTTATGCCATGAATCAACAACAAGCTACCGATGATCCATCCGTTATTGGAGGTATTGTTTCTGTGTCTAATGTGAGCGCACGAGCGTTAGTAGATCCAGGATCATCTCATTCATACATTTCTGTGCAATTTGCTTCTATGTTAAATGCTGCATTTGAGTCTTTACCGTACGTGCTAGAGGTGTCGACCCCTATAGGAGAATGCTTGATTTCTGATCGAGTCTTTCGTGCTTGTGATGTGGTTATTTGTGGTCGTGTCCTTTGTGCGGATTTGGTGGTTCTTCCTATCCAAGACTTTGATGTCATTTTGGGTATGGATTGGTTGAGCAAATTTCATGCGTCCGTTGATTGCCGTAAGAAAACTGTTACCTTTTCTATTCCCAATGTGCCTAAGTTTGTTTTTGAGGCTAGTCCTCTGAGTAGAAAGGTTCGCTTAATTTCTTTTATGAAAGCGAGAAAATTATTGCATAGTGGTTGTGAGGGGTATTTGGCTAGTGTTCTTGATACTAAGAAGGAATCCCCTAGTTTGGATAGTGTTCGGGTAGTTCGGGAATTTCCCGATGTTTTCTCTACCGAGTATGATATGCCTCCCGATCGTGAGATTGAGTTTTGTATAGATCTTTTGCCGGGTACGGCTCCGATTTCGAAAGCACCTTATAGGTTAGCTCCCGCAGAGTTGAAAGAGTTAAAGGTTCAGTTGCAAGAGTTGCTGGATCGAGGGTTTATCCGCCCTAGTGTTTCCCCGTGGGGAGCACCGGTTTTGTTTGTGCGGAAGAAAGATGGTTCGTTGAGATTGTGCATAGATTACCAGAAGTTGAATCAGGTTACGGTGAAGAATAAGTATCCTCTACCGCATATTGATGATTTGTTTGATCAGCTTCAAGGGTCCGTGGTTTTCTCTAAACTTGATTTGAGGAGTGGGTACCATCAGTTGAAGGTTCGGTCGGAGGATATTCCGAAGACTGCTTTTCGCACTCGGTATGGGCATTATGAGTTTTTGGTTATGCCGTTTGGGTTGACTAACGCGCCGGCAGTATTTATGGATTTGATGAACCGTGTTTTCCATCCCTATCTTGATTCGTTCGTGGTGGTTTTCATCGACGGCATTCTTGTTTATTCGAAATCTCGAGAGGAGCACGAGCAGCACTTGAGGACAGTTTTATCCGTTCTTGCGAGGGAGAAATTATTTGCGAAGTTCAGTAAATGCGAGTTTTGGCTCGAGAAGGTGTCATTCCTGGGGCATGTTATTTCGAAAGATGGGATTTCGGTGGATCCTTCAAAGATTGAAGCCATAGTGGATTGGAAGAGACCCGAATCAGTGACAGAGATTAGAAGCTTTCTGGGTTTAGCCGGGTATTACCGAAGGTTTATTGAAGGGTTTTCGAGGATTGCTACTCCGATGACTCAGTTGACCCGGAAGAATGTTCCGTTTGTGTGGACCGAGAAATGTGACAAGAGTTTCGAGGAGTTGAAAAAGAGGTTGACTACCGCACCGATTTTGACTTTGCCTAATGGGAGCGATGGGTTAGTGATTTATAGTGATGCTTCGAAAGAGGGTTTGGGTTGTGTGTTGATGCAGAATGGGAAAGTAATTGCGTATGCTTCGAGGAAGTTGACCCCGAGTGAACAGAATTACCCGACTCATGATATGGAGTTAGCGGCTATTGTATTTGCGTTGCACAAATGGAAGCACTACCTTTACGGGGCGAAGTTTGAGATTTTTACGGATCACAAGAGTTTGAAGTACCTTTTCTCTCAGAAAGAGTTGAACAACCGACAGCGCCGATGGATGGAATTATTGAAGGATTATGATTGTACGATTTCTTATCATCCGGGAAAGGCGAATGTGGTAGCCGATGCGATTAGTAGAAAGTCTTATGTGGCTTCGATGATGGTCCGTGAATGGAAAATGCTTGAGGATGTTCGAGATTGGTCTCCTCGTGAATCGAGACATGGGGCTATTTTTGCGAATATTAGGGTGTCTCCGACCCTAATTCAGAGAATAAAGGAAGCTCAGAAAGAAGATCCCGAGTTGGTGAAGGTAATGGGTAAATTGAAGGAAAAGAATTTCGAGGCTTTTTCTGTTAGCCCGATTGGAGTGTTGACTTTCCGTGGTCGATTGTGTGTTCCGGATGTTGATGGAATTAAGCAGAGAGTTCTTGATGAGGGTCACAAATCGAGGTATACTATTCATCCGGGTAGTACGAAGATGTATCAGGATTTGAAGCAACAATTTTGGTGGATTAATATGAAAAGGGAAATAGCCGAGTATGTTTCGAAGTGTTTAACGTGTCAGCAGGTCAAAGCCGAGCATCAGAGACCCGCGGGATTGCTTCAGCCGTTAGAGATTCCCGAGTGGAAATGGGAGCATGTGACTATGGATTTCGTTACGGGACTGCCTCGTACCCGTAGGAAGTATGACAGTGTTTGGGTAATAGTGGATAGACTGACTAAGAGTGCCCATTTCTTGCCTATTGACATCAGATATTCGATGGAGAAGCTTGCGAACCTTTATATCGATGAGATTGTTAGATTGCATGGGGTTCCGGTTAGCATCGTGTCAGATCGAGACCCGAGGTTTACTTCTAGATTTTGGAAGGCGTTTCAGGAAGCGTTGGGTACAGATTTGCGATTCAGTACAGCTTTTCATCCTCAGACCGACGGTCAATCCGAGAGGACTATTCAGATTCTTGAGGATATGTTGCGAGCTTGTGCGATAGACTTTTCTGATTCTTGGGATTCGCATCTACCGTTAGTGGAATTCTCTTACAACAACAGTTATCAGGCTAGTATCGAGATGGCACCGTTTGAGGCCTTGTAAGGAAGAAAGTGTAGATCGCCTGTTTGTTGGGATGAGGTCGGTGAAGCGAAAGTTTTGGGTATTGATTTGCTTCGGGATTCGGTTGAGAAAGTTAAAGTTATCCGGGATAGATTGAAGACAGCTCAGAGTCGACATAAGAGCTACGCAGACAACCGAAGGCGAGATCTTAGCTTTCAGACCGGTGATTTGGTGTTTTTGAAAGTATCTCCAAAGGTGGGTATTCGTAGATTTGGGAAGAAAGGCAAATTGGCTCCGAGGTTTATTGGTCCGTTTGAGGTTTTGGGAAAGGTTGGACTTCTAGCGTATCGTCTCGCGTTACCGTCATCTTTGGACCGGTTGCATAACGTCTTTCACGTTTCTATGCTTCGGAAGTACGTCCATGATCCGTTGCACGTGTTACCGAGGATACCGGAGGATATTGAGCCAGATATGTCTTATGAGGAACGACCGGTTCGGATTCTAGATTCCAAAGTTCAAGAGTTGAGGAGCAAGAGCATCGCGTTGGTTCGAGTTCTTTGGAGGAATCATAACATCGAGGAGTCGACGTGGGAGCTCCGAGATGAGATCGAGAGGAAATTTCCGTGGCTTTTTGTTTGAGGTGAGTCTCGTTAAAATTTGGGTCGAATTTTCTTTAAGGGGGAGTTAATGTCACGACCCGAAATATAGGCTCTATTTTATTAGTAATTAAATGATTTTTATTTAATTATTTGCTTATTTATTTATTTAAATTATTATTTATTTAAATAATTATGTGTGCATTTTATGTGTTATAATATTTATGCCTAGCATTTTATTCGAGTTATTTGTGCTAGTGTGGAAGTGTTGAGTCTTAATTTGTTAGTAGGGAGTGTAGTGCTTGTGTGTAGTGTAGTGGAGGGGGCCTAAGTGCAACATTTTGAATTATTTCCCTACTCCCTCCCTACTCCTCCCCTTCTCCCTCTTACACTCCATCTCCCTCACCCTACTCCCTCCCATTCCCAGCAAACTCACCATCTCTCTCCTCCATTGGGTAAGTTTCTTCCTCTTTCCTTCTCTCTTCATTTTCTCCATCTTCCTCTCATTATCATCCATTTCTTAAAACTTGAACATTGTTTAGATCGTCGATAGGATCGTTGGAAGCCAAAAATATTTGAAATCCATCAACCTTGAGAAATCCGGGTAAGTTGCTTTTCCCCCTATTTTATGCTAGAAATGCTATTCCATGTTCATTTGATGTTATGAATGTCATTTATTGCATCTTGGGTTGATTTGGGAGTGATGTGCATTTTGTTCATTTTGTGAAATTTTGGCATTTGAATCACCCTTGAGTGAGGTCTTTAGTTGATGTTGTTGGAGTTATTTTGGCTCAAAATGGTGTAGGTACCTTAGTTCCCTTCTTGGTAGTGTTAGAAATGGTAAAGAATTGGTGTGTATTGGATTTGGGGTCGTCAATGGTGGAAACCCAGAACTTTTGGCCGGAAATCGCCCTTCCGGGCAAGGAGGCGCGCGCATCCCTTAGGAGGCCGCGCACCCTTAGGCCATCCTTGAATCAAGACCTTCTGTCCTTAGGAGGCGCACGCACCCATTTTTATGAAGCGCGCGCACCCTCTTCTTCTCCCAACTTGATTCCCCTTCTGATCTAGGAGGCGCGCGCATCCCTCCCTTAGGAGGCGAGCGCATCCCTCCCTTAGGAGGCGAGCGCACCCCCTCCCCTGTTATGAAATTTATTTCCATTTTTTGTCCAATCTTTCGAGGGCCATATTGTGTTCACCCGGACTCCGTTTTAGGCGTATAAATTACCGTTTTAAAGCTCTCCTTAAACTCTTCGACATGAGTAAGTAAATTTGGTAGAGTGCTCGAATTAATTGGATCCTTTGTGGTCAAATGTGATATGGGAATTGAGTTATCCTTGTTAATATTGTTGGAACACTTTAATTGTGTGTTATCGGTTCATTTCACTTTCTTGGTGACTAATTGGAATGGTTCCCTACTTTGGAACCTTAAGTTGTTCATTCATGCTAAATTATTATTACTTAGCATTTATTTGAAAGTCCAGCTGGTATTTTGTGTGTGTTTGGGCGATGGGAAAGATTATAATGGCAAAGCCAAGTCCATTATAATGTTGACCATTGTTTTGCCCCCTTCTTTACCCCTTCTCCAGATTGGCTTGGAAAGGATAAGTCAGCGTTCCTTTGTGAATGTATCTGGCTAGCGGGCATGACTTTGTGTCATGGTCCTTGTCCCTTGTGACACTTTTATGTTATTGGTTCCGGTACCGGGGATTTCTCTTCAGCTTTTATGCTATTATGAAGATGTTGATTGGTTGATTATTGAAGCTGCGCAGCGATCCTTTATTTGGATGTTCCGGTTTGGAAAACCTTGGCTATATCCTTTGTCATGTGTTTATTTCCGCTGCTATCTGTTATATGATAATTGCTATGTGCTATGTGACAATTATTATTGTTTATTGCTTATTGCATCATAGCATGTCATGTAGTTGCATTAGTAACTTATTGAGATTTATCTCACCCCCTTTCTTTTATCTTTGTTTTTCCTTAACCCCCCCCCCAGGTGCTAAGGGTTAGTCTCGCTGATCACGAGAGCGAGGACGTCGAGTGTGGATACATTCTTTTGGGGAAGGTTATTATAGGTTGGTTTACATTATGTAAATGTATAACCATTTTGGGATAGTTATACCAAACAATGACGTCACTAAGATTTGTATAATTGTATTTTGTTGGGCATAAACTTGTGGAAGTTTATGATAGTGGTATTTGGTTTTATTAAACTTGGTTTTGTAAACTTTGGATCATTACCTTTTGGTATCAATTGAAATTTTTAACTTCAGTATTTCTGAATTTTGGTTTTAGAGTCGACGTCCAGATCGCGGTCTCGGGCCCGCGGGGTCTGGGGGCGCGACACTATTGGCTACCTCCACGGGCAAAGGGAAACATATATTATTATGGCGGAGAAACAATTACAAGAAGATGATCAAACTAATCTATGTTTGCATGAACTTTGATCACAAAGTTCCTATCTATGCAAATCCCTAGATCTAGAATCACTGATCTCTCTCTCCATGTCAATTGAATCACGCGCAGAAAAATACTAGTTTATGGCTAGTATTTATAGGTTAGAGACCTAAACCAGAAGACAGAAGGAGTCCTTAATTAAATCCCAAAAAGGATTTATTTACTTTCCTTTTTCTTCTTAAATTTGACTTATTCAAAGTCATTTACTCTAACAATCTCCACCTTGACTTTGAATCTCCCCTAATAATTCAGATGCACGAGCTTCCGACATAGACTCCACCTTGAGCCACGTCCCTCGTACCAGATTTTTCAACCTTTGCCTCAGTCTGTCTTTCATCAAAGACACTAGATTTGTCCTCCGGACAACCAGATTTTCCGCGCGCGCCATGTATCTTCAAGACACTCAGAATTTGCCTCACCAGGCAAACAACCTTGTCCTCTGGACAATCAGATTTTCTGCATGCAATGTATCATACGGACACCCAGAATCACCCCAACGGGCAATTAACAGTCATTCAGACGTGGCCCATCCAGTCGACATTGGATCTTGCCAACAATGACTGATAACATTGGTATGTGTTGATCTTCTAGCAATGGCTTGCCCAGTTCACTCCGGCCTTGAGTAAAACGATGCTCCACCTGCTCGTCAACACCCTCACCAATCTCAGAACCTTAGAGGATGCACAAGGAATCTTTTCTTCCGCCCTTCAGAATCACATCCGAACCTTTGTAGACATCCAGAACTACACCTTCACCTTTGAAACTGTATCCCTTCTTGTCCAACCGACTAAGTGATACCATATTCTTTGCTACTTGTGGAACGTGTCTCACCTTGTTCAATGTGAGAAATTTATCACCAGAAGTTCTCACCCTTACGGAGCCCATGCCAACTACCTTGCAGATAGATCCATTAGCCAATAAATACGGTCTCCATCCTTCTGCTTGTACGTTGTAAACTGCTCCTTGCCCGAACACATGCGATAAAAAACTCCCGAATCTAGAACCCATGCAACTTCCTTGTACGCTTCTTCTTCGGTCACCAGGGCGTAATTTCCATCCTCATTCAGATTGTCACTGCTCGCCATTGCTGCAGCCAACTCAAAACTCTTCAGACGCGGAGTCAGATGTATAACTCTAATATCTAACCATATTATTGCCTCGGGCAACACAGATTTTGTATCTACTTCTAGATCACTAGAATAGACTACAACAGATGTTAGATCTTCAGATTATACCAGATAGCTAACTTCTGATCACAGAAACCTAGCTTCAAATCTCTGTCTTCAGATGTAGATACTAGACACCGAAACGTTCTAGATGCGTTCTTGGATCACCATCGAATACCAGACGAACTTTCAGATGCTGATCTACCAGATTTGCTATTTCTAGCACAGATTTCTGCATGGACACTGCACGCGGACTGCACGGAAAAAACTGCACGCGAACTGCACCAAAACTGCACGCGACCCGCACCAAGACTACACGCGAACTGCACCAAGACTGCACGCGACCCGCACCAAGATTGCACGCGAACTGCACGTTTTCTGCACGCGATCTGCACTTTTCTGCCCGCGACCAGCATGCCCAATGCATAATCTTCCATCAGATAATAAACCTGTTCTTTGCGTCAGACTTGTTGATTTTCTTGTCCATCCTGGAATCCATCTCTTTCTACCGCAGCGGAATGCCATGATCTTTCTCACCTAACCCGGCTCTGGTGCCAATAAGAGAAATCGTAACAAGAAACTCCAAACGCATACAATCGAAGACAAAACACCAGCAGCTTCTGTCCGGATACAATTTAGGATGCTACGAATATCAAAATCCAATCTCCACCATTCAGATCGAAGATCTATGAGTCCCGAAGCTACTCACCGAAAATCAGCACGATCCAACGGTGAACGAATGTGCTACGCATTTTTTTTCACCGTTGCACTGGATAAAAACGGACTAGAAACTGCTACCTTGTTTTTCTTCGATCTTGGATCTCTTCCGTCGATCCTAATTCTCCTTTTCAACCAAGCTCTGATACCACTTGTTAGTAAATCAGACCCAAGAGATAGCAAATAATAATGAACGCAAATCAACACAGAATATACGTGGTTCACCAATCTCTATTGGCTACCTCCACGGGCAAAGGGAAACATATATTATTATGGCGGAGAAACAATTACAAGAAGATGATCACACTAATCTATGTTTGCATGAACTTTGATCACAAAGTTCCTAGCTATGCAAATCCCTATATCTAGAATCACTGATCTCTCTCTCCATGTCAATTGAATCATGCGCAGAAAAATACTAGTTTATGGCTAGTATTTATAGGCTAGAGACCTAAACCAGAAGACAGAAGGAGTCCTTAATTAAATCCCAAAAAGGATTTAATTACTTTCCTTTTTCTTCTTAAATTTGACTTATTCAAAGTCATTTACTCTAACACTACACCTTAAATCCTCAAATTGTACCTTGTCCCGATTACTTTCTCAATCCCAATCCAATGATGAGCTTCAAACTAGTTCAGAGAGCTTCAAACCCACTCATTTAAAGGCGAATAGAATGTAATCTTTTGCTTTACTTCAAGCACCCTTTGTCACGTCGGACAACCTTGATCCTCCCAAGAAACTGGATGAATGCTAAGTCTAGCATTCCTTAGTGCCTCTAGATCGCCTATCTAGAGCGCCGCTCATTCCGGGCGACTAACAGTTTTTCGTGCTTGGCGAGTTCATTCAGCCGTGAATCTCGCCCACCGAGATAAATTGTCCAAACTCATTGTGCGGATAGTTATCTTGTACCTCAGGATCGTCTGTCCATCTTCTCCTTGTATAAATCGGCTCCGCCTTTTCCTCAACTATCTGGCTTTGCTCTACCCTTGGATCTAGAAGCCACTCATCCACACGTTGTGAGTCTTCTTCCACTATTAGAGAAAAATAACCATTGTCACTATTTTCCATAGCAACCTCCACAAGAACATCATTACCAAGACCCATGATAATTTGTGAATGCGCCTTCTCCTCCAGAGAATCGATCACTTCCTCGTTTCCCTTCCCCTCCTTGTATAAATTACAAACTTCATCAAGTCTCGGGCCTCTCTTGCTAGAAGATTTTTGAGAATTCTTCTTTTTGCTAGAACCCTTGCTACTTTCTGCAACTATCCCTGCTGACTCACTATTTATACTAGATCTACTCTCCACGAGGGTACCAATAAGCCTTGTTTCTTAAACACGACTTCTGTGTTGATGTGTCCAACCTAGACACCTAGATTTATGCATGGACACTGCACGTGCACTGCACGATCGCTGCACACGAACTGCACGTGCGATGCACGTTTGCTGCACACGAACTGCACGTGCACTGCACGCGAACTGCAGGGTCTTCATCTTGATCTGCCAAAGAATAAAATACTATTCCTCCAATTAATCTTGTCAATCGATGATTCAAATCCTTGACCCATCTTTTTCTTTCTGCAGCGGAATACCTGGATCTTGTCCTAACCAATTTAGCTCTAATGCCACTTGTTAGAGCAAAATAAATATAAGAACGATGTCAAGCGAAATAATCAATCACAACACAAGAATTTATGTGGTTCACCAACTTGGTACGTCCACGGGCGGAGGCAGAATATGTCATTATCAATGGCAATTATAAAACACGATCTTCACTAATCTAGTTGCACGAATTATTTAGGCAAATAATTCCGTCAACCTAAATCTAGATCTTAGATCTCTACTTGTATCTCTCAAAGATAACTGGCAAAAAATATGCTAGGGGAGGGGTTTGTATTTAAAGGCATAAATACTAGAAACCCAAAAGGAAGAGGAAACCTATTTTTTGTGCACAAAGTAAATCTATTCTAATTGGGAATCTATTTCCTAATTCTAGAATAATTCTTTTACACAAATAGGAGTACTAAATATTTAGGACGGTGTGAGTTACAAAATCCTTATGTAATAAGGACTTCTTGATACACGCTTAAAAAAAAAAAACAAAATCAACCACTCCTTGTTTGTTTCCAATTCATGCGCAGCTTGGCTCAATTTGTCATTGCACCATGCCTATTCAAGCTTACAGGTGTAATGGCCAAGGCTTTAAGCCTTGGCTTAAACATCTGCCAAGGCACAAGCTTTTATGGCCTCCGCCTTGAGCCCTTGCCATAATTGTATTGCTTTTGTTTTCGTCCCAAAATTTATCTCAACTTGTCGCGGACATATCCTTAATCAATCGCCATTAATTCAAAGGCATATTACCAACAGCATGAATTGTAGTTCACTCAGATTCAGTGCAAAGACAAGACTACGTTGTGATGGTGTATCCAATTATGAACCAAACTTCCTTTAGGCTTCTAAAGTTGTTTGATTGTCTCCGGACCAGTCATCATAATTATCACAGTGAAGCTGTGTATGGGCTATTAAAATACCTGCTTGATCTTCCGGAGCAAGGAAGAATGGTGTGTTTTGTACAATTTTTAGGGGAGGCGTAGTGGTAGGTTGGTCGAATTTTGGCTAGAATTTTTGGCCGGAATTTCACATAGTTGATGATCAATTTATCAAATTACCAATAAATACCATGTTAAGATAAAATAATTTTATGGTTTCAAAATTATATTCTTTATTGATGATGATGAAGTATATAGTACATCGAAAACCTATCTTCCAAAGGAATCCAAAACAACTAGATAGAAATGAATAAGCAAAATAACTAGTTTCCTAATGAGCATAAATCTCGATCATAAAAAACGTGAGGAAGAAAATTGGAATTCAATTTAAAATAATGGTGTAAAAATTTAATAAATAAATTTAGAATATTTCAGAAAATGTTGAGATATTGGGAAGATATCACAATATCTTCACATATTTTCTCATTATATTTTTATATATTTTACCTTAGTTATATAGCTAAATTAGATATCTAGAATAGATATATTAGGAAACATAGGTTTAGGTTTGACTTGTTATACAAATTTAGGATTTGTGTATAAATATGGGGCTTATGCGTTTATAATATGAGGAGTAGCATAAAATTATTATACTCTCTCAAAATATTCCAACATCGTATCAGAGCCATCGATTTTGTGGCCTGATTACCCAATTCATTTCCGCAAGGAATTCCCAGAACATATGGTTTTGATTGCTACAATATCCCTTTGAGAGACAGTCATAGATGATTTGCAGCACGGATTGTGCATGACAAACGTGCTGGTGCAACTGAAACCGTCGTTGCCATGATCGGAAGCATGGTGGAGAACTAACATATGGTGGGTGGAGCCCATGAACAATAGCATGTCAGAGAAGAAACTACTAGAGGAATCTGTGCTGGAGCAGATTACAACTCAGGGCAAGCCATTAAGCGCTCACAGCTCAGGGCAACAGTGTGCACATTGAAGGGAACATTGGAACCAGAATGAATACAAGGCGAGAGGAGCCCATGAAGGAACATTCATAGCATGGGATGTGCACGACAAACGCGTTGTGGAGGGACCTGCTCATGGAGACAAGAAATAAGAGATCAGCCTTGCTAGGATTGTACAACATGTCGGAGGACAAGGCAGGATGGGGGTAGCGCATGGATACTTATTCGAGATACAGAAGGAAAACAAACGACCGACGCTATAAATGTTAACGATATTTGAAAATTGTGTAGCTAAGCTCACGGAGCAGTAGCTCCATGAGCTGAGCTAGCCCCGGCGGCTGACAGAGCTGCACCATGGACAGAGCTGCCCCCCGCGGAGTTGAGTTAGTATTTATTAGACAATATTGTTGTATATATCTTTCCTTAGTTTATAAAAAAATTAGGTAGCCAGAATAAATATAGTAAGAGATTCAGGTTTAGGATTTGACTTGTTCTACAAGTCTAGGATTTGTGTATTTATATGGACTTTATGCCTTTGTAATATGAGAAATGGACAACATAAAGTATTACTCTCTCCACGTATTTTATCAAAAATATATCTACAAACCAAGAAAAGTAAAATTAATTCTTAATGTGGAATATATGTATCTCGACAACGACAAAAACTTGTATGAGAACACCATGACCCGTCTCATAGTAGAGACGGGTCATTTTTGACCCATGACCCGGACACATGACCCGCGGCAATTTTTTTTTTTTTTAGTTTGTATATTTTTATTTTGGTATTTTTTCGGTTTGCCAAAAGTAATAGTTACTATAAGTAAATGTAACAAACATGTTACTTATATATAACAGTTTGTATACATAAAAGTAATACATATATACGGAAAAGTAATAGCGTTTTTTTTATTTTTCGTCATTTGCCAAAAGTAATACTTATTATAACTAATGTTTATAAACTATGTTGCATTTTACTTGTATAATAACATTGTAAAACAGTTACGTTTACTTGTATAATAGTATATCCATATGTTTTCAAATAATAAGTTACAATGGGTTCAATTTATCATGATACATGTAAAAGTATTACATTATTTATATAAATCTGTTACAATTTCATCTACTAAAGTGTTACATTTAATTGCACAAATAATTACATTCCTGTATATAAGTTGTTATTTTTCAAATCTTACTTTCTTTCACAAAATAAAATCAAGATACTCAAAAAAAAAAAAAAAAAAAAAAAAACTGGAAAAACACTATTACATTTCAGTATAACGATAATTACATTTGGTTATTGTTAGTGTTACACGTATTTATTGTTAGTATTACAGTTGAAAAATGAGTAAAATGAGCTATTTTTTTTGTAAAACTAGTGTTACGTTTACTTATAAACAATTTTACTTTATAAGTAACACAGTTGGTACAGGATTCTTATTTGAGTGGAGCATCGGTTGGGATCCTACGCTTCACAGAAAATGTTGTACACGGGTCATGGGTCGACCCGTCTCTTCTATGAGACGGATCTAGGTGTTCTCACAAGAGACCACCTCCTCGACAAATCAGCCACATGAGTTTTAGGAATTCAATCTAGCCTTTTAGAAGTTTATTTAATCTTATTAGAGTCAGGATTCTTATTTGTGCATGTGAAAGTTGAGGTGAACCATAAAGAGAATCCACAATATCTCTCCCTGATTTCAGCAATATATCTCGCTAATTTCATAAAGATTTCCCATATATTTTATGATTGTATAGCACATAGAATTAGCTACACATGTACTCTCTCCCAGATTTTAGCAATATATTTCCCTAATTTCATAAAGATTTTCCATATAAATTATGATTGTATAGCACAAAGATTAGCTACACATATGCTCTCGCCCTGATTTTAGCAAAATATTTCCCTAATTTAAATGTTTCTCATATATTATATGATTTTATATCACATAGAATTAGTTACACATGTACTACTTTATAGGGTTGAGCTTTAGGATCTTGATACCTTATTGTTTGTATAAATATTCCATTTATTCACAAGATTAAAAGCAAGAAGAAAAGAACATATTTTCGTTAATAATTATTGAAAGCCAACCTTGAACTGAACCCAACAAAACTGGCTTCCAGCAAATCTCTGACCATTCTTGAACACGCTCGAGTTGGACCTCCACCCGGCAGCGTAGGCGAAATATCCATCCCACTTTCCCCTTTGGACCTGGGATGGTATTCTCTTCCTCCTATTCACCAACTATTATTCTACAATTATTCTCACTCAACTTCCAATTTTTTCCCAACCCTTATTCCTAATCTCAAACACTCACTTTCCTTAACTCTCCAGCACTATTTCCCATTAGCCGGGAATTTGATACTCTTTCCTCGTACCACCACCAATCAAATACCAAAACCCGAGATTCGATATGTTGAAGGAGATGCAGTTTCTTTAACAACAACCAAGAGCACGACTGATTATTCCTACCTTATTGGTAACCATCCTCGAGATGCGGACCAATATCACCCTTTGTACCTCAGTTAGATCATATTACTAAAAATACTGACGGATCAATAGTTTCCCCATTATTAGCAGTTCAAATAACATTATTTCCCGAGAAAGGTATTTGTATTGGGATCACGACAAATCATGTGGGTTGTGATGGAAATGCGCGGGTAAGTTTCATAAGATCATGGGCTTCCTTTAGTTGAACCGGTGATGACAAATCGTTTCTAGGTAATGGGTTACTTCCGTTCCACGATAGATCTATAATCAGAGATCCATTCAATTTTGAAGAAACTAATTGGAATGGAGTGAAGAATATTAAGATACAAGAATCTCCACTCAAGAGTCTACCCTTTCCCACTAACAAGGTACGGGGCTCATTCATCTTGTCCCGAGCTAATATCATCAAGCTCAAAGAATTTTTCTTATCTAAGCGACCCAAATTGACGTATATATCTTCTTTCACAGTCGCATGTGGTCTTGTTTGGAGTCGTATGCTAAACTACGCGCTTTAACCGAAAATGACAAAGGTGACGACGTACTTGAGCAGTTTCATTGTGCAGTTGATGGTAGGGTGCGTTTGGATCCACCAATTCCAATGACTTATTTTCGTAATTGTATAGGGCCTTGTTTTATGATTACGAAGAGGAAAAATTTGCTTGGAGATGAGGGGTTTTTGAATGCTGGTGAATTGATTAGGGAGGCTATTAAGAAAATCTCGAATTATAAGGAAAGTATATACAAAGGAAAAATGATGTTGTATGAGGGGAAAGTTCCTAGGCCGACAATAATTGTAACGACCCCAAAACCCGTCCCTATTTATTTTATTTTTGGGAATTTTAATTTGAACTTATGTGTCCATTTTATGTGTTACATTACATTTTATGACTTGCTTATATTATTTGCTTAATTGTGTTATTTATTTAGTTAGTAGTAATAATGGTTAAAGGAGTTAAAAGATTAAGTGGAAACTTTAGGGTTCAAAGTGTAACTTTAAAAGTTTGAGGGTTTAGTTGTTAGAAATGGAAGTAGAGGGGCCTAAATGGAAATTTATAAATATCAAAACATTCTTATCCCATTTCCTTTCTCTCTATGCGTTCATACACACATAAACACATATACTTTCTCAATTACTTTCTCTGTGTTCATCGAAGAAGAAAAAGGGTAAGTTCGTCCTATTTCGATTTAATTCTTTTAATTTACTTATCCGTTTTAAAAACTAATTATATAAAAATGATCAGGGCGTCGAGTAGGTCATTTCTACGCGATCAGAAAATATTTCATTTATACTTTCTCCGAAAATAGGTAAGTTAGTAATTCCCCTTAAATAGTAAAATGGTCATATATTTGATATATGTGTGATATGTGGTGAAATTATTGTGAAACGAATTTATTTGTGATACTTATTTATTTGGGACAAAGGGAGTATAATTATATTGGGTAAGTGACTTGGTTTGTATGCACATGTTAGTATAAGTGTTTGAAAGTATACTCCTACTCGTGGGGCGGTAAAATATTAACTTGAATTAAATGTTAAATAAGTATATTATAAAAATTATACTATTATTCATGGGATGGGGAAATGAATGAAAGTATCCCAAAGTGGGTATATTAGTATATTAGAAAAATTATACTTATACTTGTGGAACGGTGAAACGAAGGGAGTATAATTTATTTTGGTTTTGGCCATAACTTCGTCATCCGGACTCCGTTTTGGTCGTGTAAATTATCGTTGGAAAGCTCTTCTCGAGTACTACACGATGGGTTGGTTTATTTAGTTGGGTTATGATTTTTATATTACGGAAATCCAGTAGGTGTTTAATAGAAAAAAAAGTATTAATGGTCCGTTGTGGTAGAGTTGGTCCTTTGTGATCGAGTTTGAATTGATGTAACCGTTTAGGTCCATTTTGGGTGTTGTACATATTTATGATGCTTTCGTGAGGTTTCTTATTTTGAAATCCTTTGTGTGAGAAATGGATTTAACGTACTTGGTTGTTGAGGATCGTGTTCTAGTGTGTGTAAGATTGTTGTGACTTAATGTCAATGTTGTGAACTCTTATGAGTGTTTATTTCGTGTGCATCTTGTGATGTGTTTGGCTTGGTTCCCTACTTTGGAATCATTGCCCCCGGTTGTTGTTTAAGCAAGTATTATTTACTGTGCTCTTGTGTAAAGTCCAGCTGGTACTTCTTGTGGTGGTGTTGGGACAGTGGTAGGGATTACATAATTGTAAGGCTTCTATCATTGGTTTCCCATTGTTTATGATATCGGGCAGTGATAGGGATTACAATGGCACACGAGCCAAGTTCATTGTAAGGCTTCTATCATTGGTTTCCCATTTTTAAACCCCGTTCCTTTTGGCCAAAGGTTGGGCACTCTGGGTTATGACTTGGTGTCATTTCCCCCTCTTGTGATTGTTGTGATTGTTTGGTTCTGGAACCTGCTTCAGCCATTGTGCTACTTTGTTGATACCTCTCAGATGGTTATGTTGATTCGAGAACTTTGGTCCTTATGGTTTGGTTTTCGGGATCCCGGCTTCAGCTATTTATGCTGCTCAACTGGTTTCTCAGATGGTTCTGTTTGTTTCGAGAACCTTGGCTCAAAGTATCCACGTATGAGTGTTTATTTCTGCCTTATGTGTTGTATGATGAGTTGGTCGTTATTTCCAACTGGTATGGGACGGTTGGCGATAGGGAGCCTCTCATGTTATGTGCTATATGCTATATACTATTTGATTATTTGTTGATATTTGTTTCTTTATGATTATCATATCAGCATGTAACGTAGTTGCATTTTAGTAGCTTACTGAGATTCATTCTCACCCCTTATTTGTTTACTGTTTTAGATAAAGGCAAGTCCAGGGAATAGGACACTTGCACGGGAGGACGTCGTGGTGGTAAGAGTTTGGGATATGAGTTTTGTAAAGGCTACATTATATAATGTATAACCTTTTGGGGTAGAGCATCCGTGACTTCATCATCCTTTAAAACTTATATTTTGGAAAATGTCGGTGATTTGTAAATTTGTAAGTAAAGTGTGTAAGCCTTGTGGCTAAGTTCTTTGAGTTGTGAAAGTTGTTTGTGTGAATGAAATAAAGTTTCAAGTAAAGGTGTTTGGTTATATTAAATCTTTATGAAAGTACATTTCGAAATTTTTCCTAAAATGTTTTATGACGTCTTCCAATCGTGTCCCGAGCGTGGGGCCAAGTAGGACCACGGGTTTGGGGCGCGACAATAATGCTTGGCGTTACAGGGTCACCTAAGTTCAATATTTACAACATGGATTTTGGTGGGGAAATCCACAATGATGTGAATTTGTTTCATTGGATTTTTCTGGGTCAATGTCTCTAAGTTCTAGTAGGGATTCACAAGAAGATCTTGAAATTAGATTGTCTCTTCCTCATGCTAGTTTTGAATCTTTTGTTACAATATTTAATGATGTATTGTTGAGATTAGAAGAGTAATGGTAGGGAGTCAAATGAGTATGTAGAGATTGGCTTGTCTATTCGGAAGGCTAATTTTGTTTGTTTTGTCACAATATCTAATGATGTATTGTTATTGTTTTTTTGTTTTTAATTTAATGATGTATCTTTTGAAGTGTTACATTTTATATCTCAAGATAGATAAAATTTTCTTTAAGGCTTCTGAAAGGCCCTGTTAACTTAATGAACACATTGATTAAAACTTGGACAGCAAACACTTGGGTTAGCTGTTGAGAAGTAATAAATAAAAATAATTATGCAGCGGAATATAAATAAGTAAAGAATAAAAAGGATAATGCTCAGTGTGTGTTTAAGTGTATGGTCAAGAGTGTACACAGTAATGTTAAAGTGGTTCAGAGGAAAAACCCTTCTCTTACATCCACCCCCACTTTTGATAACAGTGAGATCAATTCACTATAATATTCTCTTCACTAAGAGTTACAAGAATTGATAAGGCAAGTTCCTAGAACCCCCTCTATTTAATTGACACTTTAATTAAGGTTTCTTCTTTCAAAGCGAAATAAGAAAAGAAAAAGAAAAATCACAAGTTTGTTCACAGAAAAATAGCTTGGCTATTAGCTGGCTTGGTGAGGGTTGTAATTGGGTGCAAGATGGCACAATATTTGCAGTGGTGTTATGAAAATAGTCAAGACTACAGAAATTGGCAAAGAATGCGAGGGTTTGAAAAAGGGGTTGTGTGTAAAGGTTACTTGACAACATGCCAGTATGTTCTTTTATATAAGGGATGGCATATAGCCGTTGGGGGACAAAGATGTAGAAATAGCCGTTTGAGGGAGAAAGGTGCAGAGGAGTAATGGTTTATCTTGACTAGGTGTAGTCAAGTTGACTGACATGTTTATTACTCCATTGGATGCAAGTTGTCATTTGAGGAGAAGGCTATGCAAACTTGATTACAGCTTCAATATGATTTAATCCAATGATTAGGAGAATGTTCTATTATTGGAATAATCATTTTTCAAAGATCTGATGTGGCAGAGAAAGCTGTTGGCCAAGATCAAGCTTAGCTCTTGGGCCTTTGAGGCATTTTCTGTTGAAGCTTGTTTGTAATTTGCATCTTGATAATTCATTTGAGTGTAAGAGAGTCTATAAATTGTGGTTCTTCAGTTTGTTTGATGTATAGATGATAGGCAGATCTTTTAATGATTTGACTGTTAGCTTAGATGTTGAACTTTGTCTTGGGTTTCCTGTGCTCATGTCTTCGTATACATCATGTAATCAATTGAGCTTGATTATTTATTTATCAAAATATCTTTTCTATGATTAATTTGTGATTAAACATAGTGAGGTACTAACAATTTCCCCCCTTTTTGTAAATAAATAATGGTTTTGACTTTGTACCTGCACAAAGTATGCTAAAGAATAGAAATACCAATGAAGAAGCATTCTTCTTGATTAAATCTCTTGGCATACAAACCATGTTAATACAAACTGAAAGGTACTAAAAGGGAATTGCTGAAAAAACGAAGAATGGTACTGAACAGCTATTCAGAGCAAAATAAGACAAACCAAATTATTCTAACCCGAGTTTGGCAAGCTAGACTCTCTTTACAGCTTCAAGTTCTTGTAGGAGAGCAACTTTCCTTACTGGTTCATGTTTCCTGTTGTACCACTCATTGTTCTAGACCCATCATATAGTAGTAAGAAATGTTCGGGTCTTGTCTGGCTATGAGTTGGGCTTTGGAGAGAATAGGTTGGTGATTCAAAAGTCTTCCACCAATCCAAGCTTGCAACAATTGAGGAGTTATGGTATCTTCAGAAAGAGAAACCCCTATAGAATAGTCTTTGTATAGGGAGGCAGGTCTCCTTTTGGTGTATCTGGCAGGTTGGTTAGGTGGTGGAGATGTGAAGTAGGAGTAGATGGATGTCTGGGATGGTTTGGTAGGAATAAGAGACCTGTTGGGAGGAGGATGTGGGAAAGCTGTTTGGGTTGGCTGTCCAGGAGATAGTGGAATTGGAATGTCACCTCTTTGGATAAGGAATTCATACACATCATCAAGCTTTCTGAGAAGGGCAGTTTTGAGTTGTTTGATGAGGGTGGCAGAGAATTTGTTGAAGTCAGAGAAGGTAATGTAGTATGGAGGTGTGTATTTGAATGGATCAATGTTGGATGGGAGATTAGCAAGCTTTGATCTGGATTTCTTGTGGAATACAGGAGGAGGAGGAGGTAGATTTTGAGGGTACACAGCAAAGATTGGGAAGAGTTTCTTGATAATGATCCCAAGAATACATCTCTTTTTGGACAAAAGGGTCCAAAATATAGATTGGGCATATTGGATGCATATAGCATAAACAAGGGAAGATGGAGTGTATAAGCATTCCATGAGATTGTTTGAAATCAGGTGAGAGAAAGCAAATTCCCACTCAGGAAGATTTGAGAGGGTGAGACGATTGGTAAGGCCTGGAGCAGTGAATAAGAATGAGGATTGGATAGTGGCTCTAAATTTCTTCCAATCTTCATATGCATAGAAGAGTTGTCCTCCAATATTTCTTGCATGAAGGCTCATGTGGGTTTTTGTCATTTCCTAATGTTTGGATAGATTTTGAGGATTGAGCAATGGTGGGAGGTGTTAGTACCCGACCTGAAAATGAGTTTATTAGGACTTTCCCAAAAATACAAGGACTTTATAGGAATTAGAAACCTTGCAAAGACTTGTCCTGGATTCCCAAAATATCTCATTTATGACAAAAATCCATCAAAATAGGCAACTTAGGGTTACCATAAAGCAACAGTGAAACCCTAGCTTGAAAATCAAGTCAGCCTGCAGACTTGGCCAGGCGGCCAACATTGTTACGCGTTGATCTTGGCCACGCGGCCAACATTGTCGCCGTCTTCAACAATGGCCAGGCGGCCAACCTTGCGCCGGATGATCTGGACCATCAGATCCTCCCATCAGTTTACTATATAAACCAATCCCAGGCTATTGGTTTAGGGATCGGAATTTGAGAGTTCTTAAACACAATTTTGCTCTCTAATTAGCATTCAAACCTCCAAGAAGATCAAGGTTTATTTCTTGCCAACATAGGTAAGTTTTCTAACTTATTTCTTCACGTTCTTGCATTATTTCTAATGTAGATCTTTAATATTCATGTTCTTAATATGTTTATTCATGTGTTCTTCATAATATTCATATTCTTAATATGTTTATTCATGTGTTCTTCATAATATTCATGTTCCTAACATCTTTATTCATATTTTCTTCATGACATTCTTATGTTCATAATATGTTCTTCATATGTTCATCGTGTTCATAGATTAAAACCTTATTTATGCTATATTTAGGGTTGCGATCTTCATGTTTGCATGTTATTTCATAGCCGATGATGATCGAGGGTTCATCAACCCAAGGATGATCTAGGAACTACTTCTAAACCCTAATCTTTAGGTAATTCCCCCCTCATTATGCATGATCCTGATTCTTCTGCCTATTCTAAATTCTCTCGAACTACGCTGACCTGGGCTTCTCACATTGAGAGGAACGTAGGCAATCTTCGGATCCGGTCTCAAACACTAACACACTACTAACACATTCATCATGATAGAAAGACCGATCATTCGGGCAATAGGAGTGATAACGTTCAATATTCTTCTCTTGTTGTAATTTGACCCCCGAGCCCACTAAAAATGCTTTTTCTCAAAGTTTTGGCTATAATCAAAACGGCGTGGCGACTCTCATAATTTTAATGTTACTATGAATATTCCCAAATTCAAACACACGTATTCACAGTGGCGACTCTGCTGGGGACTGTTTTGAAACTTTTTCAAACTTAGTGGGTCTAACTTTCGTCACATCATGATGCTTGCCATGTTTACACATGCACACACCTGCCATGTTTACACATGCATGCACACACCTGCCATGTTTACACATGCACACTTGCCATGTTTACACATGCACAGTTGCCATGTTTACACATGCACACTGCCATGTTTACAAACATGCACACTTGCCATGTTCACAACATGCCACACTGTTTACACATGCACACACCTGCCATCTTTACACATGCACACTTGCCATCTTTACACATGCACACACCTGCCATGTTTACACATGCACACTTTCCATGTTTACACATACACCTCACACTTTGCCATGTTTACACATGCACCTCACACTTTGCCATGTTTGCACTTGCACCTCACACTTTGCCATGTTTGCACATGCACCTTGTATTTTGCCATGTTAATATGTGTACCTTGTATTTTTTCAATACATGTATTTTTTGTACTTTCCCTATAGTACTAAGGTCAAACAAAACTCTGCTATTCTCCCCTTGTACATTATTTTCCTTCTCCTGCATTGCATTGCATAGCATCATTCAAACATTCAAAACTTCTCTCTTTTCTCCTTAAAAAGAATTAGTTTCTTGCCACACACTACCACTAGTCCGTGTCAGCACTGCACATGTCCCTACTACCCGGAGTTTTCGATGTGCGCGAATTTGTGCGCTACTGCCGCCCTCTTTTCGAGTCACTCGTCTACTCCACTCACCGTGTACGTTCCGCGACGGTGGGAACCTTTTACCTAACCTGTGTCAACCCACACATAGAGATTAGGACACTCCTCGGATCACCCATTTAGGATGTAAAAAAATGCAAAAACTTTTCGCAAAATAAAATGCGCATTGCATCTAGGCGACCTCTAAGGTCCATCGCTCATCCGTTGGGCCATCATTGTGATCCACTTGGGTCTACCCTTCACCTTCGACCGCCTAGGTCAACCTTCTCAACCTTTGACCGCCTAGGTCAACCTTATCAACCTTTGACCGCCTAGGTCAACCTTATCAACCTTTGATCGCCTAGGTCAACTTTATCTACCTTTGACCCCTAGGTCAACCTTTGACCCCCTAGGTCAACCTTTACCAACTTTTGACCTCCTAGGTCAACCTTCTCCGCCTTTGCCCCTTAGGTCAACCTTTGACCTCCTAGGTAACCTTTGACCGCCTAGGTCAACCTCTCACCTCTGCCCCCTAGGTCAACCTTTGACCGCCTAGTCAACCCTGAACCTTTGCCTCCGCTCTTGACCCCCTAGGGAATCAACTTTCTCCGCTCTTGACCCCCTTAGGTCAACCTTTGACCCCTAGGTCAACCTTTTCCACTCTTGACCCCCTTAGGTCAACCTTTGACCCCTTAGGTCAATCTTATCCGTTTAAGTCAACCTTCGACCCCTAGGTCAACCTCATTTGTCTTAATCTCTTAGGTCACCTTGACCCCCTAGGTCAACTTTCTCCGCTCTTGACCCCCTTAGGTCAACCTTCGACCTCTTAGGCCAACCTTTGACCCCATAGGTCAACCTTATCCGCCTTTGACCTCTTAGGTCTACCCTTGACCTCCTAGGTCAACCTTATCACCCTCGACTCTTAGGTCACCCCCTCGACCTCTTAGGTCAACCCTTGACCGCCTAGGTCAACTTTATCCGCCTCCGACCTCTTAGGTCAACCCTTGACCTCCTAGGTCAACCTTATCTACCTTTGACCTCCTGGTTCAACCTTTAACCGCCTAGGTCAACCTTACCACCCTTTGACCTCTAGGCCAACCTTTGACCCCCTAGGTCAATCTTATCCGTTAAGTCAAACCTTTGACCCCCTAGGTCAATCTTATCCGTTTAAGTCAACCTTTGACCCCCTAGGTCAACCTTACCAACCTTTGACCTCTTAGGTCTACCCTTGACCCCCTAGGTCAACTTTATCAACCTCCGACCACCTCTTAGATCAAACCTTGACCTCCTAGGTCAACCTTATCACCTTCGACCTCTTAGGTCACCACTCGACATCTTAGGTCAACTTTGACCCCTTAGGTCAACCTCATCCGCCTTTGACCTCTTAGGTCAACCTTTGACCCCATAGGTCATTCTCATCTGCCTTTGACCCATAGGTCAAACCTTGGACCCCTTAGGTCAACTTTATCACCCTTCGATCTCTTAGGTCAACCTTTGACCACTTAGTCACACCTTATCCGCCTTTGACCTCTAAGGTCAACCTTTGACTCCCTAAGTCAACCCAATCACCTTTCGACTTCTTTATGTCAACCTTTGACCCTTAGGTAAACCTTATCCACTATTGACCTCTTAGGTCAATCTTTGGTCCCATAGGTGAACCCAATTACCTTTGACCTTAACCCGCTTAGGTCAAACCGTCATCCTGACCCACTAGGTCATTATTTGACCCCCGTTGTCCATACCAACCTAGTCAACCCGTCTCGACCTTTTAGGTCCACACACCATCCTCGACCCATCTAGGTCAACTCGTCCGTCTTAGGTTAAAACTACCCCTTCACCTTTGACCCGCCAAGGTCACCCCGTGACCCGCTTAGATCGACTTACCTATCTTGGATCCATCTAGGTCAATCTCCAACCTCCTTAATCACCAACCCGAATAGGTTAACCTTAGACCCGCTTAGGTCAAACATGTCCATCCCGCTTAGATCATCCCATAGGCAAACCGCTACAACCCGCTATCTTGATTCATTCACCATATAGGTCAATCCAACCCTTCTAGGTCGACCTATCCTTTACCCATCTAGGTCAACCCACCATTATCGTCGCATCCTAGCTTGAACCATTTCTTGTCTCAAACATTAGGTCAACCTTAAGTCAAACCTTACCCGATTCCTATAGGTCTTCCTCACCCATGCTTGACTACAGACCGAGTCATCTCCCTCTTTTTGACCCCTGTAGTCATTTCTCACCTCTTTTTAAAAGTCTAACTTGATTCGAACTACGGCGACCTGAGCCTCTTATTGTGTGGGACCACTCTCTCATGGTAAGGGGAACGTAGGCAACTTCGGCCCGGTCAAACTTTCAATTTTTTACCAAAATGCATTTCAAAATGTGGAGACCGACTATTTTCCAAAAAATGATTTTATAACGATGCCTTATCATTAAATACGAATCTAATTTAATTCAACTAAGAGGCTTAATTCTTTCATGAATAGAGTTCTGCATCATGTCGGCTGCAAAGAACATCGAAGTTGCAACTGAAGCTGCTACCCAAGATCCCGAGACAATCCTCGATGAACAAGCAATCCACTTTAAGGCCATTCTCAACGAGCAAGCAACATACTTTCAGAAGGAGATGCATAAGACCCTAAGAGATATCGAGAGGCGCCATTTGTCTGACATTCGTGGCGTTTATGATTACCTCAGTCGAGTTCCCCCTCTTGCTCAATGTCAATACCCGTACGCTCCTCAAATGCACGGGCCGCCACAGACTGTCCCCGTCGGGATGCCTCCTATGACTACTCATCAACAAGGGGTGCCGGTACCTAAATCACCCTCAAAGACAGTTCGTGAAAGGAAGGACGAGCGCGAATTCGACGACTTGGGCAAACTCTTCAAAAGTCTAGTTCAAGCCGGCAAGTTGTCTCCTTTGTTCAATTATGAACCAAGTAAGGTGAAGCAAGCCTTGGATCCCTCCAAACACTGCCAATACCACCAGTACATTGGGCATGACACCGAAGATTGCCTCCAATTGAGGAGAAAGATTCAAAGCCTCATTAACAGCGGAGTCATCACCCGCCAACGGAATACATGGGCATGGGCAAAAGAGGAAATTGGGGCTACCTCCTTTAAATAAAAGAAAAGAAAAGGGTCATTCAGTCTTCGTAGGTTCTAGAGTGTCTTTAGTCAAAAGTCCACCTTGGACGATTTTTGTTTCTTTAAGTAAAGTCCACCCCGGACTAGTCAGTTTAAATCTTTTAGTTCCAATAAAAGGGTCTTTATTTCTTTTTTTTTTCTCTCTAGACTTGAGATATAAGCTTGCATATATCAATTTCATGAAAATTGTCTTATTCGCCATTTTAGCTTGATTGCTATATCTTTATATGATGAATTAATCTTAATCTTACTCATTAATGACGACTCATTAAAAGGTAAATGGACCCACAAACCATTCACATAACTAAGTAAACGATTAATCTCAAAATAACAAATGCTTCGATCAATTGGGGTGAACGAATCACTTTCCCTTCTCTCTACATTCTACCCCCATACACTCTCTCTATACACTCACCCCTTGTACACACTTCATGTACACTCTCTATATACACCTTCTCCCATACACTATCCTTATACACCTCCCGTCTCACCATTAAACCCCTTTTCCACACGGTCATGCAAAGAAATAGACTGCGGTTGCTCATCATCAGGCACCCATGCTGCCACGATTCGAGAGGGATGTTTCTCCCATTCATGAGCATTACATGCCGACACACTGAGGTTGTCCGTATTCCATCACAAATGTAAGACAAGTGCACGAAGTCATTCATGCCATTAATTGGTGCACGTGATAATCCGATGGAGCTCTACCGGTATAAATCAAGGGGGCTAGGATGCCCGCCACCAGCAAAAGGCCGCTTGAACTATAAAGAGGCTACCTCGCAATCGAGAGAGGCGAAAGCAAACTAGGGGCTCGTCTTGCCCAATGTTTCATGTACAAATATATAAAAAATATGGCTCGCTAGGTTGAAACCCAAAAGGGCGACCTAGGCAAAAGTTAGAGCATTGCACAAAAGAAGCCCGCTAGGTTGAAAACCCGAAAGGGCTGCCTAGGCAAAAAAAGGGTGTGCACAAAGAGATAAAATAAAAAAGAAAAAAGAAAAATAGAAGGGGCTATCACCATGGAAAAGTAAAAGTCCCATTTTCTTTTCACCTCAAATGTTCTATTTTCCTTTCTTTCCTTACAAATTAGATAAACGGCAGCAACCCTTGACAACTACGATGGAGCAATCCACTGCAACAACTACAAAGGAGTAATCCACCGCAATGAGCTACAAAGAACAACTCACCTCAAACGAACCTCACACCCCTAAACTCAAAACCCAACTTCATCGTCAACCGGGTAACCACTCAAAGCCAAGCATAACCTACCTTGGGCCAACTTTCTTTCTTTTCTTTCCTCCCACACATACCCACTGAAACCCAACTCCATCATCAGCCAGGATATCCCCGAACTACGCGGACCTGAGCTTCTCACATTGAGGAGAACGTAGGCAACCTTAGGGTCCGGTCCAAAATATACACAACCCACCTCGTAGCCAATTTTCCTTCTCTTCTCTCTTCCCCATATTTCTACTCCTGACTTCTTCACTCACAATTGATCAAAACATTTATTAATTTGAGGCTACTTGTTTACCAATTAACCATAACTCATTAACTAATCAACGGGGTCCATTCTCGAGCAATCAAATGAGAATCTTGAATAAAATAATTTTCAAATGTCTCGACAAGTCTTCCGTTCTACAATCTAGGAAAGAGCTAAACACTTACTTTCTGTCAAAGCAGGGGCTTCCTCCCTTTTGTACATATATACCCTCAGTTACCCAAAGAGTCAAAATGTGAGTACTATCTCTCTTTCTCTTACTCTCCCTAAAACGCCCCCGCATGTTTTCAAACAATTCTTTTTTCCTTTTTTGAGTCGACTGAATGATTTCAAAAAAAAAAAAAAAAAAAAAAAAAAAAATGACGCAAAAGAGATGCCCGCTAGATTGAAAACCCGCAAGGGCGGTCTAGGCAGAAAAAAGGGTGCGTCTTAAAAGAGGTAGGATACCCCGCTCTACGCAACTGGGCTTCCCTAACAATAAAGGACCGACCATAAGGTTTCTCAAAGAATGCCGGGGCTTCATCAAGCACATACTTAGAAGAAGGGAACCCCTCATCGTCAAACTCGGCACGCGACGACCTATTTGAATTGATTAGAATCATAATTAATTATAAGGCATCTGTATAAGATCATAACACTTTCATAATGTTTTCTCCTCCCCGACACTTTTTTTATAAACCCGAATTCTCGGTCTCCACAAAATTGTAAAAACATCTTCGGTCCATCCGGGACCCATCTATGTGATTCCCAGAGTTGACTCGGTCCTTTACCCTATCTCCTACACTTTAGGGAACCTTTAGGACTAAACCCTCAACTCTTTAGGTCCCAAGCCTACCCGGTCAGTCTTACCTAGGTTACACCAAAACTCCTTAGGTCCCGAACCTACCCGGTGAGTCTTACCTAGATTACATCATAACCCCTTAGTTCGACCTTCCGCAAGTTTGTAGCATGACCCCTTAGGCCTTAAAACCGGTTCTACCCAGACCTTCAAACCTCAAACCGGTTGGCCAAAGCCAAGTCCTTAGGATGAACCATTAGGTCCCGAACCTACCGGTCCCAAGCCTACCCGATCTCCTAGATCTCAAACCTACCAACACATACTCGTCCTTGCCCTATCTAGGCCATAGCTCTCTTATCATCCTAGGTCCAGCCTCTTAGATCTACCCAGTCTAACCTGTTGAACGATCCCTTAGATCCCAAGTCCATGCAAGGCCGCCAAACACCTACCTTATAGGTCTCTAGCATATCCGATTCACACTTTAGGTCTCAACTCCTAAACCCTTTAGATCACAAAAATGTCTACCCTCTAGGTCTATAACCTTAGATGTCGACCCATAGAACTCTTTAGTTCCCAAGCCTGCTTGGTCCAACCAAAACAATGCCATCTACGCATACTGTCATACCCAAACCATGGCCCTGCCACTCTTAAACCTAGTGTCACTCCTTAGCTTCAAAAGACTTCCTAGTCTGACCTTCAACCACTTAGGTCTTTAACCTACTTAATCCGAGCCGAGTCCAAACCTCACCACTTACAAGGTCCACCCTTGAACTCCATGGATCTCAAACCTTTCTTCCCCACGAGTCCAAACCTCAAATGTGCTCGAACGCATAGGACCTCCCACGTACCGTGATATGCCATAAAGATATCAAAACCCGTCCAGTCAAAAATCGTGCGCTTAACACCTTTGGTCCCATACCAAACCCACCTTCGCAATCGCCGAACGAGCTTGGTCACGCGCAATGACCTCTGAGACAAACCTAGGACCTAAGCATACCCAATCCAACTTAGGTACCTATTGTACTCAAGCAAAGTCTTGGACACTCAATCCCTTTACCTAAAGCGCCAACATGGTCATATATCCAAAACCATTTCCCGCACCTATGGTTCGCACCTAGCCTAAACTTTCAAACGCTCTAAGATCCAAGCCCGACATGCGTATTAGGTACTAGGATCATCCAATCCCAATCCGTTGCTCCTTGGCCGACCTCAAGCCTGCTTGGTCCTAACCCATAACGCGGTTTCTCTAGGACAAAAGACTTATCCGCTTGAAAGCTTATATCCCAAGGCTACCCTGTCTAGCCTTCGATCTCCTAGATCTCCACACTACCATTCCATTAGGCCCCGGTCTTTTAACACATGTCTGAGTCTTACCCTAGCTAAACCCTAGCACTCTAGCCTAGGTTTAACCTATCGAGCCTATCCAGCCATGAGGTATCAAGCTCACCTGTCCCAAACCGCAAAACTCTTAGACCTCAAACTTGCTCGGTATAAACCAAGACAAACCTTCAAATGCTTTCGGTCTCCAAACCCTAGCCTTAAGCCTAAGTGGTCACATTCTCTCCAAACCCTAGCCTCAAGCCTAGGTAGCCTATTCAAAGCCTAGCCTTAATAGGTTCGCAAACCCTAAACCCTAGTCCCAAACCTAAACCCTAAACCCTAGCCTCAAGCCTAGGTAGTCACCTTCTATCCGAAGCCTAGCCTTAACCTAGGTAATCACATTCTCTCAACCTAGCCTCAAGCCTAGGTTGCCACATCCTTTACAAACCCTAGCCTCTAGCCCAGGAAGTCACATGCGCTCCTAACCCTAGCCTCGAGCCTAGGTAGTCACATTCCCTCCAAACCCTAGCCTCAAGCCTAGGTAGTCGCATTCTCTCCAAACCCTAGCCCCAAGTCTAGGTAATTACATCCTTCCAAACCCTAGCCTAAAGCCTAGGAAGTTACATCCTTCTTAAACCCTAGCCTCGATCCTAGGTAGCCACATCCTTCCTAAACCCTACCCTCAAGCTAGGTAGTCATATCATTCTCTCTGAACCCTATCCTCAAGCCTAGGTAATTACATCCTTCCTAAACCCTAGCCCCGAGCCTAGGTAGTTACATCCCTTCCAAACCCTAGCTTAGAGCCTAGGTATTTACACCCTTCCTAAACCCTAGCCTTGATCCTAGGTAGTCACATATCCTCTCTAAACCCTAGCCTCAAGCCTAGGTAGTCATATCATTCTCTCTGAACCCTAGCCTCAAGCCTAGGTAATTACATCCTTTCAAACCCTAGCCTAAAGCCTAGGAAATTACATCCTTCTTAAACCCTAGCCTTGATCCTAGGTAGCTACACCCTTCCTAATCCCTAGCCTTGATCCTAGGTAGTCACATATCCTCTCTAAACCCTAGCCTTAAGCCTAGGAAACCACAACATCCCTTTAACCCTAGCCCAAATTCTAGGGAATTTCCAAAGCCCCGTATGCAACATCATTTCCAAATTCCCGAAACCCTAGTCTCGAAACCTAGGAAATTTACAATCTCAATTCTCCGTTATATTGAACCCTAGTCCAAAACCTAGGATATAATGCCCTGTCCAAAACTCAATCAACCCTAGCCTCAAGCCTAGGAAGCCGCATTCGCTCTAAACCCTAGCCTCAAGCCTAGGAAGCCGCATTCGCTCTAAACCCTAGCCGCGAGCCTAGGTAGTCGCATTCGCTTTAAACCCTAGCCTCGAGCCTAGGTAGTCGCATTCGCTCCAAACCCTAGCCTTAAAACCTTAGGTAGTCGCATTCGCTCTAAACCCTAGCCTCAAGCCTAGGTATTCGCACTCTTTCTAAAACCCTAGCCTCAAGCCTAGGTAGTCGCATTCGCTCTAAACCCTAGCCTCAAGCCTAGGTAGTCGCACTCTTTCTAAAACCCTAGCCTCAAGCCTAGGTAGAAATTATCCTCTTTAAACTCTATCATCAAGCCTAGGATTCAACATTCCCTTCAAACCCCAGTCCTAGACCTAGGAAACTCCTTCACCTTAGTCTCAAAACGTAGGAAGTTTACATTCCTTAGCCTTAAAACCTAGCCTAAAGCCTAGGTTACCATGAACCTTTCCAAGCCATAGTCACCAATCCCGGAAAATGGTGAACCCTAACATCAAGCTTAGCGGACCTTCCACAAAAGCAATCCCTCTTCCCAACGGTCCATGGTCTCAAGCCTAGGAAGTCGCAACCCTTTCAACTCCCAGCCTTGGGTCTAAAGCCAACGCCTTTGCAATCTCTGAACCTACCACAACTCTAAGCCCTAGACGCGAAGCCTAGGATATTTCTAAACCCTAGTCCCAACCTAAACACCAGTTTCCAAACCCTTGTTCGAAACCCTAATATCTAGGGAGTTCCCAAACCTCAACCTCTCTAAACCCTAGCCCCAAACCTAGGAATCTGCATTCTCTCCAAACCCTAGTCTCAAGCCTAGGAAGCACCATCCCCTTTTACCCTAGCCTAAGTTCTAGGGAATTTCTAAAGCCCTGTGTGCAACATCCTTTCCAAATTCTCGAAACCGTAGTCTCGAAACCTAGGAAATTTATAATCTCAATCCCCCGCTAGTCTTATGCCTAGGATACAATAGCCTTTCCATATTCTCTCTGAACCCTAGCCTCGAGCCTAGGCAGTCACATTTCTCTCCAAACCCTAGCCCGTAAGCCTAAGAAACCCACATTGTATCCAAGACACAATCTCAAGTCTAAACAACCATAACATCTTTTGCATCCTTATCTAAGAGGCTACCCATCCTCTTTCCTTAGAAGCCTTAGGTCCTACCCTAAGCAACCAAGCAAAATGTCCCTTACCTAATACCTTCATCTTAATGGTTCGTAGCCTCATATTATGTATTCCTCCTAATTTAGGGTAAGCGGATCCCAAACATTACGCTTTCCGTGGTCGTCCTTTGCTCACCAAAGAGTCCTTTACCTTGGCGACTCCCCGAGAGTCCATCACCTTTGCGACTCCCCAAGAGACCATCACTTCTGCGATTCCCTGAGAGTCTATCACCTTCATGACTCCTTGAGAGTTCATCCCGTTTGCGACTCCATAACAATCCATCATCTTTGCCTCCACATGCAAAAATTCAGTTTTACCCCTGGTACATTTCCCTTTATTCATTTTTAGGTGCCCTTAGCGCTATTTTGACTGATATTCGTTACCTTTGAATACGGAAAACCCCTTAAAACTTCCTAATATTTGCTTAGGATTCGTATGGTTATAGAGACTTCGGCGCCTCTATGACATACGCATCCTAGATCGATCGCGATGGGCAGAAGCCTCGGCGTTTCTGTTTGCGAGAGATCCAGCATCTATTATTTTATCACTTCCTAATATTTGCTTAGGATTCGTATGGTTGTAGAGACTTCGGCGCCTCTATGACATACGCATCCTAGATCGATCGCGATGGGCAGAAGCCTCGGCGTTTCTGTTTGCGAGAGATCCAGCATCTATTATTTTATTACTTCCTAATATTTGCTTAGGATTCGTATGGTTGTAGAGACTTCGGCGCCTCTATGACATACGCATCCTAGATCGATCACGATCGCAGAAGCCTCGGCGTTTCTGTTTGCGAGAGATCCAGCATCTATTTTAGGATTCGTATGATTGTAGAGACTTCGGCGCCTCTATGACATACCATCCTAGATCAATCGTAATTGGCAGAAGCCTCGGCGTTTCTGTTTGCGAGAGATCCAGCATCTATTTTAGGATTCGTATGATTGTAGAGACTTCGGCGCCTCTATGACATACGCATCCTAGATCGATCGCGATGGGCAGAAGCCTCGGCGTTTCTGTTTGCGAGCGATCCAGCATCTATTTTAGGATTCGTATGATTGTAGAGACTTCGGCACCTCTATGACATATGCATCCTAGATCAATCATGGTTGACAAAAGCCTCGGCGTTTCTGTTCGCGAGAGATCCATCATCTATTACTTTAGCGCGATCGGCAGGAACCCCGGCGATCCTGATTGCGTTTCCCATTCCATCTTGGGATTATTTAGACAACGTAGTCTTTAATTTTCCCAAATAACTTCATTTCCTAACGAATGTTCGTTCTTCATACAGGATAGTGCCCGTAGGTTTATTATCCTTAGCAGAAGTCCGATGGCTCCCAATTTCCCCATCAGATCTGAACTACGATCGGCTTGATTCCTCGGAGGATACGTAGGAAACCTGAAAAGGTCCAGCCACCCGACCGACGCGGTCATCTCTCATCCCCAGCAGGTGCATTTCCCCAGCAGAAAACGTTGTTCCCCATCAGAGGACAGTCGTTCCCAATTTCCCATCCGATTTGAACTACGTTTGGCTTGATTCCCCCGTGGATACGTAGGTCGCCTGCCAAGGTTCAGCCGTTCCCTTACCTTTCATCTGTTTCTCATGAAACTCATGTTTCAGACGGATCCTTCTTTTATCATCGACCCCACATTCAAAATAGGCAACTTAGGGTTACCATAAAGCTTAGCTTGAAAATCAAGCAGCCTGCCTTGGCCAGGCGGCCAACATTGTCGCGTTGATCTTGGCACGCGACCAACATTGTCGCCGTCTTCAACAATGGCCAGGCGGCCAACCTTGCGCCGGATGATCTGGACCATCAGATCCTCCCATCAGTTTACTATATAAACCAATCCCAGGCTATTGGTTTAGGGATCGGAATTTGAGAGTTCTTAAACACAATTTTCTCTCTAATTAGCATTCAAACCTCCAAGAAGATCAAGGTTTATTTCTTGCCAACATAGGTAAGTTTTCTAACTTATTTCTTCACGTTCTTGCATTATTTCTAATGTAGATCTTTATTATTCATGTTCTTAATATGTTTATTCATGTGTTCTTCATAATATTCATATTCTTAATATGTTTATTCATGTGTTCTTCATAATATTCATGTTCCTAACATCTTTATTCATATTTTCTTCATGACATTCATATGTTCATAATATGTTCTTCATATGTTCATCGTGTTCATAGATTAAAACCTTATTTATGCTATATTTAGGGTTGCGATCTTCATGTTTGCATGTTATTTCATAGCCGATGATGATCGAGGGTTCATCAACCCAAGGATGATCTAGGAACTACTTCTAAACCCTAATCTTTAGGTAATTCCCCCCTCATTATGCATGATCCCGATTCTTCTGCCTATTCTAAATTCTCTCGAACTACGCTGACCTGAGCTTCTCACATTGAGAGGAACGTAGGCAATCTTCGGATCCGGTCTCAAACACTAACAAACTACTAACACATTCATCATGATAGAAAGACCGATCATTCGGGCAATAGGAGTGATAACATTCAATATTCTTCTCTTGTTGTAATTTGACCCCCGAACCCACTAAAAATGCTTTTTCTCAAAGTTTTGGCTATAATCAAAACGGCGTGGCGACTCTCATAATTTTAATGTTACTATGAATATTCCCAAATTCAAACACACGTATTCACAGGAGGATAGGAATGGAGCCAAACTTATTGTGGGCTTGAAGACTAGTTGTGATGGAGAAGTTAATATCACAGCCAAGGGCCCAGAAACTAGGAGTAGGCATAGAGGTATCAAGGTCAAGTTGACACTAAGGAATAGTTTTAGAGGGATGGATAGTTGTTGGGATAGATTGGGGATAGTTGATCCACCTTGACCTTGGGAAATCCTATCCTCTCTTAATCTCATGAAGTTAAAGGCTTTGAGAGCTTCATCTAATGAGAATTTGGTGGATAGCTATTCAAAGATGGCTGTACTGGCTTCCTCAGAGAGATTAGAGACAATTTTATCTTTAATGAACTCAATAAGTTTTGAATTAATAATGGGAAGGACAGCAAGGTGAGAGGGGATATCTGGTGGTAGAGGAACATAGGTTGGAGGAGAGGGTGAAGAAACAGAAGTAGATGTGGTCTTAGCTATTGGGAGAGACTCAAGAGCAGGTGAGTTCCCTCTTGACATAGCAGGGTTATCTGGCCTAGGAGAGTTCCCCCTAAGGGTTTCAACATGAGAAGGTGTTGGGAAATTTGGGAGTGCAAATGTAAGATGCCTTCAATGGCAGAAACATGATCAAAACTAGAGGTAAAATTGGGAGAAGGAGGGGATGATTGTCTATGCCTTTTGGGTGAAGGAGAAGGTAATCTTAGGGGTCTTCATTTGATTATAAAGGGACCAGTCCTTATTATCTCATTTGGTTGAGGCTCAGCTGTTGGGTGGACCTTCCCAGCTGTTGACCTGGTGGGGACAATCTCCTAACTGGAGTTGATTCAGCTGTTGAAGATTGTTTAGTCTTCTTAGCTGTTGGTACTTTCACAGGCTGGACAGGAGATTTGACCTTGGTGTGCTTAGCTGTTCCCTCTTTTAGTCCTTTGAGTTGAAGAGTCTTCTTGTCAAACTTCTTGGTTAGATTGAGAGGAATGGTGTGTGTTGGTCCCAGAGACACAACAAGGGTATGAAAAGAGGCTAGAGGGGGGGGGTGAATAGCCTATTTAAAATTTCAACCCTTTTTCAAAATTCAACCTTTATGCTTACACTTGAATTTTGCGGTAGATAATAAACCACGCGGTCAAGTGTAAAATGCACAACGGAAGTTTTCGTTGAAACAAGTTTAGAGTTGTTTTTGATATATTTAATGCGGTAGGCAAATTGTGCGGTAGGTTGAGAGTGCGGTCGGATGATATGCGGTAGGTTTGAGTGAGGTAGGTTGAGAGATTGAAAAATTGTGTCTTAGAGATTTTTGGCAAATGTAGACAAACAAACACAATTCACAATAGTTCATAAATCAGAAAGGATCAAAACACTAAACGACAAACAAGATTAATATGAACAAATGAAGAACAATAAGAACAAGATGAACAATAAGTAAATTTGCAGAAATGTAAAGTGCAGTAAGTAAAGAACACAATGATTTGGAAAGGTTCGATCTGTTAAAATATCTACGTCCTTTACCAAGATGGTCAGTCTTGGATTTTGAATGAGGTATATATTAGATTCGATTGAGTACAGATTACAGAGATGAAGTATTGAATCAACACATATTTCTATGAAGTTCAAATCCTAGACTTAGACCAGTGTATCCCTAATGATTCAATCTATGTGATTGATCAATCGGGGTGAGTGTGTGTGTAAGAATCAAAAGCTCTTTGGAATCTATATGATTTTAGAGCCTAATGAAACTTGTGTGATGAGGCTTGAGATTTGATCTTGAAGGTTACTGAAGACTTGTTGAAGACTTGAAGGTTGAGTGCTTGAAGATTCGAAGGATTCTAGAAATCTTGAATATGATCTTCAATCACCAAGAATTTCAACAGCAATTTCTCTCTTAGAATCTCAGCATCATTTCAATGAAGAACACAAGGACTATTTATAGCCTTGAATGACAAACTAGCCGTTGGAAATACTTGGGGTCCAAGTTGAAGGACAATGAGCTGTTGATTTCTAATTGGAGTTCAGTCTGAGTTATCCTTTTGTTGCAGAGTTATGGTGGTCCAACTGTACTACGATGACAGTTGTATTCAACTCTGAAATTAGAATTTGCAACGTTCAAAACTAACCAAGGTAAGGACACAAGTGTGACCATGGTTAAGTTTGAACCAACTTGAGACAACCATGGTTCCATGCGGCAAGGTGATCTGCGGCACCCTGGTTATGCGGTAGGCTTCATGCGGTAGTCAAGGGCCTTACCTCATATCTCCAGACTTAGTTGAGGGTCCTAATCTGCTAAGCCTATCAAACTCTATTCTTGAAGTACAAGTACTTGTTGCGGCATAGGAGAGGTGTACTTGGTAATCTGACAGGCCATGGGGAGGATAGAGTTTCAACTAGAGGACATTTACTCACAGACATCAGAGTCACAAATTGAAAAATCTGCAAAGGATGAGAACATTTGACCTTTGACTTCTTGGCTGAATCAAAGATTCTCCACGAACTGAAGTTGTCCTTCTCTGGTTAGAATGGTGTTGGTCCCAGAGACACAACAAGGGTATGAAAAGAGGCTAGAGGGGGGGGGTGAATAGCCTATTTAAAATTTCAACCCTTTTTCAAAATTCAACCTTTATGCTTACACTTGAATTTTGCGGTAGATAATAAACCACGCGGTCAAGTGTAAAATGCACAGCGGAAGTTTTCGTTGAAACAAGTTTAGAGTTGTTTTTGATATATTTAATGTGGTAGGCAAATTGTGCGGTAGGTTGAGAGTGCGGTCGGATGATATGCGGTAGGTTTGAGTGAGGTAGGTTGAGAGATTGAAAACTTATGTCTTAGAGATTTTTGGCAAATGATAAGTTAGTCAGATTTTAGCTAAGGCAATGTAGACAAACAAACACAATTCACAATAGTTCATAAATCAGAAAGGATCAAAACACTAAACGACAAACAAGATTAATATGAACAAATGAAGAACAATAAGAACAAGATGAACAATAAGTAAATTTGCAGAAATGTAAAGTGCAGTAAGTAAAGAACACAATGATTTGGAAAGGTTCGATCTGTTAAAATATCTACGTCCTTTACCAAGATGGTCAGTCTTGGATTTTGAATGAGGTATATATTAGATTCGATTGAGTACAGATTACAGAGATGAAGTATTGAATCAACACCTATTTCTATGAAGTTCAAATCCTAGACTTAGACCAGTGTCTCCCTAATGATTCAATCTATGTGATTGATCAATCGGGGTGAGTGTGTGTGTAAGAATCAAAAGCTCTTTGGAATCTATATGATTTTAGAGCCTAATGAAACTTGTGTGATGAGGCTTGAGATTTGATCTTGAAGGTTACTGAAGACTTGTTGAAGACTTGAAGGTTGAGTGCTTGAAGATTCGAAGGATTCTAGAAATCTTGAATATGATCTTCAATCACCAAGAATTTCAACAGCAATTTCTCTCTTAGAATCTCAGCATCATTTTCAATGAAGAACACAAGGACTATTTATAGCCTTGAATGACAAACTAGCCGTTGGAAATACTTGGGGTCCAAGTTGAAGGACAATGAGCTGTTGATTTCTAATTGGAGTTCAGTCTGAGTTATCCTTTTGTTGCAGAGTTATGGTGGTCCAACTGTACTACGATGACAGTTGTATTCAACTCTGAAATTAGAATTTGCAACGTTCAAAACTAACCAAGGTAAGGACACAAGTGTGACCATGGTTAAGTTTGAACCAACTTGAGTTCCTTCAACCATGGTTCCATGCGGCAAGGTGATCTGCGGCACCCTGGTTATGCGGTAGGCTTCATGCGGTAGTCAAGGGCCTTACCTCATATCTCCAGACTTAGAAAAAATTGAGGGTCCTAATCTGCTAAGCCTATCAAACTAGAAAGTGGACTATTCTAAATGAAGTACAAGTACTTCATACAATATATCTTAAAGTCCACAAAGAGTAAAATAAGGTTATGGGATCAATCAAATTAAGGTAATAGGAGTGGTTTATAATAAGCATACCCAACAATCTCCCCCTATTTGATTGAGACCATTACCTACTATAAAAAAGGCTAATTCATTGTACTTGGTAAAAACATGTTTTCAAGAATAAACATTTTATTAATCATGTCCCAATTCAATGCACACTCTAAGCCAATGTCATAGATTTCTATCATCCTAAAAAGAAAAACAAATTACTAATCTAGAGGATAGAAATAATATCATTTGAAGCATTTCAAGATAAAAAATCAGAGAAGGAATAGAAATGCAACAAACACAATAAACAATCATACTCCAAGATGATAATCATTACGGCAGCAGGAGTAAAAGGATCACAAAAGGGGAATTAATGTCAAGTTACAAACCCAAAATAAAGACATAAAAGTAGGATTGTTTTAAACATCAAATTTTCATGACCACATGCGGTCAGATCAAATGCGGTCAATATCAATGAGGTCTTCATTGAATTTTGCGACAAGAGGAAAGCGGTAGGCTGGGATATTCAATCCTGGAATCATAACTGGAGCAGTGATTCCATCTTCTTCCTCTTCCTCGCCATGTGCTTGAACATTGCCGTGACCTGCTTCAGAAGGTTGAATAGCTTCTTGCATAGCTTGAATCATGCCTTGACGGTTAAGCCTGTTCATCACTGTATTGACGCGGTTGGATAAGAGGTCAATCTTGGTTGATTGTCCTTCAATTCTGACGTTGTTGACTTCAATGCGGTTGGTTTGAACTTTCATCGCTTCAGCCATTGCGGCAATCTTGGGAGTAAACTTCTCTGCAACAGTTAGAAGATCAGTATTGGTGTTGGTCCCAGAGACACAACAAGGGTATGAAAAGAGGCTAGAGGGGGGGGGTGAATAGCCTATTTAAAATTTCAACCCTTTTTCAAAATTCAACCTTTATGCTTACACTTGAATTTTGCGGTAGATAATAAACCACGCGGTCAAGTGTAAAATGCACAGCGGAAGTTTTCGTTGAAACAAGTTTAGAGTTGTTTTTGATATATTTAATGTGGTAGGCAAATTGTGCGGTACGTTGAGAGTGCGGTTGGATGATATGCGGTAGGTTTGAGTGAGGTAGGTTGAGAGATTGAAAACTTATGTCTTAGAGATTTTTGGCAAATGATAAGTTAGTCAGATTTTAGCTAAGGCAATGAGGTAGACAAACAAACACAATTCACAATAGTTCATAAATCAGAAAGGATCAAAACACTAAACGACAAACAAGATTAATATGAACAAATGAAGAACAATAAGAACAAGATGAACAATAAGTAAATTTGCATAAATGTAAAGTGCAGTAAGTAAAGAACACAATGATTTGGAAAGGTTCGATCTGTTAAAATATCTACGTCCTTTACCAAGATGGTCAGTCTTGGATTTTGAATGAGGTATATATTAGATTCGATTGAGTACAGATTACAGAGATGAAGTATTGAATCAACACCTATTTCTATGAAGTTCAAATCCTAGACTTAGACCAGTGTATCCCTAATGATTCAATCTATGTGATTGATCAATCGGGGTGAGTGTGTGTGTAAGAATCAAAAGCTCTTTGGAACCTATATGATTTTAGAGCCTAATGAAACTTGTGTGATGAGGCTTGAGATTTGATCTTGAAGGTTGCTGAAGACTTGAAGGTTGAGTGCTTGAAGATTCGAAGGATTCTGGAAATCTTGAATATGATCTTCAATCACCAAGAATTTCAACAGCAATTTCTCTCTTAGAATCTCAGCATCATTTTCAATGAAGAACACAAGGACTATTTATAGCCTAGAATGAGAAACTAGCCATTGGAAATACTTGGGGTCCAAGTTGAAGGACAATGAGCTGTTGATTTCTAATTGGAGCTCAGTCTGAGTTGTCCTTTTGTTGCAGAGTCATGGTGGTCCAACTGTACTACGATGACAGTTGTATTCAAATTTGAAATTTGAATTTGCAACGTTCAAAACTAACCAAGGTAAGGACACAAGTGTGACCATGGTAAAGTTTGAACCAACTTGAGTTTCTTCAACCATGGTTCCATACGGCAAAGTGATCTGCGGCACACTGGTTATGCGGTAGGCTTCATGCGGTAGGCAAGGGCCTTACCTCATATCTCCAGACTTAGAAAAAATTGAGGGTCCTAATCTGCTAAGCCTATCAAACTAGAAAGTGGACTATTCTAAATGAAGTACAAGTACTTCTTACAATATATCTTAAAGTCCACAAAGAGTAAAATAAGGTTATGGGATCAATCAAATTAAGGTAATAGGAGTGGTTTATAATAAGCATACCCAACAATCTCCCCCTATTTGATTGAGACCATTACCTACTATAACAAAGGCTAATTCATTGTACTTGGTAAAAACATGTTTTCAAGAATAAACATTTTATTAATCATGTCCCAAGTCAATGCACACTCTAAGCCAATGTCATAGATTTCTATCATCCTAAAAAGAAAACCAAATTACTAATCTAGAGGATAGAAATAATATCATTTGAAACATTTCAAGATAAAAAATCAGAGAAGGAATAGAAATGCAACAAACACAATAAACAATCATACTCCAAGATGATAATCATTACGGCAGTAGGAGTAAAAGGATCACAAAAGGGGAATTAATGTCAAGTTACAAACCCAAAATAAAGAAATAAAAGTAGGATTGTTTTAAACATCAAATTTTCATGACCACATGCGGTCAGATCAAATGCGGTCAATATCAATGAGACCGTCAATGAATTTTGCGGCAAGAGGAAAGCGGTAGGCTGGGATATTCAGTCCTAGAATCATAACTGGAGCAGTGATTCCATCTTTTTCCTGTTCCTCGCTATGTGCTTGAACATTGCCGTGACCTGTTTCAGAAGGTTGAATAGCTTCTTGCATAGCTTGAATCATGCCTTGACGGTTAAGCCTGTTCATCACCGTATTGACGCGGTTGGATAGGAGGTCATTATTGGTAGATTGTCCTTCAATTCTGACGTTGTTGACTTCAATGCGGTTGGGTTGAACTTTCATCGCTTCAGTCATTGCGGCAATCTTGGGAGTAAACTTCTCTGTAACAGTTAGAAGAGCGGTATTGGTGTGAATCATGATTTCCTCTTTTAGAGATGATTTCATTTTCTTCAGCTCCTTGCCCAGCTCTTCCTTGATTTCAAGTTTATCATCATTCATAGATTTTGAAAGTTCTTTGCTTGCTCCATCAACGCCACTAACAACACTGTTACTAATGTAATCAGTTTGTTTTCTAAGAGCTTCTTTGAGTGCGGCAAGAGTGAGGGAAGGAGTATCCGCGGCAGGAGGTGGAGTAGCGGTAGAGGTGCTAGTTGTTCTGTCAATGATGTCCTTAACAGCCTTTGTTATCACAATACTCTCCCCCTTAATGGTCGAAACCATCTCAGAAGGAAGTGCGGCAACCCCATGCTTAAGAGCGGCTTGATCAGCCCTGACCTCAATTAGTTCTTCTCGAAGTGCAACCATACTAGCGACAAGATTAGAAACCTGATTTTGAGTATCTGCCTGCATCTGAGTCAAAAGTTTAACTGCGGCAAGGAGCTCAGCAGTGGATGATGCGGCAGCCTCAGGTAGTGCGGTCGATGGAGTTGGTGCGGCAGGATATGGGAGAACGGCTGGAAGGACCTCGTCAATCCCTTGCTCAGAAATAGGAACAGTGACGGTTGGGGGTACGGTCACATCAATATCATCAACTTCAACAAATGCATCCGATTTTTCCTAAACAATAACTTCAACATTCTCAACATCCATAGCTTTACCACCTGTGGACTTATCACTTTCAGTAGAGCTTGCATTCTCCTCATCATCTGAGCTTTCATCAATTAAACCTTTGTCAATAGGTTTGGTTGGGGGTGCGGCATTATCAGCCTCAGAGTTATCATCAACATCCTCATCATCAGTCTTCTCACTTTCAGCTGCGGCAGAACTATCATTGTCCTCAGATCGAGAGACCTCTTCCATGTCATCTAGTTGAGCATCCAACACAAAATTCTTCGAAATTTTTGGAGGAGATACGGTAAGGTCTTCATCAGACGCAAATTCTGGAGAGTGGACATCAGGTGATGGAGGTTTAACTTTGGCCTTTTTGGAGACCTTAACTGGACTGGGAGTATGAGACCTCTTTTTAGGTTTCTCAACTCTCTCAAGTGAAGGCTCCCCCTGACTTACGGCAGCTTTAGATTTGGGGGCAGAAGAAGCTATAGACTTAGATGGAATGGAAGTCTTGGAAGGTACGGTATAGAGAGTCTTGGATGACTTAGCTTTGGGTTGAGTGACAGGAGAAGTGGGGGCGGTCGAAGTGACCTTGGGTTTTGATAGGGGCTTTGGTTTTGGAGCGGTAGGGACCGATGGTTCAGTGATTGTGATTCTAGGGGCAGATGGTTTGGACTTCTTCACAACAGATGGTTCACCAACCTTTGCTTTTCCTTTAAAGGAGGTTTGAGGAGAGGGAACAGCAATGCCTTTAGCTTTTGCCTTTAACGCGGCAGCTTGCTTCCGTTCTTGTTCAAATGCGGCAGCCTTTTCTGCGGTCATTTGATTGTCACCCAAATTTATAAGTCCACGCTTCGTGTACTTAGGAGAAACATATTCTTCAACCGGATCTTTAAACAAATAGAATCTATACATCTCATCTCCAAAATTGTTTCTGTAGTTCGTTTTCATTGACTTGCGGCAGAAGTCCTTTGATGTAGAAATCATCACCTGGTAGTTTGGATTTTTCTCATACAACTCCTTGATTCAAAGAGTGAGACCCAACAAGTAAGAGATAAGACGGCTGTTAGTGCGGTACTTCGTCTCGCCTGCATCAGCCGCATCCTTATAAGAGAGGATATTAACCTTCAACACGTCATATATTATCTGACCCCAATCCAATTGCCTTCCCAGGTAAATCGCAGCACAGATCATCCACTGCGTATTATTGAAGTTAGCATGATTGCCAGTCTTGCATAGGAGGGCATGATCAACCAGGTGCCCTATATGATACATTATTTCTCCCACATCTTTTCATTGGATCTTAAGGATATCAGATGATCCAGCAAGCTTCTTTGCCAAACTCTTGATTTCTTCTCTTGTGATGTCCTCTGGTCCTCCCTTGAGTCTTTTAATGCCTAAGGCATGGGCTAAGTCACTTGCATCGAAAGATAGGTCAATGCCCATGACCTTGGCTTTGATGAATTTGGGTTGAGAATCAGGTTCGTCAGAACTTTCCATCTCTACCGCAGAACTGAAGAATTCATCAACAAATGCCGGTAGGTAGAAATCTTGGTTAATGGTAAATAAAGGAAGGATCCCAGATTTCTTGAGTCTAGCAAGAATATTGCGGCCAATTGCGTCAAGTTTGAGATCTTCATGATCCAAGATTATGCCAGGGATGAAATGGTTCAAGTCCTGAAATAATGCAAAGTTTAGTACCGAGGTAGGTTGTGCGGTCACTTGACAAAGGGTGTGCGGCAAGGAGAGCACAGTCAAGTGAGGCACGGTAGACATATTATGCGGTAAGGAGTAGATGGAGAGGTTACCACAAACATAAAATGTAGTACCAGAAATAGATCAAAACGTGAATAGTGGAAAAACATGAAATTTCAGATACGAGTGAATCGAAAGGATCAATAAAGTGAGTTCGTCAACATCAAGAACACGAAGAATAGAAGGATGAACACCAAGAACACCATATGCAAGAATATCCAGATTACCAGAAAATGATCAAAAAATTAACGAAAAGCACATAGATCGAATCGAAAATGATTATAGAGCTATAAAAACACTTCAATTTCATGAAACGAACAACATTACACTCAGAAATTTAAAGGAGAAAAAAGAACGAAAAGTTTCAAAAACCCATTTGGGTAAAAACACGCCCAAAAATAATACAACCATGAAATCATAGAATGAACGAGTTCATCCTGAGGAGGTGATAACCAACAAGTTTGCACGACATTGGAGCAAGAAATTTGAAGAATCAAAGAGAATATGAAAAGGTCTTAAAGAAAATATCTGCCAAGAACAAAAATGGCGAGTTTGAGAATTCATACCATGATAATGATAGGTGAAGTAGATTGTGGTTGATTATCGTCTCCAGAATCAATGGATTTCGAAGATTGCTTGGAGTGATGTTTCGAAGTCATTATAAATAGAGAAAATGAGAGAGGGAGGCGGTTTATAGAGAGGAGTTTTAGAGAGAGAGAGAGAGAGAGAGAGGTTTTGATTTTTCTGAAAAAAAGATATGAGCAGAGTGGTGGAGAGGTAGAAGGGAGTGGAACGGTTTTGGAGGAGGGTGGTTTGCAGATGTCAGAATGATGGGAAGATGGAGGGTTAACTCTGCAAAAAGGTACTGAGGTGACCTAGGTTGTCTACTTTTCATTAAATGCAAGGTGACTAGGTGTCAAATCAGGATAGCCAATGACGGCTCAATAAATATTTAAGGAATAAAAATTAAATGAAAATTTAATGATCCAAAATACTTTAGAATTAAATAAAAGCGAGGGAAAAGTGGAAGTTACCTTAATTCCCTTGAGGTAGATATCTTCAAAATATCTCAAAATATTATTAAGTTAAAAGACTTACCTAGATCCGTAGAATGCGGTAACTGGAAAGGCTTATATTTTAACTTCTCTAAGGTAGTGAACACGACATTGTTTACCACCTTAATAGATTTCCTCGAAACCTTTTGAAATAACAGATTATTGATGCGGCAGCATAGCTTAATGCGGCAGCATGAATTTTGCGGCATCTTGAAATTTGCGGCAACTTAAGAGATGCGGTCAAGAGAGAGATTTTAGATCATTGTTGCTTGACTGTGAGATATCTGCCGTGTACCTACCTTTTTGAACTTAAACACAAACATTTAGTACACAAAACCATATGGACAAGTTTGAGTTAGAGTTCTAGCATACCCATTTCTCCCCTTAAATACCTAAATCTCTTGGAATCGAGAGCCTTGGTGAGAATATCTGCAATTTGATCATCAGTACTCACATACTCTAGATGGATATTACCTTTTTCCACATGATCCTTGAGGAAGTGGTATTTGATATCAATGTGTTTGGTCTTGGAATGCATGACAGGGTTGTTGAAGACATCAATGGTAGATGTATTGTCACAATAGATTGGACAATTTTCTTCTTTGATTCCGTAGTCAACCAATTGTTGCTTCATCCACAACACTTGGCAACAGCAGCTTCCAGCAGCTATATATTTAGCTTCTGTGGTAGATACAGAGACTGAGGCTTGTTTCTTGCTTGCCCATGAAACTAGTCGATTTCCAAGGAAATAACAAGTTCTACTCGTGCTTTTCCTGTCGATGGTACATGCTGCATAATCTGTATCTGAGTAACCTATAAGATCAAAAGTTGAATCTTTGGAGTACCAAAGTCCAAGGTTAATAGTCCCAGATAGATATCGAATAATTCGTTTAACAGCGATAAGATGTGCTTCTCTAGGATCGGCTTGATAACGAGCACAAACGCAAACACTAAACATGATATTGCGTCTACTAGCAGTTAAGTATAGGAGAGATCCAATCATACCTCTATACAAGGTTTGATCAACCTTCTTACCATTCAAGTCTTTATCTAGCTTGTTACCAGTAGCCATGGGAGTGTCGTATGCCTTTGCATTTTCAAGTCCAAATTTCTTGATGAGATCTCTTGTGTACTTAACTTGGTTGAGGAAGATGCCTTCAGCACATTGTTTAATTTGTAGCCCAAGGAAGAATGTCAATTCTCCCATCATGCTCATCTCAAATTTGCTTTTCATTAGTTTCTCAAAACGTTTACACAACAATTCATTAGTAGAACCAAAAATAATATCATCGACATATATTTGGACAAGTAAAGTATGATCATTATATTTAGCAATAAATAAAGTTGTGTCAATCTTACCACGCTTGAATCCCTTTTCAAGAAGAAATTTAGATAGAGTATCATACCATGCTCGTGGAGCTTGTTTGAGTCCATACAAAGCTTTACGGAGTTTGTAGACATGATTTGGAAATTTGGGATCTTCAAATCCGGGCGGTTGAGCAACAAAGACTGTTTCTTGAAGTTCACCGTTGAGGAATGCACTCTTCACATCCATTTGATATAGCTTGAATCTTTTGTAGGAGGCATAAGCCAAGAATATTCTTATAGCTTCGAGTCTCACAACGGGGGCAAATGTTTCATCATAATTAATGCCTTCTTCTTGTCTATAGCCTTGTGCAACCAACCTAGCTTTGTTTCTAGTGATTCTTCCATTCTCATCCATCTTGTTTCGGAACACCCACTTTGTACCAATCTCTCCTTGATCTTGTGGCCTTGGAACTAAGGTCCAAACTTTACATCTTTCAAATTGGTTGAGCTCTTCTTGCATAGCAACAACCCAACTTGAGTCTTGGAGTGCTTCATCAACTTTCTTGGGTTCAACTTGAGATATGAATGCGGTAAGTGCATCATAGTTTGATCTTCTTGTTCTAACACCAGAATGCAAATCACCAATGATATTCTGAATTGGGTGATCTCTGACCTCACGAACTTCTTGAGGTATATCTGGTTGAGTTGATGGTGGTTGTAAATCTTCTAGTGGTACATCATTTGAGCCATCCCAATCATAAGTGATTTGAGGGATAGGTTCTTCAACATTTATAGGTGTTTCAATTTCAACTCCATTTGAGGTAGCAGCAGATGAGGTAGCTTCTGGTGCTTCATATGAGGTAGATGGAGGTGCAGTTGAGGTAGATAGGTTTCCTTGAGTTGATTGATTTTGCGGTTGAGTTGTACCTGTCTCATTTATCTCAACAAAATCATCAGCAACATTTAGAGCCATATGTGGCTCTAGGAGAGAATGTTCATCAAAAGTAACATGGAAAGATTCAACTATCTTAAGAGTGGTTTTATTAAATAGATGAAAAGCTTTTGAGTGTTTAGCATACCCAATAAATATACCTTCATCGGCCTTAGGAGCAAATTTACCTCGATGTTCTTTACCGTTGTAGAGTATGAAGCATTTGCATCCAAATATCTTGAAGTATGCTATGTTGGGGGTTCTTCCTCTCTAAAGTTCATAGGGAGTTTTGTTGTAGGTCTTGTTGATGAGGGATCTATTCTGAGTGAAGCATGCCGTGTTGACGGCTTCAGCCCAAAAATATTGAGGTAGCTTTGCTTCAGCAATCATTGTCTTTCCGGCCTCTATCAACGTTCTATTCTTTATTTCCACTACACCGTTTTGTTGTGGAACTCCAGCAGCAGAAAAGTTGTGGTCAATACCGTGGTCATCACATAATTGAGCAACACCGTTGTTCTTGAATTCTGTACCGTTGTCGGATCGAACACTAACTATGTCGTCTTCTTTTTGTGTTTGGAGCTGTCTAAAGAGTGCGGTCAAAATTTCATAACAATCATCTTTGGAGCTCATCATCTCGACCCACGTATATCTTGAGTAGTCATCTACCACAACTAAGGTATATCTATTTCCTCCAATACTTGCGGTAGTAACAGGTCCAAACAGGTCCACATGTAGTAGTTGCAAACATCTAGAAGTTGAAGGTGTCGTCTTGCTAGAGAAAGACGCTTTTGGTTGTTTGCCTAGTTGACATGCTGTGCACTTATTATCATGGTGATCAGCTACTTTGGGTAGACCACGAACTATATTTTCTCTACCAATCTTGGAGAGATACTTGAAGTTTAAGTGACTTAGTCTTTTATGCCACAGCCAACTATTCTTACTAACATTCTTTGCTACAAAACAGAGATTAGAGGAAATGCAAGATGAATTAAAATCAACAACATAAACATTTTTCTTACGAATCCCTTAGAGCAAAGTGACGCCGGATAAGCCATCCTTGATGAGACAGAAATTTGAGGTAAAATGGCATTGCAATCCTTTGTCGCAGAACTGAGATATTGAGAGTAGATTGTGTTGTAGTCCAATAACTAGAGAGACTTCTTGGATGGTGATTTTTCCTTTACGAATAACTCCATATCCTACAGTCTTTCCTTTGTTATTATCTCCGAAGGTTACTGATAGACCTTTTTCTTCACGGACATCTTCTAATAAGTTGATATCTCCGGTCATGTGCCTTGGACAGCCACTATCGAGATACCATAAACTTGATCTATCCTTTGAGAGTCCAGCCATTAAGCAGAGAACCTATAAAATAAACATTTAAGAACAAGGTCCCCTTTTATTCTTTTGGGTCCAAAGGGTTAGCAACTTTTAACAACCCACACTTGCCTCACAGAAGGGGGTTTAAGCCTTCTGGGATTTGGTGTGAATCTTAAAAGACATTCAGCAGCCTTGTGACCATAATCATCACACACGGAACAATGGTGGAAGCCACCCAACTGAGGGTTAACAAACTTTGTCAAGGTCTTTAGCACAACATCGTTTACAGGTGTGGATGCGGTCTCCTTTACAAAGTTCATCCTCTTAAACTTTGCTGCATTTCCACCATATGCGGTCGACTTACCATGGAAGGTAGTCTGCCGCTGTAGGGTTCTGCGGTAGGAAGACTCTGCCTTACCGCATGAGGTAGACCTCTGCGGTAGGTTCATCCACGGCAATACCTTTCATCTTAAGTTCCTTGCCAGTTTGTTTCTTGGGCTAGACATAATGGAACTCTAGTTTCTTCTTTCGTTCTTGTCCTTTACCCCTTGACACATGATGTTTAGCCTTCGACCCTTCTAAAGTTTGCTGGGTAAATTTCTCATCTCTTTCACAACAAGATGTACATTTAAAGTTGTCACTAGTTTGGAATCCCAAGCCTTCTTTATCACCACTAGACTTTTGGGATTCTAGTATTTGTTCCATAGTGACACGGGAATTGGTCCACTCATTAGTGATCCTTTTCAAGTCATTTATCTCAGCAACCAATTCTTCGTTTTTAACTTTAAATATAGCATTTTGTTCTTCTAAGAAACGGTTTCGATCAGTAAGAGGAGTCATGCTCTTGATCTGTTCCTTAAGGTGGGTGAGTTCAGATCTTAGTAGAGATTTCTCCGTCTTAAGCTAGGAAATTTCTTCAGTTGAAAGTGCTAAAGCTTCCTTCATGCCAGAAAACTTACTAATTACCTGTTCAGCTTTCATGAACATCTTTTCTTGTTCATCAAGGGAAATGTCAAATTTGACTTGAGCTGTGGTAGACAGAACTTCCTTCACTTTGGGATTTAATAGAGCTTTCTTTGCTGCACTCACATCACATCTTGAAAATAGAAGATCACCATTCTTTTGAACCGGAGTTAGGAATCCTTTTTCAGCAAGTTCATCGGCCGTATAACTTATCCGTTTAGGTTTTTCATTTGGTGAGCGACGACTTTCATTATCATCCTCATCATCGGACTGAACGACCAAACAGATGTGACCTTCTTCAGAATCCTCATCGCTTTCATCAGAGTCTGACTCTATCCAAGTAGCTAACTCTTTTGAGGTAGAATCTTCTTCAGCCATCATTCCCTTTTGCTTTGAATACCTTGGAGTAAAGTTACTTTTCTTCTTCATATACTCATACTTGGGAATTGGACATTCTGATGCGAAGTGACCTGGTTTCCTGCAATTAAAACAAACAAGATCTTCTTTCTTCTTGGAGAAGTTGAAGTTCTCTTTCTTCTTTGAAGGGCTGCTCCTTGAAAACCTTGTTGGAGCTTTGCTTGTTGATCCAGGTCTTGCTGTCTTTCTGAACTTTTGGAATCTTTTAACGAACATAGCAAAGTCATCATCATCCATATCAAGTAAATCTGATGTGGAGATTTTTGGATCTTCTTCCTCGATCACTTCTTCCTTTTGAGCAACTAACGATAAGCTCTTTGTTTTTCCTTCCATTTCAGCAATGTTGTTAAGCTTGATATCAAAGACCTTGAGGTTGGTATAGAGGCTTCTGAGAGACATATCATCTAGTAGCTTGGTATCTTAAAGAGTGTTTCCTTTGTGTAGATATTGCGAACCAAGAGCGGCAAGAAAATTAACATTGATTTCTTTCTTGGTAAGCTTCTTTCTGAGTGCTGTATAAGTACTCACGATCTCACAATAACGATCATAAGTGGCTATTAGTGATTCACCGGGGATCTTAGCAAAGTTGTTGAATCTTCTTTGAATTGCAAACTTTTTGCTTTCCTTGCAAGCTTGATCTCCTTCGATGTAATCTTCAATTGCATCCCAAAGTTCTTTTGCAGTAGAACATTCCATGATCTGTCAACGCTGTGACGTACTCAAGGTACTTAGAAGTACGATTTTTGCTTTCACATCCATTCCAACCAATCTCTTTTCTTCATCGGTCCATTCAGCTTTTGGTTTCTTGAGAGTCGGATTTGCACCATTGGTTTCTGGATCCGGATTAGCTTTCATTGGGAAGTATGGTCCAATGGTAAGACAATCACCAAGTTGCTCTTCCATGGAGTAGAACTGAGTTAGAATGTTGTGCTTCCATACATCAAAATTATCTTCGTCGAACGCTGGAACGTGAGTGAAGTTAACCGTTGCCAGAGTTTTCTGACTTGCCATTTTGAATCGGCACCCAAGCTGTTAAGCTTGAAAAACAGAAGTTTTATAAAGGTGTTACCTCTGATACCACTTGTTGGTCCCAGAGACACAACAAGGGTATGAAAAGAGGCTAGAGGGGGGTGGGGGTGAATAGCCTATTTAAAATTTCAACCCTTTTTCAAAATTCAACCTTTATGCTTACACTTGAATTTTGCGGTAGATGATAAACCACGAGGTCAAGTGTAAAATGCACAGCGGAAGTTTTTGTTGAAACAAGTTTAGAGTTGTTTTTGATATATTTAATGCGGTAGGCAAATTGTGCGGTAGGTTGAGAGTGCGGTCGGATGATATGCGGCAGGTTTGAGTGAGGTAGGTTGAGAGATTGAAAACTTGTGTCTTAGAGATTTTTGGCAAATGATAAGTTAGTCAGATTTTAGCTAAGGCAATGAGGTAGACAAACAAACACAATTCACAATAGTTCATAAATCAGAAAGGATCAAAACACTAAACGACAAACAAGATTAATATGAACAAATGAAGAACAATAAGAACAAGATGAACAATAAGTAAATTTGCAGAAATGTAAAGTGCAATAAGTAAAGAACACAATGATTTGGAAAGGTTCGATCTGTTAAAAGATCTACGCCTTTTACCAAGATGGTCAGTCTTGGATTTTGAATGAGGTATATATTAGATTCGATTGAGTACAGATTACAGAGATGAAGTATTGAATCAACACCAAATTCTATGAAGTTCAAATCCTAGACTTAGACCAGTGTATCCCTAATGATTCAATCTATGTGATTGATCAATCGGGGTGAGTGTGTGTGTAAGAATCAAAAGCTCTTTGGAATCTATATGATTTTAGAGCCTAATGAAACTTATGTGATGAGGCTTGAGATTTGATCTTGAAGGTTGCTGAAGACTTGTTGAAGAACACAAGGACTATTTATAGCCTTGAATGAGAAACTAGCCGTTGGAAATACTTGGGGTCCAAGTTGTAGGACAATGAGCTGTTGATTTCTAATTGGAGCTCAGTCTGAGTTGTCCTTTTGTTGCAGAGTCATGGTGGTCCAACTGTACTACGATGACAGTTGTATTAAATTTGAAATTGGAATTTGAAACGTTCAAAACTAACCAAGGTAAGGACACAAGTGTGACCATGGTTAAGTTTGAACCAACTTGAGTTTCTTTAACCATGGTTCCATGCGGCAAGGTGATCTGCGGCACCCTGGTTATGTGGTAGGCTTCATGCGGTAGGCAAGGGCCTTACCTCATATCTCCAGACTTAGAAAAAATTGAGGGTCCTAATCTACTAAGCCTATCAAACTAGACAGTGGACTATTCTAAATGAAGTACAAGTACTTCTTACAATATATCTTAAAGTCCACAAAGAGTAAAATAAGGTTATGGGATCAATCAAATTAAGGTAATAGGAGTGGTTTATAATAAGCATACCCAACAGTGTGGCACCAATTTGCACTAAGAAGTTGTTTTATTGTAGTGAATTTCTTGAGTAGAATTCCACTCATAAACCTGAACAAATTGGGCTTGGTTGATCTGACATTTGGTTTTAACAGGGATAGAGTTCCTTCCATATTAAGGTTATTGAGCATGATTACACACCAATTGACATTGCCTCTGATGAGAGCAAGGGTTTGCTTCCACTCAGCTGCACTTAGCTGGTCAAGAGATGATTGCTTCCCATACAGACCTTTGATTACTACATCACTTAAGGCTGAGTTATTTTTGGAAAGGTTCTTCTTGAAGATGGCTTGTTTATTTAGGGAAGAGTAGTTACAGTTTGGGAGATTGGTGAAGGTTTTGTAGAATGGTTCAAACTCTTCATCCATAGAGGAGTCCCAAATTGCTTCAGTGTCTGTGATATTGTTGGGGATTCCATATGTGGCATGGACATCATCCTTGGTGATTGTGAGAAGGATAGTGTTAAGAAAGGAATGGATTGAGTTGTTTGTGGTTCTATATCCATTCCTATATATTTCTCTGCACGCCTTCTCAAGAATAGGGGGCTTAGCTGTTAACATTTCAACTAGACCATTGGTTTCAAGAATACCTTTGACATATGTACCCACTTCATCGATGAAGAAATCATTCTCAATATAGTATCCATGAGATTCTTCTGGAAGAGCCATTGATTATGAATCATTAGAGCTGAAACAAGAATTAGGGTTTGAAACAGGGGAACGAAGATTTGAGGAATTTTGAAGGAGAATTACTGTGTAGATAATTATAAATGGGTAGAGAGTGTAAATAGATCGTGGTTTAGATGGCGAGTGCAACGGTTAAATTTTGAGAGAGAGGGGACATGGGAGTTTAATGTAACCGTTAGTGAACAGTAACAGTTGTCCCTTTATACTTTTCACTCAACAGTAAATAGAATGAGTGTAAATGGTGTATCATTTATTTCCATAAAAAGACGGTGGCTATTTAAGGAAAGTATGGGTGCTAATGTAAGATTGTCAACACAACACTCTTTTAATTAATATGTGCCAATCACATATCAGACTTGCCACAAATTTCTACCAATAGTGAAGATTTGAGTGTCAAATCTGTCAACATTTTATGGTCTCAATAGTTGTCAACAGCTTACCCTATAGTCAAGGACTATGATGAACTTACCATAAATGACCCATTTATATAAGGATCAAGACCTTAGTTCTAAGATTCACACCTAGTTAATTTTTGTAATGGGAAGATTTTTCTCAAGGTTTAGTCCAAGTAAGATGTCTCAAACAGCTAAAAAGCTAATTTTCAAAGTCCCTACTATTGAGGAAACTGAGAGTGAAAAGTTTGAGAGTGATCATGCTTTGTTAGAAGAGGTTGATTAACATCCATTTGATCAGCCTTTGAAGCATTGTGAGGTGAGGGACAGAGAAAAAAGAAAGAGAGAGTGGGAGATGGAAAAAGATACACTGGTTAGGAATGAACAGGAGAGACTAGCAGACTTGAGAAAGATTCAAGGGAAGGGAAAAATGAGACATGAGAGGGAAGAGGTAGAGGAATCAATTATCAAGTTGTTTGGAAAGGAGATAAAGGTAGGGGAGGGTGAGAGTAGCAGAGCAGGTACTATTAAACCAATGGTTCAAAGGGTATATACCCTTGGTGAGTTGATGAAAAAGGAGGGTTTTAAGGTTCATAAGGGGGATAGTAGTAAAAAGGAGGTGGTGGGAGCTCAAAAGGAGAGAGAGTTAGCTTTTAGGGCTAAAAAGGTCACTTTTGTTGAGAAGCAAAGAGAGTATACATCAATTACTAGGACTCTCTTTCCCTAAGTATGTCAGTACTAGAGGGAGGATTTGACAATTTTAATGGTGTCCACATGTCTCCATAAAAAACCCATACTCAGCTATTTAGTCAATACTTGAGGTGTTGCAGCCCTGTGAATGTTAATGAGGGAGAGAGGGAAGGCCCAGAATCTCAGATGGCCATGATAGCTGCTGAAAGTGTTGAAACTTCAGGAACTTTCAGCTTCATGTCTCCTTTGGGAGACATGTCTCCTTACAATGCTGTTGAGGAGTGGTGGCCAAGAACAATGGGTCTATCTTTGCAGTATTTTGTGACTTCTATTAATCCTTTCTTGGAAAGACACCCTATTTGGCTTGAAAGATATGGGGAAACAAGCCAAGCTGCAGAAAAAGTGCCTTATGGAGGTAATGATCATCATGAAACATCTGCTGAGGGGTCAAGGAATGGAAAGTTGTCAGCCTTTTGAAGATGGGGAAAGTGAAGAGCTAATTTTAAAAGCTTAGCTGTTCAGTAGAAGCTTTTGTTGCTAAGGAGATTATGGTTGAAGAGGGAGGCTACCAAGCAGTTTAGAAGGTAGCAAGGTAGAGTAGTATAATCTAAGTCAGTAAAGCCTTATTGTATTGATCTCTGTTTAGGTTAGTTGTTAAGAGACTGTGAACAACTAACCACTACTTATGTACTATTTTAATAGTAAAATGAAATTTTAATTTATCCCTTTTGCTTAGGCTTGTTAATCATTTCTAACATTTCTCTCGAAAGTTCAAATCTTTTTTCATCCATAGCTTTGGTCAGTATGCAGCAACATTATCCTCAGTACCAACTTTGGCCAGGTTTATGTTTCTGTTTTCAACATGGTCTCTAATGAAGTAGTGTCTCACTTCAATGTGTTTGGTTTTAGAGTGTTGAACAGGGTTTTCAGTCGTAGCTATTATACTAGAATTGTCATAAAAAATTAGGATATTTGACATGTTTATCCCAAAGTCTTGAAGTTGACTTTTTAAGTACAAAATTTGTGAACAGTAAAGTCCAGCAGTAATGTATTCAGCCTCAGCTGTTGAGGTTGCTACAGAGGTTTGCTTCTTGCTAGACCAAGAGATGATCCTTGATCCAATAAATTGGCATCCTCTACTTGTTGACATTCTGTCAAGATTGCATCCAGCATAATCTAAGTTAGTAAAGCCTATAAGTGAGAATGGTGATTCATTTGGATACCACAAACCATAATCAGGTGTTCCCTTTAGATATCTCCAAATTATTTTGATAGCAGCAAGGTGAGATTCTTTGGGATTTGCTTAAAATCTTGCACAGAAACAACACTAAACATAATGTCAGCTCTTGAGGCAGTGACATATAGGAGGGATCCCATATAGCTTCTGTAGAGTGTTTGATCAACACTTTGTCCATCAATATCAGCATGAAGCTTTGTTGTGGTGGACAGAGGTGTCTTAGCTGCTGAGGCGGTCTGCATATCAAATTTCTTTAACATGTCTCTTGTGTATTTAGCTTGATTGATGAAGATTCCATCTTGCATTTGTTTGACTTGGATACCTAAGAAAAAGGTAAGTTCTCCAATCGTACTCATTTCAAATTGCTCTTGCATAAGATCTCCAAATTCTTTGAACAAAGCTTCATTTGATGATCCAAAAATGATGTCATCAACATAAACTTGAATGCGTAATCTCCATATTTCTTGATGAATATTGTGTTGTCTATATGTCCCTTGGTAAATCCTTTATTGAAAAAGAATTTAGACAAGGTATCATACCATGCTCTGGGGGCTTACTTCAGACCATACAAGGCTTTGTCCAACTTGTACCCATGATCAGGGAACTTGGGGTGCTCAAATCCAGGTGGTTAAGCAACGTACACTTGTTCATTTAGTACTCCATTTAAGAATGCACTTTTATCATCCATTTGGAATAATTTCATCTTTTTGAAAGATGCAAAGGCTAGGAATAGTCTTATTACTTCAAGTCTTGCAACAAGAGCAAAAGTCTCATCATAGTCTATTCCTTCTTCTTGTCTGTACCCCTGAGCCACAAGTCTTGCCTTATTTCTTAGTATAGTTCCATCTTCACTCATTTTGTTTCTGAAAACCCATCTAGTGCCTATGACAGTTTGATTTCTTGGTTTAGGAACAAGCTTCCATACTTTATTCCTTTCAAACTGTTCAAGTTCTTCTTCCATATCTTCTATCCAGTCTGCATCTTGAAGAGCTTCATAGATTTTCTTAGGTTCCATTTGTGAGATGAAGGCGCTCATGAAAATATCATAATAAGGAATGCCATCAGGAATGGTTTCATTTTAAATTGAAAGGGAGATAACAAGATTATTGTCATTGATAATGGGGATTGAAGTGGTGATTTGGGAAGGAGTGATTTGACAGCTAACAGTTTCTTCTAATCTGTTGGAAAGGGGTAAGCTGTCGCGACCCCGGACCCCGCGGGCCCCGAGACCGCGATCTGGACGTCGACTCTAAGACTAAAACTCAGAAATACTGAAGTTAAAAATTCCATTTGATACCAAAAGGTAAAGATCCAAAGTTTTACAAAACCAAGTTGATAAAAACCAAATACAACTATCATAAACTTCCACAAGTTTATGCTTAACAAAATACAAATATACAACTCTTAGTGACGTCATTGTTTGGTACAACTATCCCAAAATGGTTACACATTTACATAATGGAAACCAACCTATGACAACCTTCCCCAAAAGAATGGATCCACACTCGACGTCCTCTTTCTCGTGATCAGCGAGACTATTCCTTAGCACCTGGGGGGGGGTTAAGGAAAAACAAAGATAAAAGAAAAGGGGGTGAGATAAATCTCAATAAGTTACTAATGCAACTACATGACATGCTATGATGCAATAAGCAATAATAAATATCACATATCACATAGCATTTATCACATAACAGATAGCAGCGGAAATAAACACATAACAAAGGATATAGCCAAGGTTTTCCAAACCGGAACATCCAAATAAAGGATCGCTGCGCAGCTTCAATAATCAACAAATCATCATCTTCATAATAGCATGAAAGCCGAAGAGAAAACCCCGGTACCGGAACCAATAACAAAGTGATGTGCCACAAGGGGCGGGAGCCATGCCACAAAGTCATGCTCCAAACGTCTCAACCAAGGCCAATCTGGAAGAGGGAAATAAGGGCAAAACAATGGTCGACACCATAATGGACTTGGCCGGTGCCATCACAATATCTCACATCGCCCGACACAACCACAAATACCAGCTGGACTTTCAAATAAATGCTAAGTAATAAATACTAGCTTAATTAAACAACTTAGGGTTCCAAAGTAGGGAACCATACCAAGAAGTCACCAAGAAAGTGAAATGAACCAATAACACACAATTAAAGGTGCTTCAAATCCCAATTAACCATTAATGAATTTCAAAGACAAACTTGATCACCAAGGACCCAATTCTAACACTAAAGTGTACTACAATGATCACTAAGGTCAACTAGGAGGACACTCAAGGCTTGGACCAAAACGCGTTCTTCAATCACACAATTTAACAAAATGTAAACTTTCAGGGGTTATGTGCGGCCGCCCAAAATGTTATGTGCGGTCGCCCAAAAAGACCCTCAAACACGACCAAAAGCTTTCAGATAGTTGTGCGGTCGCCCAGGCATTTTTGTGCGGTCGCACAATGCTCTGGATTTCCAGAAATCGGGAAGAAGAACATGGGTTCTTCCATTTTCAAACCCAAAACACATTTCCACTCAAAATCCAACATTCCAACTAGTATACTAATGTACCAAAACAACTTATAAGTCTAAAAAGACTCCTAAAACAACATTTAACAACTAAAATCAAGAATCAAACCCCAACATTCATAAATCACCATTTTTGACCAAAAACCCAAATAAATTCCAAATAAATTGCAAACTCATCCAAACTTCCAATATAACAACAAAAGCATTATATGAACATGATATGAACATTTTAGCATCAAAATAGGGGAAAAGTAACTTACTTGAATTTTTTCAAAGTTAATGGATTTCAAATCTTTTTGATTCTACGCGATCCTATCGACGATCTAAACAATGTTCACGTTTTAAGAAATGAATAATAATGAGAGGAAGAAGGAGAAAATGAAGAGAGAAGGAAGAGGAAGAAAACTTACTCAATACTTGGAGAGAGAGAGAGAGAGATGGCTGGAAGATGGTGAGAGTGAGGGAGAAGGTGAGGGAGGTGAGGGGGAGTAGGGGAAATAATTCAAAAACTTACACTTAGGCCCCCTCTCTCACACTACACACAAATACTTACACTCCCTACTAACAATTAAGACCTAACACTTCTACACTAGCCCAAATAACTCAAGTAAAATACTAGGCACAAATTATTATGACACATAAATTGCACACATAATTATTTAAGTAAATAACAATTTAAATAAATAAATAAGCAAATAATTAAATAATAATCAATTAATTACTAATAAAATAGAGCCTAGATTTCGGGTCGTGACATTCACTCCCCCTTAAAGAAAATTCGACCCGAATTTTAACGAGACTCACCTAAAACGAAAAGCCACGAAAATTTCCTCTCGATCTCATCTCGGAGCTCCCACGTCGACTCCTCGATGTTATGATTCCTCCAAAGAACTCGAACCAACGCGATGCTCTTGCTCCTCAACTCTTGGACTTTAGAATCTAAGATCCGAACCGGTCGTTCCTCATAAGTCATATCGGGCTCAATATCCTCCGGTACCCTCGGTAACACGTGAGACGGATCATGAACATACTTCCGAAGCATAGAAACGTGAAAGACGTTGTGCAACCGGTCCAAAGATGGCGGTAACGCAAGACGATACGCTAGAAGTCCAACCTTTCCCAAAATCTCAAACGGGCCAATAAACCTCGGAGCCAATTTGCCTTTCTTCCCAAACCTACGAATACCCACCTTCGGAGACACTTTCAAGAACACCAAATCACCGGTCTGAAAACTAAGATCTCTCCTTCGGTTGTCTGCGTAGCTCTTATGTCGACTCTGGGCTGTCTTCAATCTATCCCGGATAACTCTAACTTTCTCAACCGAATCCCGAAGCAAATCAATACCCAAAACTTTCGCTTCACCAACCTCATCCCAACAAATAGGCGATCTACACTTCCTTCCATACAAGGCCTCAAACGGTGCCATCTCGATACTAGCCTGATAACTGTTGTTGTAAGAGAACTCCACTAACGGTAGGTGCGAATCCCAAGAATCAGAAAAGTCTATCGAACACGCTCGCAACATATCCTCAAGAATCTGAATAGTCCTCTCGGATTGACCATCGGTCTGGGGATGAAAAGCTGTACTGAATCGCAAATCTGTACCCAAAGCTTCCTGAAATGCCTTCCAGAATCTAGAAGTAAACCTCAGGTCTCGATCTGACACAATGCTAACCAGAACCCCATGCAATCTAACAATCTCGTCAATGTAAAGGGTCGCAAGCTTCTCCATCGAATATCTGATATCAATAGGCAAGAAATGAGCACTCTTGGTCAATCTATCCACTATTACCCAAACACTGTCATACTTCCTACGGGTACGAGGTAGTCCCGTAACGAAATCCATAGTCACATGCTCCCATTTCCACTCGGGAATCTCTAACGGCTGAAGTAGACCTGCGGGTCTCTGATGCTCGGCTTTGACCTGCTGACAAGTTAAACACTTCGAAACATACTCGGCTATCTCCCTTTTCATATTAATCCACCAAAATTGTTGCTTCAAATCATGATACATCTTCGTACTACCCGGATGAATAGTATAACTTAATTTGTGACCCTCATCTAAAACTCTCTGTTTAATTCCATCAACATCCGGAACACACAAACGACCATGGAAAGTCAACACTCCACTCGAACTCAATGAAAAATCCTCGAAGTTCTTTTCCTTCAATTTACCCGTTATTTTCACCAACTCGGGATCTTCTTTCTGAGCTTCCTTTATTCTCTGAATTAGGGTCGGAGATACCCTAATATTCGCAAAAATAGCCCCATGCCTCGATTCACGAGGAGACCAATCTCGAACATCCTCAAGCATTTTCCACTCTCGAACCATCATCGAAGCCACATAAGACTTTTTGCTAATCGCATCGGCTACCACATTCGCCTTCCCCGGGTGATAAGAAATCGCACAATCGTAATCCTTCAACAATTCCATCCATCGGCGCTGTCTATTATTCAACTCTTTCTGGGAGAAAAGGTATTTTAAACTTTTGTGATCCGTAAAAATTTTAAACTTCGCTCCATAAAGGTAGTGCTTCCATTTGTGCAACGCAAATACAATAGCCGCTAACTCCATATCATGAGTCGGGTAATTCTGCTCACTAGGGGTCAACTTCCTCGAAGCATAGGCAATCACTTTCCCATTCTGCATTAACACACAACCCAAACCCTCTTTCGAAGCATCACTGTAAATCACTAGGCCATCACTCCCATTAGGCAAAGTCAAGATTGGAGCGGTAGTCAACCTCTTCTTCAATTCCTCGAAACTCTTGTCACATTTCTCGGTCCACACAAACGGAACATTCTTCCGAGTCAACTGAGTCATCGGAGTAGAAATCCTCGAAAACCCTTCAATAAACCTTCGGTAATACCCGGCTAAACCAAGAAAGCTTCTAATCTCTGTCACTGATTCGGGTCTCTTCCAATCCACTATTGCCTCTATCTTTGAAGGATCCACCGAAATTCCGTCTTTAGAAATCACATGACCCAGAAATGACACCTCCTCGAGCCAAAATTCGCATTTACTAAACTTCGCAAATAATTTCTCCCTCGCAAGAACGGATAAAACTGTCCTCAAATGCTGCTCGTTCTCCTCTCGAGATTTCGAATAAACAAGAATGTCGTCGATGAAGACTACCACGAACGAATCAAGATAGGGATGGAAAATTCGGTTCATCAAATCCATAAACACGGCCGGCGCGTTAGTCAACCCAAACGGCATAACCAAGAACTCATAATGACCGTACCGAGTGCGAAAAGCAGTCTTCAGAATATCCTCCGATCGAACCTTCAACTGATGGTACCCACTCCTCAAATCAAGTTTAGAGAAAACCACGGACCCTTGAAGCTGATCAAACAAATCATCAATATGCGGTAGAGGATACTTATTCTTCACCGTAACCTGATTCAACTTTCTGTAATCGATGCACAATCTCAAGGAACCATCTTTCTTTCGCACAAACAAAACCGGTGCTCCCCACGGGGTAACACTAGGGCGGATAAACCCTCGATCCAGCAACTCTTGCTACTGAACCTTCAATTCCGTCAATTCTGCGGGAGCTAACCTATAAGGTGCTTTCGAAATCGGAGCCGTACCCGGCAAAAGGTCTATACAAAACTCAATCTCACGATCGGGAGGCATATCATACTCGGTAGAGAAAACATCGGGAAATTCCCGAACTACCCGAACACTATCAAAACTAGGGGATTCCTTCCTAGTATCAAGGACACTAGCCAAATACCCTTCACAACCACTATGCAATAATTTTCTCGCTTTCATAAAAGAAATTAAGCGAACCTTTCTACCCAGAGGACTAGCCTCAAAAACAAACTTAGGCACATCGGGAATAGAAAAAGTAACAGTTTTCTTACGGCAATCAACAGAAGCATGAAACTTGCTCAACCAATCCATACCCAAAATGACATCAAAGTCCTGGATAGGAAGAACTACCAAATCTGCACAAAGGACACGACCACAAATAACCACATCACAAGCACGAAAGACTCGATCAGAAATCAAGCATTCTCCTATAGGGGTCGACACCTCTAGCACGTACGGTAAAAACTCGAATGCAGCATTTAACATGGAAGCAAATTGCACAGAAATGTATGAATGAGATGATCCTGGATCTACTAACGCTCGCGCGCTCACATTAGACACAGAAATAATACCTCCAATAACGGATGGATCATCGGTAGCTTGTTGTTGATTCATTGCAAACACTTTCCCTTGGACTTTGGGCTTCCCAGCGGCATCCCTTTTCTGACCCTGAGGAGCCCCAGCTCCTATCCCCGTTGGTTGAATCCTATTCCTCGGACAATCCCTTGCAAAATAACCCATTTGACCACAATTGGTGCACCTTCCTTGCTTCTTCCAACAACGGTCTTCAGAATGACCTTCCTTTTGACAATACGAACAAAGCATCCTAATTTGGCTCCCTTGGTTCCCGGAAGTGGTACCCGGGTTCCTTGGGATCGGTTGCCCTCGGAACTGAGATTGTCCCCCAAAGCTACCTCGGTTATCAATTCTTGGTTGTGACTTGCTCTGCGCTCCTTACTTAGTCGGGTTGGCCACCTCGGTCTTCCTCTTATGTTCCCCAATATCTTGCTCTATAAGATAGGCTCGATCCACCGCATCTTGAAATGTTACAATCCGTTGAGCAATAAGTTGAGTGCGGATGGAGGTCTTCAATCCCCGAATAAATCTCATAGCCTTTTGTTCCTCGGTCCTCACCAAATAGTCGAAATACTGGGCTAATTCTATGAACTTAGCCGAGTATTGTGCTATGGACAACACACCTTGCTCCAAGTTGAGTAGCTCAATCTCCTTTCGGTTCTGATCAACAACCGGAATGAAATGCTCCTTGAATTTGCGCACAAACAACTCCCACGCATACACCGTGTGAGTATCATCCCAAGTAGCCTTAACACCTTTCCACCAATGCTCGGCAGCTCCCACAAGCTTGTAAGCCGCGAACCGGGCCTTGTCCTCATCCGAACACCCAAATACATCATAAATCTTCTCCATAGACTCAATCCATAACTCAGCTTTCCTTACATCGGGCTCCCCATCGAATTCAACCGGTTTCAACTTCAGAAATTGCTCCAATCCATAACGGGGTGGTGCTTGCTCTACCCTCGGACCTTGATCATGTATGGCCTTCATGGCCGCCTCAAACATGCCTTGAAACATGGCACGTGCTTCTTCCCTTGTATCATTCTGATTCTGTGCCCCACTAGTACCTCCTCTGTTTCTTCTTCCAGACATTGCGAGTAATTACCTGCATAAGACATCAACCGTTAATCACTCCGCACACTACTACCCACCTAGGTCATACTAATCCACCTAGACTTATACATAGAGCTAATGCCATAGCTCTGATACCAACTGTCGCGACCCCGGACCCCGTGGGCCCCGAGACCGCGATCTGGACGTCGACTCTAAGACTAAAACTCAGAAATACTGAAGTTAAAAATTCCATTTGATACCAAAAGGTAAAGATCCAAAGTTTTACAAAACCAAGTTGATAAAAACCAAATACAACTATCATAAACTTCCACAAGTTTATGCTTAACAAAATACAAATATACAACTCTTAGTGACGTCATTGTTTGGTACAACTATCCCAAAATGGTTACACATTTACATAATGGAAACCAACCTATGACAACCTTCCCCAAAAGAATGGATCCACACTCGACGTCCTCTTTCTCGTGATCAGCGAGACTATTCCTTAGCACCTGGGGGGGGTTAAGGAAAAACAAAGATAAAAGAAAAGGGGGTGAGATAAATCTCAATAAGTTACTAATGCAACTACATGACATGCTATGATGCAATAAGCAATAATAAATATCACATATCACATAGCATTTATCACATAACAGATAGCAGCGGAAATAAACACATAACAAAGGATATAGCCAAGGTTTTCCAAACCGGAACATCCAAATAAAGGATCGCTGCGCAGCTTCAATAATCAACAAATCATCATCTTCATAATAGCATGAAAGCCGAAGAGAAAACCCCGGTACCGGAACCAATAACAAAGTGATGTGCCACAAGGGGCGGGAGCCATGCCACAAAGTCATGCTCCAAACGTCTCAACCAAGGCCAATTTGGAAGAGGGAAATAAGGGCAAAACAATGGTCGACACCATAATGGACTTGGCCGGTGCCATCACAATATCTCACATCGCCCGACACAACCACAAATACCAGCTGGACTTTCAAATAAATGCTAAGTAATAAATACTAGCTTAATTAAACAACTTAGGGTTACAAAGTAGGGAACCATACCAAGAAGTCACCAAGAAAGTGAAATGAACCAATAACACACAATTAAAGGTGATTCAAATCCCAATTAACCATTAATGAATTTCAAACACAAACTTGATCACCAAGGACCCAATTCTAACACTAAAGTGTACTACAATGATCACTAAGGTCAACTAGGAGGACACTCAAGGCTTGGACCAAAACGCGTTCTTCAATCACACAATTTAACAAAATGTAAACTTTCAGGGGTTATGTGCGGCCGCCCAAAATGTTATGTGCGGTCGCCCAAAAAGACCCTCAAACACGACCAAAAGCTTTCAGATAGTTGTGCGGTCGCCCAGGCATTTTTGTGCGGTCGCAAATGCTCTGGATTTCCAGAAATCGGGAAGAAGAACATGGGTTCTTCCATTTTCAAACCCAAAACACATTTCCACTCAAAATCCAATATTCCAACTAGTATACTAATGTACCAAAACAACTTATAAGTCTAAAAAGACTCCTAAAACAACATTTAACAATTAAAATCAAGAATCAAACCCCAACATTCATAAATCACCATTTTTGACCAAAAACCCAAATAAATTCCAAATAAATTGCAAACTCATCCAAACTTCCAATATAACAACAAAAGCATTATATGAACATGATATGAACATTTTAGCATCAAAATGGGGGAAAAGTAACTTACTTGAATTTTCTCAAAGTTGATGGATTTCAAATCTTTTTGATTCTACGCGATCCTATCGACGATTTAAACAATGTTCACGTTTTAAGAAATGAATAATAATGAGAGGAAGAAGGAGAAAATGAAGAGAGAAGGAAGAGGAAGAAAACTTACTCAATACTTGGAGAGAGAGAGAGAGAGATGGCTGGAAGATGGTGAGAGTGAGGGAGAAGGTGAGGGAGGTGAGGGGGAGTAGGGGAAATAATTCAAAAAATTACACTTAGGCCCCCTCTCTCACACTACACACAAATACTTACACTCCCTACTAACAATTAAGACCCAACACTTCTACACTAGCCCAAATAACTCAAGTAAAATACTAGGCACAAATTATTATGACACATAAATTGCACACATAATTATTTAAGTAAATAACAATTTAAATAAATAAATAAGCAAATAATTAAATAATAATCAATTAATTACTAATAAAATAGAGCCTAGATTTCGGGTCGTGACATAAGCTGTTGGGCTTTGGTTGGCTGTCTGAGGTATCTTTAGGCAGAACATAAGGAAGTATGGTGATGTTTTCATTGGAAGATGAGGGATTATTAAAAGTGGGAGAAGGTTCTGGAAGGTTGTCAGAATTCTCAATACTTTCATCAAAGTCACATAAGTCAGTGTTACTTTGATCATTGTTTTCATCAAAGTCCACATGAATTGATTCTTCTACAACTAATCTTCTTTTGTTGTATACTCTATATGCTTTGCTGGAGTTAGAGTATCCAAGAAAGATTCCTTCATCACTTTTGGAATCAAACTTGTCAAGGTTGTTCTTCCCATTGTTGTGAATGTAGCACTTGCTTCCAAATCATGAAAGTAAGATATGGTTGGAACCTTTCCATTCCATAACTCATATGGGGTCTTTATATGACACTTGTTGATAAGGGTTTTATTCTGTACATAAACAGAAGTGGTCACAACTTCTCCCCAAAAGTACTTAGGAAGGTTGTGTTCTGACAGCATTGCTCTTGCTGCTTCACAAATGGTTCTATTCTTCCTTCTGATACTCCATTCTATTGAGGGGTTCTTGGAGCTGAGAAATTGTGATCAATTCCTATTTGGTTGCAATAGGCTTCAACTCCAGTGTTTTCAAACTCAGTTCCATGGTCAGATCTTATTTTCTTGATGGACAAGCCTTTAAGATTCTGAACTTTATTGAATAGCTGAGTGAGCTGGTTGAAAGTTTCACTTTTGGATTCAAGAAAGATAATCCAAGTGAATCTTGTGTAGTCATCAACAACTACTAGGGAATATCTCTTTCCACCTAGAGATCTGGTTCTGATAAGACCAAATAAGTCCATATGAAGAAGTTCAAGAGGCTTGAATGTGTCTAATCTAGTTTTTGTAGAAAAAGAGGTCTTCTTTTGTTTTCCACATTGACATGCTTTACACAGTTTTTCCTTCTTGAAAGGAATTTTGGGAAGGCCTTTAACAAGGCTGGATTTAGATAGTTTGGAAATTGACTTAAGGTTTAGGTGAGCAAGTCTTTTATGCCACAGCCAAGACATGTCAGATGGGCTGTAGGATAGGAGACAATGAGCAGTTGAGTTTTGGACTACTTCAAGGTGAAGGCAGTAGAAGTTCTTCTTTTTTACTCCTATTAGAATGACCTTGTTATTCTTGTCCCTGACTTGACATTGATCCTAGGTGAAAATAACATGATAACCTTTGTCATAGATTTGACTAATGCTGATCAAATTGTGTTTAAGGCCTTCAACATAAGATACATCTGTAAAGATGATCTCCTTGGTCACTAGGTTTCCTGATCCTTTTACCCTTGCTTGAGAATTATCACCAAAGGTAACATTGGGACCATTCTTTTGTGTTAGCTGTTGAAGCCATTCCTTGTTGTATGTCATGTGTCTGCTACATCCACCATCTAAATACCATATTCCTTTACTAGATACCTACAAAACAGAAGTAAAAATTATGGTACCCTTTAATTCTTTTGTGTCCAAAGGATTAGACATTCTTTGGTACCCTAGCCTTGCCACCTGATCTTCTCTAGAAGAACTGGTTGAGGGTTTTGTAGTATGACATGATTTGCATCATGTAGGGTGTCAAGGTAAAGGGTTGGGGTTGGTTATATAGGTGTCCAGTGTTGTATAGGCTTTGATTTCTGTAGTTTGGTTGGTGAAAGTGAGATTGATGTCCGGGGTTGGATGAGTGATATGAGGATCTTGGAGAGGCGTTTTGAGTCAGATAAGCATGTCTTCTCCCATTGGAATATTGCCAGTTTTGTCTAGGTTGTCTAGAGTGCCTCTGTTGCCTAGCCTGTCTTGGCTGTCCAGCTTGTCTTGGCTGTCTGGCTTATCTAGACTTGCTAGACTTTTGTTCCTGCTTCCTTTTCTGAGATTGAGTATCATCAGTACTAGTAGAAGCTTGTGTTTTAAGAATTATAGGAGACTTCCTTTTTGCTTCACTCTTCTTGGTTCCTTCATCCACCTTTTTATATACATCTTCCTTTGTTAGAATGGGGCACGATGGTTTCTTGGTAGAGAATGTATTGAGACTTTGTAGAACCATAGTCTCAATGTCTCTATTACCAGTTTGTGGAGTGTAGGTTTTGAGTGTGGGGTTTTCAGCTCCAATTCCAGACCTGTCCCTAGGATGTCTTTGGTTAAAATGATACAAGGATGGAGCATTGCTTGATTTGTTCCAGGAATCAATTTTTTCTTTTTAAGGCATTGTTTTCTTCCTTCAAGGTACTCATTTTTTGTTCTTTATCCTTTTGGGATTTTGAACAGTCAGTCTTAGCTGTTAAGCTGTGAATATCATTTTCATGTTTTTGACACTTATCCTCCAGATCTTTGTTGGTGGTTTCAAGGGTGATGTTTGAGGTTTTGAGAATCTCAATGGTCTTTGATTGTTCAAGGTTTTCAGTGATTAGGGCAGCAAAGCTAGAGTCTTGTTTCTTCTTTTGAATTAAGAGGGTGCAAACTAAATTTTTAAAACCTTCAATATTGAGAGAGTTAAAATTATGTAACTCAGTTAATTCCTCAGCAGCATCTAAGGCTTCCAGATCCTCTTCATTGTCTCATTCTTCACATTCTTGTGCAACCAAACATAATAGATCTTCTTCTTCATTACTGTCTGAATCTGATGACTCAAATTCTTCATCACTGAACCTGGATGAGTCAACAAGCATGACTTGTTCTTTATTTTTGTCATTTTTAGCTTTGACAAAATTGTAACAGTTGCACCTAGAGGTGTGAATGACTTCTTTAGATTAGGTAATTCTTTTTGAGTTTTCTCTCTGTTTCTTAGGTTCTTTGGAATCTGCAGCATAGTGATCTGGTTTACCACAATTGTAATACTCAATATTCTTCTTCAGAACTTCTTGAGTTGAGTAGGATAGTGAAGGACTGTATTTTCTATCAAATACTTTCTTTTGGTGTTTCATGGCATTTCTGACAGCCATGGAGATTAGACTTGGAATGTGTTCTTGAGAAATGGGATTTGATTCTTGTTTAGGAGTTATGTTCAGCTTTTGCAGGGCATTGCTTACAAGAGTGTCAATGTCCTGTTGAGAGAATTATTTTTGGGTTTGGTCTTGAGCAACAAGGGCAAGGGTTTGAGATATGGTAGGTGCTGGTTGAAATTTGACCATCCCTTCAAGTTCATAAGCTTCAAGTTTTCCAAAATATTTTTCAATGGTCATACTGCTCTATTCAGCTCCTTCTCTAATGGGTAGAGGTACTTTCTCATATTGTTGTGGGAGATTTAAGTAGATTTTTAGACATAGGTCAGATTGATCAAAAGTTTATGCCATGGTCTGAAATGGCTCTTACAAGATCTTCAAACCTTGGTCTTGCAGCACTCACCTATTCTCCAGGGTAGAATTTGAAGTTGTCCAGTTGTCTTAGTAGGTTGTAGAGATTCTGAGTTCTTACACTAGTGTGTTTAGTGAATTTGGTGTTTATTAATTCCCATGCAGCTTTAGCACTTTTAACATTAGCTATTTCTTGAGCTAGGGAGTCATTTACACTATTTTGTAGAATGTTTTTGACTTTTAGATTTGCAGTCATCAATTGTCTTTGAGGATAAGTCCAATTTGCAGGAGATTTAATTTTGCTATCTCCTCCATTAACTTCAGCTTGAGTGGGAGGTTCAACTTCATTTTCCAAGACATACCTGTTCCATATGCTATTAGCATCTAGGTAGTTTTTAATTTTTGAGGAATAAATCTCAAAAGATCCACAGTCATCTATGTGTGGAATGTCTTTTTCATTGTTTCTTCTTGGTTGAGGCATGGTGGGTTGAATAGATCTTTCACAAGTTGTTAGACTCTTTATTGTGAATCCAAGCTCTGATGCCAATTGAAAGGCCCTGTTAACTTGGAAAGCTAACACTTGAGTTAGCTGTTGAGAAATAATAAATAAAAAGAATTATGCAGCGGAATATAACTAAGTAAAGAATAAAAAGGACAATGTGTCGTGTGTGTGTAAGTGTATGGTCAAGAGTGTACACAGTAATTTTAAAGTGGTTCAGAGGCAAAACCCTTCTTTTACATCCACCTGTAGATACCCCGGGGGAAACCACGGCCTTAGGCTCGAGCGCGCGTTGGTTTGTATCCTAGGATGTCTAACTTGTTTTTAGAGTCGCCACCTATGTTTTGAGGAACATAAGAAAAACCTATTGATTGTAGCCTAAGTTTGATTACGAAAACAGAGATTCTTTGTTTTGAGGTTCGGGGGTTAGATTACGAGATGGGAAGTACCGAAACACCCATCTCGCCCAACTAAAGTTGGTCTTGCTTGATCAAAATCTACATGAAAAAATGTTCTTCTTCTTCTTCTTTAAGTCATGAAAAGGGGGGATTTAAAATAGGATTTGGAATGTAGGAGATAACTCCTTAACCAACCTCAATGAGATGAGGTGATCATTAGAGTCATGTCCCAAAATGATTTGGGTGATTGCACATTTGATTAAAGTAAAAGAGAGAGAGGAGATGAAGTAAAAAAAAGAAAGGAAAAGATGGACTTTTACCTACAATTTGGAGAACTTCAAACGTTGCTTGATGAAATCCTTAGAGAACCTTTAGAAAGTGATTTTGGTATAGTTTTTTGTAAATTCAATTTTGGTCTAAGTTTCGATCCCTCAAAAATGGAGGTAAAGAGAGGTTTTTATAGGTGAAAGAGGGGTGTTTTGGTGCCAAAACTCAGTCACCAAGAAATCCTTCCCGGGCAAAATCCTGTAATTGAGCAAGGGAGGGAATCCTGGCCAGAAATCTGTAACTGACGCCCAGAGGCGCGCGCTTCCTGCTTTGGGGGCGGGAGGCGCGCGCGCCTGGATCCTCCTGTCGGAGGCGCACGACTCAGAGAAGGCAATTTTGACAGAATGGACTAGAAAATCAGCCCTGTCATTCAGTTTAGTCCCTGGACTTAACGAAGTCAGTCAGGAACTTAACGGAAGTGACAAAAACTAACAAGAAACACTTAAAATGGGGAGAGACACAAAATCAAATGTGCAATCGGGGTGAGCGGTCCAAGGCGGGGTGTCTACAGAGCCCCTCGGCGACGTGGACTGCAAAGCAGAACGCGTCGACGAAAGTTAAAAACACCCGCCGAGGACATCACCAAGAAAAGGCAAAGACTCGATGGAAGCAGGAATTTGAAATTGCGAGAGATAGTGGTGCGCTCCCTGTGTGAGCGGCTTTTGTTGATAGAGGGGGTGGCATGATCCGTTAGGTGAACCTGCTGGCTGAATGTTTTGAATGAGGCCGTTAGTGAACCTTTTGATGAATCCGTTAGTGAATCCCTTGGATGAGTCCGTTGGTGAACCCTTGTTGACGAATCCGTTGGTGAATCCGTTTGATGAATCCGTTAGTGAATCCCTTGGATGAGTCCGTTGGTGAACCCTTGGATGAGTCCGTTGGTGAACCCTTGTTGACGAATCCGTTGGTGAATCCGTTGGATGAGTCCGTTGGTGAACCCTTATTGACGAATCCGTTGGTGAATCCGTTTGATGAATCCGTTAGTGAATCCCTTGTTGACGAATCCGTTGGTGAATCCGTTTGATGAATCCGTTAGTGAATCCCTTGGATGAGTCCGTTGGTGAACCCTTGTTGACGAATCCGTTAGTGAATCCGTTTGATGAATCCGTTAGTGAATCCCTTGGATGAGTCCGTTGGTGAACCCTTGTTGACGAATCCGTTGGTGAATCCGTTTGATGAATCCGTTAGTGAATCCCTTGGATGAGTCCGTTGGTGAACCCTTGTCGACGAATCCGTTGGTGAATCCGTTTGATGAATCCGTTAGTGAATCCCTTGTTGACGAATCCGTTGGTGAATCCATTTGATGAATCCGTTGGTGAATCCCTTGGATGAGTCCGTTGGTGAACCCTTGTTGACGGATCCGTTGGTGAATCCGTTTGATGAATCCGTTAGTGAATCCCTTGTATGAGTCCGTTGGTGAACCCTTGTTGACGAATCCATTGGTGAATCCGTTTGATGAATCCGTTAGTGAATCCCTTGTATGAGTCCGTTGGTGAACCCTTGTTGACGAATCCGTTGGTGAACCCTTGTTGATGAGTCCGTTGGTGAACCCTTGTTGAAGAATCCGTTTGATGAATCCGTTAGTGAATCCCTTGTATGAGTCCGTTGGTGAACCCTTGTTGACGAATCCGTTGGTGAATCCGTTTGATGAAATATTGCTTTGAAGTCTCGTGTCATTTGGAGTCACACTTGACTTTTGAATTGTGGGGTATGGGCACAGTTGACTGCGACCAGAAAAATGTTCCTGCTGGGGATGAAATGTTGAGATTGACTCTTGAGGGGGGGGCGTGGCACCCGTGACAGAACTTAGGGAGTTCGGATTTTTGAAGAGGACAGCCTACTTATGAGTGGGAGTTTCTATCCTGCTTTCGATTTTTTGACATGCCTTAAGGGCGGACCAGAAAAGGTGTGCCCAACTGGGGGTCCGAGGATCGGGACAGTGTCTTGATTTAGGCTGGAGATCTCTGACAAGGCCTTTTTCTTCAAGCGATTTAGACCTGGGAGACGCGCGCTTTCCTATGTAGGATTGGGACGGCGCGCGCGCTTCATACTGCTGGCGGGTGGCCGCGCGCGTCTGGGAGGCGGAATTCCGGGCTTGACATTTGCTCACCAAAAGAGTCTCCAACAGCTATAATATCATCTCTGTTCGACCACTTGATTCTCACAGCTCCTTTCTGCCATTTTTGAACATCATATTATTGATTAACTTCGCTTGTGATCAACATTTTCCATGGCTTCCAATTCTTTTGCTCTTGACGCCAAGGTCGTTAGTGTGTATGAAAAGGACTTGGGCACTTTTGTGTATTCTTTCAAGACCCATCCCAAGAAGGCCTTCATTAAAGACTTCGCGGTTCCGAATTCTTTTCACTTTGCGGACGTTGAAACCGGATTGGGATTTGTTGAGAGCTGCCGCGGCTTTCTGGGATTGCGACAGCCACACTTTCAACCTTTCAGCTAATGAAATGGTGCCGACTGTTGACGATTTCGGGCCATCCTTGGCGTGCCTTTGGCCGGGTCGGATCGCCGTCCCCAAATATCACCGTGGTGCCGTCGACTCTTGGGTTGAGTTACTGAATCTCCCTGTTGAGGATGTGAGGAAGATGTTGCACGGTACCGTGATTGACGTAACTGAGTTGCCGATGTTCTTCAGTTTGGCACTCGGAGGACCCTGTGGTTCAATCTTTCAAAAGAAATGCCATGGCTGTTTGTCTCTTCAGCGAAGTACTGTTTGTTACACCTTTCGGGACTGCGGACGCGCAGTTGGCTGAGATTATTTTGCAAGCTAAGGACCAGCGATTTAGTGTAATTCCTCTTATTGTAGGGGAGACGTTGCATGGTCTTGATGAGTTACACAGGACGGGCAAGATGGTCGGGGAAGCCCTTTGCTCTTGACCATATGGCTCCGAGAACACTTCAGAATTTATTCTCCGGATGGTGATTTGTCTCCTTTTGCTGTTCATAGGAGGAAGTTGTTGATCCGGATTTATCTGAAGAGGATTGGAAGAAATTCTTTGCCTCTCGGGTGACCGTCGATATTGAGTGGTGTCCTCCTTCTTGGGTCTTCGTCCTTTTGTGGAATGGACTCTTGGTTTTCAGCACGTGGTTGTACCCGGTTTGAGAGATTCTTCGTTTTACCAGTCAGAGCGGGTTCTGCGGCAGTTCGGTCGCCAACAGACAATTCCTTTTCCAAGGGATGGAATGCTTCGTCCAGTTGCTTACATGGGTCCTGACTTCTCGAGTGAGCTTCAATCGGCTTGGGGAGATGACCGCAATCGTTGGGCTTTCGCTCCTCTGCTCCGGGGGAGTGTCTTCCTTCCCGAGATCTACTTGGATTATTTATTTGGCACCTTTACCGTGGCATCACTTGGGTTGATGTGCTTCGTGCCGAGCTGTTGGGACAGGGTTTTGAGCCTAGCAGCACTTTGAGATATAGAGAGGGCTGCTGTTGATTCGAGTAACCATTCTTGCTGACCCTTTCGGTACTCCTTTGGATGACTTTTTTCTAGGAGACGTGCTGCGGCACAGAAGGTTTCGGTGCGTATTAGTGCTCCTTCGTTACCCAAGAAGAAAAAGGATTGAGAGACGATTCGGGCGGTCCTTTGAAATCCAAGAGAAAATTGGATTTTTTCTTAGTACCCTAAGAGATTGCAATTAGACCACTTTGTTTTAGGATTTAATATTTTGATGTCTTTTGTTGCTCAATAAATCCGTTGTAATGGTTTGAATAATTCATTGAATGAATAAAATTGCATTTTGTATTTGAAGTGAATTGGGTATTTTTGATATGTTTTAGACCGCACCCGAAGGTTGCCTACGTTCCTCCAGTTGGAGGCTCAGGTCTTCGTAGTTCAAACAACAAAGACCATTTTTTTTTTTTTTATTTTTTTTGGTTGTCACCCTGTTTTTTGCCTAGACCGCCCTTTCGGGTTTTCAATCTAGCGGCTTCTTTTTTGTGCACGTGCTCCTATTTTTGCCTAGGCCGCCCTTGCGGGTTTTCAACCTAGCGAGCGATTTTTTTTTTTTTGTTTTTTTTTTTTTTTTTTGGTCTTTGTTTATTAAGCGTAGAAACCTCTTGAGCTTGTCGAGGTTGACCTCCTTTGGCAGCTGGTCACCATCTAAATCCACGAGCCGGACTGCACCACCGCTAGTATCTTTTTGACCACGTACGGACGATCCATCGGGTCCCCATTTCCCAGGGGATTCATGGCGTTAGGAGGATGTTGTCTTAAGACCAATCTCCCACATTGATGTTTCGAGGCTTCACTTTTTGTTTGAAAGCTCTTGCCATCCTTTGGCTGATATGCCCTCGTGCGTTCGAGTGCCCTAACCTTTTCTCGTCGAGCAAGGCTAGTTGTTCATATCGACTTTGCATCAGTCGACCTCGTTGACTTGATTCTCGAGGAGGACCCGTAGAGATGGACTTCAAGTTTGATAGGGAGCACGGCTTCAGAACCATAGACCAATGCATAAGGAGTTTCTCCTGTTGCGGATC